>CM053593.1:351585995-351639452 GCA_028646575.1 Pseudocheirus occidentalis | reverse complement strand
GCCAATTCCAAATTCTCTCCTCTCTCTCTAAAATTCTTCTTTATATACAGCACTGGCTTTCTGTTTCAGCCAATAGCCTTCTTCCATGTCAACAGGGGAGTTCACACCTTTTCAACAATGGACAGAGTTCATACCTTCTATACTTAGCCCTAAGTTACTAGGTGCTACTTAGTCCTAGGCTACTAAGTGCTAAGTATGTGATAAAGTGATTACTATTACATCTCTTGACAGCCACCACAAACTCTGGCACACTGGAGTTCCTTACCCCAGGACCACCACCTAAGACTGCTACCCAAATCCAAGCAGCTCAAAGCAAGAACAATTACATTCTAAATGGTCACTTGATCCCCCTACTATCTATAGGCCAGGATCTCTGAAGGCAGCCATGTGGCAGCAATTGCAGGTGCCATACCTCTGCTACCTCTTACCCTGAGGGCAGGGGCTGGACCACACTCTTCTCTTACCCAGTTCCAACGGATTTCCCAACTGACCTTTTACTTTCCCTTTGGCATTTATGGTTTGAGACGTCTGGAAACTGCCACAGCTGCTGGTGATTCTCTTTCCTGAAGTCTGCTCTGGTAAGTCGGGGCCTGCATGACTCACGGAGGACTGCACTCAGCTCGCAGCTTGTTTTGATAGCCCCTTTCTGTCATCCTGCCAGGCTGCCTTCAGCAGAAGATTAGGTTCTCTCCGTCACTTTGTGGGTTCTGTAGCACTACAATTTGTTCAGAGTCTTCTTTTTTACAGGTATTAGAGGTGGTCGGTATGGGACGTCAGAAAACTTACTGCTTTTACTCTGCCATCTTGGCTCTGACCCACCACTGATATATCTTTACCTCATGGTCTGTATTCTGCTTGTCAGTCTTTCTGACCTTAGCTAGATTGGTCCTCAAAGGACAGCTACCTAGTATATTACCTACCTGATCTGACAGAAAATCCATTCTGACTTGCAAAGACCTTCAAGACTTTGTTCTTTAATGGCATAGTTTTCAAGAACCCAAGTTCATTCCCACACCACTATGAGGCATTGAGCATAGGACATATTGAGGCAGTCTAAATTCTAAGGTCAATATAAAGAAATGTCTACCTTCCAGTCTTTTTAAACATTACTCACTCCCCACCCCCTATTACTCTGTGATCCAGCATCACTAACTTACTTGGTGTTCCTAGACCAAGACACTCCAATTCTGTGTATTCACTTACTTCTCCTCTACCCTTTCATCTTGGCTTCCTTCAAGTCTCTAAAATCCATTTGTACAAGAAATTTTCCTTATCCTCCTAGCGCTAGTGCCTTCCTCTGCACTGATAATCTCCAGTTTATCCTGTATATATCTTATTCAAACATAAGTGTTTTCATGTTATCTTCCCCCACTAGACTGTAAGCAACTTCGGAGAAGGGACATATATGTGTGTGTGTGTGTATGTATATATATATGTGTATATATGTGTGTGTGTGTGTGTATATATATATATATATATCTGTATATATATATTATTTCTAGAACTTAGCACTGTACTTGGCATGCAGTAGGAATTTAATAAATTCTTGATTAACAATTTGATTTATGTCAAAAAAAGAATGGGCTACCATGTTAGGTAGTGAGTGTTCCATCACTGAAAGCATTTGAGCAAAGACTTATCAGGTATATTGTAGAGGGGAATTCATTCTTCAGGTGGGTTTTCAGTCAGATCCCTTCCAATACTTTGATCCTATGAGTAACTTTCTCATGGAGAGGGCATTTTGTTGTGAATTAGACAATATCAAGAGTCTTAAATGACCACTGACCTACTATGTGACCTTATGTCTCATTGTTTCCCTTTCCTCATACAGAAGCAGACATACTGCAACCTACCTCGGAGAGGTGTTGTGAGGACTGAGCCATGTTATGTAGTTGTCTTAGTTACAGTGGAAGGTATGAGAAAGCTGCAGAGGAGAGGAGGTCATTGTTTGCATTCTAGTTACCTTAGAGATAGACTTTCTCCCTTTGTGTGAGCTCTCACTACATCTTGGCTAGCTGTCTGTTCCCCAATTTACAGGGTGTTTTCAGTGGAGGACTTACATCTGGATCCCTGTGCCTGCTCTGTTTTGGCAGAGCCCCAGCCTAATTCATTTTTAGGGCAGTGCAAAATCTTCCTCTGTAAATTGCTCATGCCAGATGGAGTGAAAATATGAGGTCGACTGCTTTTTATGCAAGCTGTTCTGATTTGATTTAAATAAATTAATCATTTTTCTGGATTGCATTGGGTTGCCTTGGGTTATTATTTTTAAAAAGAAATCTAATGTGATGATTAAAAAAGAAAACCAATCAAATAAATAAATTACAGAATTTCCTAGTTGGAAGGGACAATCCAAGACAATGCTGTGTGCCCTGAGGTAAGTATTTCAAAGCAACAACAAACAAGTATTAAGCACCTACTTTGGAGAGGACATTCTGTTAGGCAGTGGAGGAGATACAATGATGAGTAAGATACGGTGCCTTCCCTTGTGTATCTTGCAATCTAATAATGGTGATAAAACACACATGCAAATAATTATGACAAGTCAGAATATGCTCAGTGTATAAGAGGGTCACAAACAAAATGTTATACCAATTCAGAGAAAGAAGAGATCATTTCCAAGAAGGGGAGGGAGGGGACAATAGAGAAACTTTCACAGAAGAGTTAGAGTTTGAGCTGGTTTTGGAAGGATGGGTAGGATTACTAAAGAAGCTTAAGTTCAGAGCCATTACTAGGGTAAAACCAGAAGGACCTTGTCCCAGATGCTGATGTCTCAGACGGTACTGCTTCCTACCTGCTATATTATTCACCGGGCTCCCAAGCAGTTGGGAGGAAAGATATCTCCAGCAAAGGGAAATGGAGATAAGAGAAAGGGTTAGCTAGTGGAGGAGATTGGGGGAGGAGTAAATAGGAATAGGAGTTAATATTCAGTGTTACTAGGGTTTTAGGAACAGGAGGTAGGAGAATTTCTTATTACCAGGTCACTCCAAAGACAATAAGTTGTGGGTATCTCAGGGACCAATGGATGGCTGTGGAGGAATACCCTCTCCCCAATAAGCTCATAAACAGGAGGGTCCTTCAGAAACCATATCATAATGGTTGCTGTCCTGGGGAGTGGGCAGGGGAATTTCAGGTGTGTTATAACACATTAGAGGCAGCTAAGCAGTGTAGTGGATAGAGTGCTGGGCCTGGAGTCAGGAAGACTCATCTTCTTGAGTTCAAATCTGGCTTCAAATACTTACTTGCTGTATGACCCTGGGCAAGTCACTTAACCTTGTTTGCCTCAGTTTCTTCATATGTAAAAATGAGCTGGAAAAGGAAATAACAAACTACTCTGGAATCTTTGCTGAGAAAACCCCAAATGGGGTCATGAAGAGTCAAATGACTGAAAAAAAATGACTTAATAACAAAAACAGCAGGAGAATAGAGAAAGGGGCTTTGGACCATATATTCCTAAGGATTACTTTGCTTCCTCCACCTCTTTTCTGGGGACCTTTTCTTTTACTCTAATTTTTATACTGCTGGCTTCTCAAAACTTTCTGGGAATCTGATCCCAGAGTGGGGAAGAAGGATTAGACTGAAAATATGGCTAAATAAATACCCAATGGCAAGGAATATATCACAGAAAGGCTACAACATTTGAGGAGATACAAACATATATATATATATATATATAAACCTTGAAGTATGGCAAGAGGAGTTGAAACAGAGAGGAAAAAATAAGACTGAGCTAAGCTCTCAACTCCTGGGATAAGTGGGGCAAATGGCCTGGAATCCAGTAGATATTAGCACCCAAGACCTTGATAAGATGATCGTTTCAATGAGGAGGCTGTGGGAGATCCTGAAAATGGGAGCAACAATCAAACAAATATGGCCACTCTCCCTTCTCCTTATGATCCAGAGTACTGTAGGAAATGAGCAAAAGTGAACCCATTACAGAAGAAGGTGACCAGGGATAAGACATCTTATGGGAGAAGCATGTTTCTGAGAGTGCACAAAGATGATAGGAATGTAAGAGAAAGAGGGCTAAGACAAAGTGAAATCTGTTAAGAAAATAATGGGAGTTCCAGAGGGCTCTATGGGAAGGAGGTATAAGGAAAGATACAGACTTTGAGGAGTGGGAGTGGTTGGGATGAGAGAGTGAGAAGGAGCATCAGGGGAAGGGAGTTTTTGCTGAGACAGCCTGTAACTCTGGATCAAAGTGATTCTGAAAGAAGAGCGTTTACCAGCCAGTGGGTGGTGAATTTGAATTCGCTCCAGTTACCATGAATCCTAGTTATATCTCTCAATGGGTTGAGAAAGCAATCTTATCACGCTGCAGTTTACTGTAAGTATGGGGTCTCTGGTTGTTACAACTTGGATTTACTTGCTTGGATGCACACAGTAGATGTTTCTGCCTAGAATTTTGGCCCAAATTACCTGAATCATTGATTCATTGCTCCACCTAGTCTATGAAAGCCTCCTTGGGCATAAGCTTGGTGTGCTAATGAGGAGAGCAGAGAGCACTATCGCCTTGCCCACCAGCCCCACCTGCCCCATTATAGGGGGACAAGGTGAAAGGTTGGCTCACAGCTCTCAAATCAGCCTTTGAAAGGGAAAGCAATTGACCTCCTTCACTGGCATTCACTTTACCTAATTGACTTCCAGCAGTGAGCCATTTATTTTGAAACAGGATTCTAGAGTCACTACTGGACCTGAGAGACAAAAATAATGTCATTAACTCAGTGTGTTTTACTTGGGATAAAGTGCTCTGAACTCATAACAAATGTCTTCTTGTTAGCAAATGGAAAAGTATAATTAAGACTGCCTTTCCAGTGGGTTTAACGAGGTTTCAGCTTCCTCTCTCTTTGGCTCTCTCCCCTTTTTAATGAGATACCAATTTCCTCCCTCCCTATGCTCACAGATACCTTTCCAATAAAACAGACAGCTTTGATTTTCATCTTAGCATGAATTTTCAGCCTTAATTTATTCATCTACAACCTACCCCGCCACACTCTTCATGTGCTAAACGGCTGTTAATCGCTGAAAATTAACAAGGTGTCTCACGCCAAAAAAATTAGAAAGGGATTAAGAAAATGGGGTTAGGGAAGAGCAGAAAGATCTTGTTTCCTTCTGATTGTGGGAAAGTGTTGGTATTTTTACCCCCTCACCTTCAGGTTCAGGCAATTCTGGAACCTTAGGCCCACAATAAGGACCCTTTTTTAAGGCTTCCCAGCTCCGGTCCAGCTAAGTGCAGTCTTGTGGGCCAGTTGGTCTGGGAGATTGGTTGGAGGCCAGTTGACGCAACTGGAGGCAGAGACTGGAAGCAGCAGCCCGCTTCTGGAAGATGTGTATGTAGGTGTTGAGGAGGCCTGAGAGAAGGACTTTTTTTCTTCAGTAATGCTGACTCAGCCCAGTCAGTTCTTCTGCCTGGCATGTGGGGAGATGAGATTTTGGCAAGTTTGGGCAGTGAACGGCTCATTTATGGAAAGTTATTTTTATTTCATTTAAATGGCCCTTTAAGACCAGCAAAACTTCTGGAACTTAGCACAAGGGTCATTGAGATCAGCATGCGGCAAAGAATCTACACCTTGTTATAAGATTGCCTTTCCCTTCCCCCCACCTTGACCAGACGTACAAAATCCTCCAACTGCAGAGCTCTCATTTTTCTGAATCGAGAGGCATTGGCAATTCATTGCCGTTAGTTGTCTGCCCCTCAGAGGTAACTCACCTGAGCCCACCTCTATGTGTTCATTCCACTTTACTTCCCTCCTCACTCTTCTTCACCTCTTCTCACAACTTTGCTGGTTCTACCTTCACAGACCTGGCCCCTTGTCTCGACTCCTATAGTTACCTGCAGAATATTGGCCCTTTTCTATATAACTGCAATCACTTCTTCTCAGACTCCTCTACCCTATGTACTAATGATTAATCCTTCATTTGCTAATACCTTCCTTCCCAAACTACCTTATAATTAATCACTTTATACTTGTATATAGTTATCTTCTAAATTTCATCCTGTATATTTATTGTTATTCATTTGGTTTTAGTCATGTCCAATTCTTCAAGACCCCCATTTAAGGTTTTCTTGGCATAGATACTGGAGTGGTTTGCCATTTACTTCTCCAGCTCATTTTTACAGAGAAGGAAACTGAAGCAAACAGGCTTAAGTGACTTGCCTAGGGTCACACAGCTAGTGATCTAAGGTCAGTTTTGAACTCAGTAAGATGAGTCTTTTGACTCCAGGCCCGGTACTCTATCCACTGGGTCGTCTAGCTGCCCTATTGTGTATATAGTTATTAGGTAATTTTCTCCCCGTTAGAATGTCTGTTCCTTAAAGATAGAGGGTTTTTTCCCTTGTCTTTGTGTTTTTATCCCAGGAGTTAAATTCAAAGTCTCCATTTGACATTTATTACCTAGGTGGTCCTGGGGCACAATTTCCTCATCCAAATAGACTAAATGGCCTCTGAGATCCCTTCCAGTACTAGAGCTAGTGGGAAAAAGTTATTGCAAAGAAAGATAATAAATAGGTGAGTTCAGTCACTTATCAATTGATCAGTCAATCAATAAGCACTAGTGTCTAATATATACCAGGAACTGTGCTCCTGGAATCAGGAAGATGAATGCTTAAAAGCACTTTATAATCCTCAAATGCTTCCACTTTCAATGTTGTGTGATATCACTGATGAAAGTATTCCTTCTTTCCATCATGTACGGATGGATTAAACCCATCTACACATTCTTATGTTGTGTTATTCTTGCTCGTGTTCTTCAATAATCCTACAATAAAAGTTTATCCAGTTGTCTAAAAATCACCCTCTCTGTCTTTTTATTGCACATTTCTTGAATAATAGTAGAGTGCTTGGGTCATCTATGCATTCATTATACATTATTGTCATCAATATTTGATTGACCCACCTGTTTTTACAATCACATATTTCCTTCGTGTTAACCTATATGCCATTTCCAATTTGTGGGTCATCTTTGGAAATATACTACAGCTGAGGTGCATCTAGCACAAGGCTCTCTGTTGCTCCTTGGATTACTGTTCATTGTGTTCCTTCTGAGACTTTGGTATTAAAGGGCATCAAATTGCTAGAATAATAGCTGTATTTGAAAGATTGGGATTTTCATTAGTATCTTAAGGTTATTAAATGACTGAAAATGAGTGAAGAAAAGCATAACTTTTGCTAAGCCCTGTGACATGCCTCCTTTGTTGGTAATTATCAGATCACTGAATACAGTTGTCTCTGTGATTGCATTGATTAGGGTATCTTGTATGATGTTAAGATGTACATGAAATTCTCCACTGTAGGAGAACCGATAGCACTACATTTTGCTGTACAAATGAGTGTCAAAGTGATTTTCCTTAAGTATGTATTTGTTCATGTCACTCCCTTACTCCATAAAATTTAATATCTTCCTATTGTCTTTAGGATAAAATATAAACTTTCCTGTTTGGTTTTTAAAGCCCTTCATAGCTCGACCCCAACTTATCTTTCCAAGTTCATTATATATTATTCCCCTTCCCTCAATCAGTCATTCAGCCAAACTGGCCTTCTCTTTATTCTTCACTATGGTGTTGCATCCTGTACCTCTGTGCAAGTGGTACCCCAGTGCCTGGAAAGTGCATTCCCTCCTCATCTCTGCCTCAGAGAATCCCCCATTTTCCGTAGGATGTAACTCAAGAGAGCTGCCTATATTGGGGTTGCTTTTGTTTTGTTTGCTTTTTGGAGGGCAATTGGCGTTAAGTGACTTGCCCAAAGTCACATGGCTAGTAAGTGTGTCAAGTGTCTGAGGCTGGATTTGAACTCAGGTCCTCCTGACTCAAGGGCCAGTGCTCTATTCATTGCGCCACCTAGCAGCCCCCAGAGAGTTGCCTTTATTGATCTTCCTAACTACTACTTCCCTTCCTCCCTAACTTATTTATTTTTTTATTGGTTTTTTTTTCCTTTTTTGCTTTTTGGAGGGCAATTGGGGTTAAGTGACTTGCCCAAAGTCACATGGCTAGTAACTGTGTCAAGCATCTGAGGCCAGATTTGAAATCAGGGCCTCCTGACTCCAGGCCGGTTCTCTATTCACTGTGCCACCTAGCCTCCCCCTTTGCCTAACTTATTTTAATCACTTTGTATTTACTCTCTATATAAATTCCTCTGTTCGGCATTCTTCGCAACTTTGTCCTTTTCTACATTCCCAGTCTACTTACACATTATTTTCTTCCATACTCTATATGGTCTATCCATAGTAACTTATTTGCTGTTGTCCCATACAAATAATACTCTCTGATGTTCATGCCTTTGTAGTAACTATCCATTATGCCATTTCTCCTCACCAACAAATCAGATTAAGTCAAGGCACCTACTTCGTGTCAACACTGTATCAAGACCTAGGCATGCAAAAAAAAATATGCCAAAGCAGTTCCTGCTCTCAAGGAGTGCACAATCTAGCTCACAGATGACTATCTACAAACAAATTACCTACAGAGACATTGGAGATGATCTCAGAGCGAAGACACTGTCATTAAGTAGGACTAGGAAAGATTTCATTTTTTTAAAAAAAAAAAAGGATTTTAGCTGAGATTTGAAGAAAGTGACAGAGAAGCCTGAAGGCAGAAGTGAGGAGAGAAGGAATTCCAGGCATGGGAGACAGCAAACATTCAGAGTTGGAAATGGAGTGTCCTTTACAAGGAACAGCAAAGAAGCCAGATTCACTGGATTTTGGAGTATTTGAAAAAGGGAATGGTACAAAAAGACTAGAGGAATGTGGTTGTGAAAGGCTTTAAAAACCCCAAAGAGGGTTTTAGATTTGTCTTTATACTTGATTCCACCTTTTAGAATTCCTATTTTCTTTCAAAATTCAGCTCATTCACAACCTTCATTACATGAAGTCTTTCTACATCCCTCAAGCTTTTAGTGTCCTTCCCAAACTACCTTGGATTTAAGTCAAGTCAACAAGCAAAAATGTAACTTCCAAGTGCCAGGTACTTTGTTGGGGATACAAAGAAAGGCAGAAACAAAACAAAACAAAAAGGCAAACCAGAACAAACATCATTTCATTTGTCCTGTTTACTGATTGGTTGTGAGTCCTCCTGAGTTTCAATTCCACATCACCTTTTGCTGTTTCCTTATTTTGATATTCTTATCACATTTTGAATGTTTCAGACTGGAGGTCCCACAGACATCTCAACGTGTCCATAACAGAAGCTATTATTTACATGTCTGCCCACAATGTCGCATTGCTCTTTTAAACTTCCCTTGCTTTGTTAAAGTAATGCCATGTTTCCATTCCCCTAGGTTGGTACTCTTCTTAACTACTCACTCCCCTTCTCACATAGCCAAGCTATTTTCTGAATCTTGTCGATATTCTTCAATAAATGCAAAAATGAATGAAAAAGTATTTACTAGTCACTTCCTATATATCAAGAACTGTCCTATGCAAGAGGAATGATAATTAAAAGTTAGATAGTCCTTGCCTTCAAGAAGTTTATATTCTACGAGAAAGAGACAACACATATACGGGAGTACTGGCTGAGGAGGGGTGTTTGGGTTTGAGAAGACACAAAGATACTGAATGGACTCAGGAGACAATTGATTGATGTACCTTTCTAGTAGCAATAATAATATTGATTTGATTATAGTTCCAGATGCAGCAAGGCACGGTGGAAAGAAAGCTGGCCTGGAAGCCTGGAAGCCTTACCTACAAATCTCACCATCAACACATGCTGCCTGTCTGACCCTGGGAAAGTTGTTTAGCTCCTCAGTACAATTCTCGAGGGCCACACATTGAAGAAAAATCTTCATTGATAGAGGGAGCAGCTTCCTCTCTGGCTAATGGAATCAGAGTTCCAACTCCTGTCTCCTGTTCAGAGCTTGTAAGTGGGGGTTTGAGGGTGTGGACAGAGGAGGCAAAGTCAAGGCAGTGGCAGGGTGGTTGGCAAGAAGAAGGCCAGGGTAGCACAGAAAGCATGAGTGGGGCTGGCTCAATACAAGACTCAACAAGAGACACATTCTCTGATCAGGACAATGTGGGCCTCAGGCTAGGAATTCCAGATCTAAGGACAGGGATGTGTGTCTGGAGAGTCAAAGCAGAAGAAGCAATGATTCAAAAGCCAAATAGTCCAACTCAAAAGTCAACGGCCTTTCCGTTGCACGGTTACTTCCCATTAATGATGATAATAATGACTTTAAAATGATGTGGAAAAGCCTTCCAATTAATTGAGACACAGCACTCAGTCTGATTGCTTATTTTGTATGTATTCTGCATATCCTCACATACTTACATGTGCAATCCTCATTTTGAACGTAACTCCTTGGGGTCAGGTGAGTTTTACTTTTATCTTTGTATACCTACCCTTTTCCCCAGTGTCTAGCACATATTAGTTGCTCAATAAATGCTCATTGGTTAATTGATCAAATGAGATCCTATGGGTAAAGCACTCTAGAAACCTTAAAATACTATACAAGTGCTAGGTATTATCATTGATTTGTTGTTGTTGTTTTGTCCTCTGGCCACTTATCTATGGGGAATGGAGAATGTCTTAATGACTCATAGATTTTAGAACTTGCAAGACCTCAGAGGCCAAGACCCTCATTTTACACATGAAAAGGTGGGGATTAATTGAATCAACCAGTTTAAATGCCCAATCACTCACTTAAAGTAATTTACAATATTATCTAGGAACTCATCAGTGCAAATGTGGATTGAGAGAGTAGCTTTAGAGCATTTGCAAAACACCGAGGAAGTTAAGGACCAACCTCTTTAGGTTAAGTGACTTACTCAAGATCCCACTAGTTAGCTAGTAGCAGAGGCTTCACCCCAGCTCTCCTCATTCCAGATCCAATTGTCTTTTCATGATAACTAACTCCTAGGGTGATGAATGAAACTGAAGGTGTAGAGCTACAAAAGTCATTACCCAGTTGGTCTTGAGCTCTTTGGAGGCCTGCCTCCAGCACCAAAGGTCAAAGTGTGTGTGAGGGGGAGGGGAATGTGTTGGGGAAGGAAAGGTCTTCCTTGAAGAGGCTCCTGAGGGGCCTGATGAGAGGATCCTGGAACTGCCTCAAAGGAGCGCCTGGCTCTGCTTTATGGATCCATCATCATCGAGCTCAGTTATGCTGTTTTTGAAACCTGAGAATGATAATAGAAGACAGACTCTTACCAATACAACACAAAGGTCTGCCTCTTGAAACTAGTGAGAAGACCCGGTTGGAGAGAAGCTGGGTTAGTTGGCAGAGCATCCAGGACATCTGGATGATACAAGAGGGTTGACATTTGGTTCCTGGACAACTTTTATCAAATAGAGTATGTCCACCAATAACTGATGTCAGGACTATTTTTTTTAAAGGAACTACTTTTCATTGCCCCTGTTTTCAAATAAGAATCTGGTTAGAAATATTAATATTTAAAATTTTTTAAATATCTACGAAAAATGATTAATTGCTCAAATATTCTGATTTTTCTTTTCTAACTTCAAGCTAGAAAGTATCTCCAGAGACCATGTCTTCCAAGGCTCCAGATTACAGATGAAGAAACAGAGGATTACAGTCTAACCCAGACTCAGAGATTCCCTGCTCATAGTTTAGCACCCTATCCAATATACCACATGCTTCTTGAGAAGGCCTAAAATAGAAAATTCATAGATTGTCTTGAGACATAATCCCTTCATCAGGTCGGGGTGCCTGTCAGCAGCAGAGACACCTCTGGGTCTATTCTGTTTATAATCAAACTAGGTCCAATCCTTTGGGGCTCTGGTAGAACCTGCCTGCTGTCAGGAACATAGAAGTCAAGCACCTGACCACCCTTGGCTCCCGGTGAGTCACTATCAGATCAACCCATCTTCTACTGTCACAGACAAATATATTGGGCTAGTCCTAGTAACAGCAGGCAGGTGTTGAGGCAAGATGGTGCTGAGTGAATCAGCTGAATTTAATTTACTCTTTCATTCTGAACACAGGAAAGGTCTATCACTGGTGGTCACTCTTTGTGGGAAGGAAACAGAGGATGGGGCCAAGGAAAGAAAAGGAAAAGATGTAGCTAAAAGCCCATCCTTAAATTCCACTGAGAGGAGAGTGGTGAATGAAGAGATCATGAGGAGGGAGGGAAAAAAAAGAACTAAAAAAAACACACTTGCCCCTCAAGAACCATCTGGAAGCCAGATTCTTAGTGTGTGGGCAAATATTTCTTCTATTCCAGGTGCTTGTTTTCTGGGGGAACCTTTTCTTATTTGTATATCTCAGAGGGGCTCTCCCTACCACCAAACTTCAGATCATCTTCCTGTTCCCACTAGATACTGGCTGATGCCTGAAGTTCAAAGCTGAAAAGTTAGGCATCATATGAACATTGGCTGATACCCTTATTATTTCTCATTTACATTACTGCAAATCTAAGATCCAGAGAAGACACCATTGGAATTGGGCAAGAGATTGTCAGAGAAGACAAGGTGCTGAGAGTCTTCGCTGTTACTATCACTGAGGTGACTGGGAGACTTTTTAAAGGTGAAGAAGCCAAAGCCTATTTCTGGGAAGCCTGAGACTGATTTCCCAGATTGGTCTTCTGACAAGTTTCATGAATACACAGGGAATATAAAAGCCTAGGCATAGCCATACTGGGTCAGATCCACCCCACATTGTTTTTCATTTTATTTTAAAAGAATTAGTCTTGCTCTTAGTGTTGTCTCCTTTCCTACCCCCATTAAAATGTAAAATTCTTGATGGCAGAGATCACTTTACTTATGATTTTGTAATTCCAATGCCTGACACACTGTAAGTGATAGATAAATGCTTTTGTATTCATTAAGTCATGTAGCACTGTCCCTGCCCCCCAAACTGAACCTTTCCTGTGGACAAAGAAAATTATTTAAAACAATCAATACAGTGATCATAGCTGATAATGTCTATGATTTTCTCTTCCTCCCCATGTTTCCCCACCTCTCTGCTAAGAGAAGGGAGGAAGGTTTCGTTATCTGTTCTCTATGATCAAGATGGGTTATTACAACATCAAATTTCAAGGCCCTTTAGAGATAATCTAGTCTAAAGTCTTCATTTTAAAGTTATGGAAACTAAGGTTCAAAGGGGTTAAATGCTGGCAGGTAGCAAGTAGCAAGGAAACAGCACAACCAAACCCTTGTCATTGGCTGCCAAATCCATGTCTCTTTGCATTATACCATGATGCCTTTTGAGGAGAGGATCTTAATCAATTAAGCAACCTAAGGTTACTTTGTCTGTGTCACTTATATTCTCATAGGGGTGTATACATTGGCAAGAGGGCCAGTACCTCTGGTGTGACAGCTTGCTGAGCCCTTTTCAGGGCTGTTCATCCACTTTTGGTGCCCACCTTCACCCCTTTCTCACCTGTGGCTTCAAACCCATCAATGGGTTAGACTAGAGGGATGTCTACTCCAAGTATCTGAAAACTTCCCCTGGTGGATGAGGGCAGTTTGTTCCAGTGGCCATGAAGGCCGTTAAAGCAAGTATCATAGAATGCTTTAAGTTTTTGTTGTGGCACTCTGTCTCACTGAAATCCAATTCATCCACAAGACACCACCTGTGCTATCACTGGATCTCTTTGAAAGCAAAGGACAAAGAACAACAACAATATATTACTATTAAGTATATTTTTTGAGAGTATCTCCCATTTTTTCATTATATATATGAATTTAATTCGGTGTCTAAAAACTGAGTTGATGGATTGAAAAAAAACAGATTGAGGAATGTTAAGTTAAACAGATACACTTAGTATGGTGTCATCCACTTATAGGCAATAAAATCAGAGCAATTAACAATGTTGAAAAGACCTCAGAAGTCATCAGTGATATCAAACAGAAAAAGATTCCTAAAGGCCCCACAATGACTTAAAAAACCACAAATTAACATGACCTATATTGAACTGTATTTTTATTTATCTTCTTAAACCTTTTTCATTTGCATTGAATCTGGTTCAGGCTATACTTGCGGTTTTGTGGGGACCCTACTGACTCTCCGGTGAGTTTGACACCTCTAAACACTTCAACCCATACTTGATCAAAGATTCTCTTTTTGATGTCAATCAACTGGCATTTGCTAAATGCTTATTATGTGTCAAACATTAGAGTAAGATATGGAGATACAAATAATAAGTAGAAAATATTGTCTTGTCCTTAAGGAACTTATACTCTTTTGGAGTAAATGCCATATGAATGTGTATATATGTGTGTGTGTGTTTGTGTGTGTATACACATATATACACACACATACACACATATATGCACATATACATACATGCATATATGCACACATATACATAAATATGTATGTACATATATATGAGTATGTATTATGTGTGTATGTAGGTATGGATGGAAGAATTTATGAATAAACAAGAGATAGGGAGCATTGTGAGATGTAAAATGGATAATTTTGATTACATTTGATTAAAAAGGTTTTGTACAAATAAAATCAATGTAGCCAAGATTAGAAGAAAAGCAGAAAACTAGGGGAAAAACTATAGACAGTTTCTCAGATAAAGGTCTCATGTATCAACCACATACAGAACTTTGTCAAGTTTGTAAGAATATGAGCTGTTCCCCAATTGATAAATGGTCAAAGGATATGAACAGACAGTTTTATAATTAAGAAATCAAAGCTAGGGGGTGGAGCCAAGATGGCAGCATAGAAGCAGGAAAACTCTGCAGCTCTCACATGGCCACCTCAAATACCCATAAAATACGACTCTAAACAAATTTTAGGACTCCAAAACTCACAAAAATACACCTCCGTCTGAAGCCAGCTTGACAGGTGGGGCTCATTGCAGCGCTGGGAGCTGAAACCAGCCCAGCCCCATACCACAGCTAGGCCCCAGGCAATAAGGATGAGCAGGACAAGGTGCATCTGGAGCCTTCTGTAGAGCAGATCAGCGACAGCTGCATCAGTTTCCAGATTTATCAAGCCAGAAAAAATAAGGACTAAGTGAAAGATCAGTAGGACTCAGCTAAATTTGGGGAAGAAAAGCAGTGCAGCTGAATTGCCTCCAGGGCAAGGAAGTGGCAGAAGCTGCAGTCCTGCAGTGGCTTCCACCTGGCTGCTTCAGAGCTCCCAGCCTGCTGACTGCTGGGGGACCAAGCAATCGTTCAGAGGTCAAATGCTCTTATGTTGAATGGCCTGGATCCGGATTGTGGTCTTGGGTGGTGGTCCTGGGGTGCGTTTTCAGTGAACCAAAGGTGGTGGGGACTTCACCAGCCTCCTAATAGCTCTGGCAGATGCAAAAACCCCAGCAATTTGGGACAGAGCTTTCCCCCCTGGAAGAAGAGTTCCACAGAGCTAAAAAGACAAGTAATTCACTGACAACATGAGCAGGCAAAGGAAGAAAAGTAAGAACAGCAACTGAACTCACAAAATCAAAATCATGTCCAGTAATTTGAAAAAATGCTCCAAATCATTATTGATTAGAGAAATGCAAATCAAAACAACTTTGAGATATCATCTCACATCCATCAGACTGACTAAAATGATAGAAGTGGATATGACAAATGTTGGCAGGTATATGGAAAAATCAGGACACTAATACATTGTTGACAGAACTATGAACTGTTCTAATCATTTTGGAAAACAATCTGGAATTATGCCCAAAGAGCTTTGAAACTGCATATACCTTTGACCTAGCAATACCACCATTTGATCTTTTTCCCAAAGTGATGAGGGAAAAAGGAAAACAACCTATCTGTTGTAAGATATTTATAGCAGCTCTCTTTGTTATGGCAAAGAACTAAAAATTGAGGGAGGGGGAGGTGCCCGTCAATTTGGAAATGACTAAACAAGCTTCAGTATGTGATTGTGATAGAATAGTATTATGCTATCAGAAATGATGAGCAGATTGCTTTTAGAAAAACATGGAAAGATTTGCATGGAATAAAGAAGAGTGAAATGAGCAGAACCAAGAGAATGTTGTATACAGTAACAGCAATATTATTCAAAGATCAATTGTAAATGACTAATCTGTTCCAAGTTTTATAAATACTGAAATCAACTACAAAGGACCTATGAAGGAAGATGATATCCATCTCCAGAGAAAATATACAAACACATCAACACACACACACACACACACACACACACCCATATATATGTATGTATATATGCAATGTGTGTATACATGTATAAGTATATATAGATACAGAAATACCCCTATATCTGTGTGTGTATGTGTGTGTGTATGTGTGTGTGTGTGAAATTGTAGTCTTCCTTGGTGTGGGGTGGGGAGGGAAGGAAGGAAGGAATCAATTTAGAACTTAAAATGGACAAAAAATTTAAAAAAATTTTAAAAAATAATGCACATTAAAGTCCTTCCTTTAATACATTTTTCTTCTGGGAGAAACAGTTGCTAAACATTTACAAATATACCCCAATGGTATTCCTAAGACAATGACATTGTCAGACCTATGCTTTAGGAAAATCACTTTGGGAAATTGTAGAGGACAGATAGAATGGGATAGGGAGAAACTTATAGCAATGATACCAGTAAAGAAGCTATTCCTTCTTGGCAAGATGGGTTTCAGATATGAACTGGGACAGTGAAAAAGTGTGAATGAAGAGAAAAAGGCATTTAAAAGAAATATTGTGGATATGGAAACAATGAGACTTGGCAAATGATTGGATGTGTGGGATGTTCTTTGGGCCAGATGGGCTACTTCCCAAGTCACATATTTTGCTTTTATATACTGCTAATTTTTGAGTTTCCCCCTCATCTACAATTGAAATCTGCCTATCTGAAAGTTATGTTCTTTGCTCCTATTTGTCTCCCTCTACAATCTTCTTGACACTCTAAACAAATTCAATTTCTTTTCCATGAACTACCCCTTAAATACTTACAGACAGCCATCGTATCTCCCCTGTGGTTTCTCTTCTCTCCTCTCTAAATACACCCCTTTCCTTCATTCAATCATCAAATTCCATGGTCTTCAGTCCTTTGACCATTTTGGTTTTCCTACTTCAGACATTCTGTGTATGTAGCGTCCTTTCTAACCTGCAGTTCCTAGAGCTCAGCATTGTACTTTATATAGTATCTTAGCAGGGGTCTCTAACCTTTCTCACTCAGACCTCAGTGTTTAATACAGCTTAAGACTACATTTATTTTTTAAAATTTCTTGTCACTTCATACTGCTGACTCACATGTTTGCACTCCACTAAAACCTAGATTCTCTTTCACATGAACTAGTGCCTACCTGTCTTTTGACCATAGTGTAATTGTGAGGTTGCGATTTGGAACCCAACTGTAGCATTTTCCATTTCTTATGTTTCAATTTTGTCTGGCTGGATTTGACTTCACTTCCTACCCTGTCAGCAACTTCTTGGATTCCAGTTCTATTGTACAATGCATTAGCCATTTCCCCCAGTTTTGTTTCAATCACAAATGTGGTAAATGTTCCATTTATACCTTTTTCCAAGTCATAGGATCATAGATATAGAACTGAAAAGGACTTCAGGGTATTATGCTTTTATATTGGCAACGAGGACATAAGTGATTGACCCCGGAGGTAAAGATACTGGCTCCCTCAGCATTGATTTTTTTTAAATTGGTGAACAGAACAATCATAGCCCTGTATTGCCCAACTTAAAACCTCTTTCTAGGCTACTATCAATACACTAACCACCATTCTTTGTGTCTGGTTATTTGACTACCTCCAAATGCTATGCTAGTACCAGCTCCCCTTGCCTCTAGCCCACCTCTCTTCCTCTTGTGCACAAAGATATAATGAAAGATTCTGTCAAATGCTTTGTTGAAAGCTAAGCATATGCTATGTCTACGGAGTTCCCTGATCTGCCAGTCTAGGAAACTTGTCAAAAATGGAAATGCCCAGAAGTTAACACAGCCCTCCAGATGATCTATATCTAGGTAGCTTGTCAGAAAGGGAAATACTCAATAAATATTTATGGATTGAATGAAGGAGGATGGGTGAATCAGGCCTGTCAGCTGGGAACACTGCCAGAAGTTGATGAGATGTATTCAGACCTGCCCCAAACTTTGAAGGAGTCTCCTTCCCATAGCAGAGACACCCCTTTCCACTTGCTGTTTATGTTTCTCCAGCTCTTAGCAACAGTGAAAGGGGAGAAAAAAGTGAGTATGGAGCTGGATGGATGCAGTTTTGAGCTGAATTAAAGTATTATAAGCCCCTTGAAACCAGGGACCATGGAATATTTATCTCTTTTATCTCCTTTCAGGTAGCTCATTGCTTTATATGAAGTAGACTCTAAAGAATGGTGTGTTTAATTGATGGAGAAAAACAACATCAGATCTTGGAGCATGAAAGAGAGAACAGGAGTGCAGTACTCAAAAATGTCAGTCACAATAATTACCCTTTTTTTAATAAGCAAGTATTCATTATGAGGGATGTATTTGAATTCTGGTTATGGAGGCTTTATTACCTTTCCTCTGTCTCCCATGTCCCTTTCCACAGAAACCTCCAAATCATTTATGGAGACAGGCACACCAAGCACACCAAGTCTATTCTATTTCCTTATAATAATAATAATAATAATAATAATAATGAACATTTATATTACCAAGAAAGCCAGACAGACGTACCTTTGAAATAGTTTTCCTCCCTCTTCTAATACTAAATCCATTTTCAAGGGCCAGATTATATTCTCAGTTACACACACACACACACACACACACACACACACACACCACAGATAGATTTCTGTAACTGAAAGTAAAATCAGGCTCATTAATTTTCCTTGAGTGGACTTTTGGTGAAGCCAGAATTTTACTTGTATCCTGTTTAAAAAAAAGTTTCTTGTATGGGTTTTATGTGATTGGAAGGTCTAAGCTTCTAAATGTTTCTTTAAAAAGAGGCAAGCGATTCATTGCTGGAATGATGGATTTTGCTTTTTGTTCAGAAAGACAGAGCCCTCAGGGTGGGGTCTGGCTATTTCCTGCTGAAATGTACAACTGTAAAGATCAGTCACATTAAAGGACTAAACAACTTGACAGGACCCCTTTAACTACTCCTGCAAATAAAGGTGACCCCCAATGGGGGGCTGGGAGGAAAGGTGGCAAGGGTTTAATTCACCATTAATGAACAAGCAATTCCCCCCACTGGTAACTATGCTAAAGCAGAAGACTGTGCCAAACTGACTGGATTTGGCAAAAGGATACGAAACCTGGGGTCCTGCTCTGAAGGTAATTCTCAAGTTCTCTGTACTGTTCTCATTCATTTTTCATTCTCCATAATAAATAACTCTGTTCAGACTTAAGGGACTGAAGGTCGTATTGTATTTTGAAACTTTAGGTCAATAATGTGTGCACACATACTCATGGACACACACGTATGCAAATATGTGTCAGCTGTAAAGTCCAAGCATCAGGACCCAATGATATTAAGCATTAAGTTGACATTGTGTTTTTACAAGCTAATGAGTCATTATCTCCCAGTATTCTAACTGCTCTCTGGTTCGGTGTACTTCTGCACACCAAAATGGTTATTTGCTAAATGGATGTTGTCGTTGTTCAATTTGATTCAATTTGTCTAAGTCTTCATGACTCAATTTGGGATTTTCTTGGCAAAGATACTGGAATAGTTTGGCATTTCCTTCTCCAGCTCATTTTACAGATGAGGAAACTGAGGCAAACAGGATTAAGTTACTTGCCTGGGGTCACATAGGTAGTAAGCATCTAGGATCAGATTCAAACTCATGAAGAGGAGTCTTCCTAACTCCAGGTCCACCACTCTATCAACTCAAACAAACAAAAACAAAAATAAACTTTAGTAACTGGGAATGCTTGGGGATCAATTTTTTGGTCTAGCTGAATTTTCTTATTACCTTAAAGTTAAACATAAGGCCCTTTTTACAAAAAGAAAATATTTTATTAGTGCACTTTCCTGCCTTAGTAAGTAGAATATGGCATAGTGAGCACAAATGAACATTTATGGAGTGATTAATGATCTTCTGGGGCTGAGGGTAATCGTTGTTGTTTTTGAGTCATTTCAGTCATGTCCGACTCTTCGTGACCCCATTTGGGGTTTTCTTGGCAAAGATACTGAAATGGTTGCCAAGTTAATTCTCACTGTAAAAATTCTGAGTAGTCATTGAAGGGACAGGAAATCTGTGTGAATCTGAATCTGGGTGATCTCTGGAGATACTTAGGAAATGTTTCTTGTAGGGTTTCTGGTAAGATTGGCTGCTAGATTTAGAAATGGAAGAGACCTGTAGAGTTACGTTATGCAGTCACCCCATTTTACAGATGAGGAAACTGAGACCATTAAAACAACAGCAACAACAACAACTTGAAGAGATCCTCAGTCTGTGCTTGTCTTGTTGTTGTCTTGTTCTTCATTAAAGTTGCCTGCAGGGATTTTGTCCATAAGCAGCCTCTTGAAGAACAGACACCTTCTGGATATAAGTGATGTTGCACCTTTAACTCAGCACGTCTTTTTCAAGTCAGATTCTTAGGACCTTAGAGGAGTCACTTACTACCAGTATGATATGGATATAATCACTTAATGCCTCTAAGACTCAGTTTATTCTACAGGAGATTTAAAGTTGGCTGAATAGTGCTAACTTCAAGCTTTAAATGGATAACCTGAATTCTGACCAGCCTCGAGTTTCAGGAAGAGCTGGGGTCCATACAACTGAGTGGGAGGTGAGGGGCCGGTGCCTCTGATTGGCAGCTCAGAAGGGAAGCTCATGAAGCCAGTGATTTGGCCAGCAGCTGAAAGACAGCACTACTGTTTATATCAAACTCAATAAACCTTGATGATCTGCCCAGTTTTGTTTATTTTGATGCCATAGGGTTTTTATTTCCATATGTAGAGTTACCTATTTATATCTTATAAATCATCTAGTTCGTGTCTTCATTTTGTAGATTAAGAAACTGAGATGAAGACTTTGAACATAATTTCTTTTGGCCCCAAATCCAGTGGTCTTTCCAATGGCAAATACTTCCTTCTTTACACTTGGACTGCGATTTAACCTGAGCTCTTCACCTAGGTTTACTTTGTGACCAATGATCTATATATTTTCTGTTTTATACTAAAACTGTGGTTTCATTGCTATACTATCCTCTTAGTAGAGAAATTCCCTCTATCAAACCAGAGGGACATCTGCTTTGCAATTTTTGGTCTTAGAGAGGGATTTTTATTTTTTTAAAAAAATATTTATTATATTCTGAGTATAAGGAAAAAAAACACCAAGTATTTTTGTAATATAGTAGAATAAAAAAGAGATGATTACACATGACACTAAATCTAGCGTATAGAAATTGCCATTCCTTTAAAATATATAATATAATTATTATGTAAGTTTCTCTTTTGTTTTTTCATTTTGGTTCCCTTTCCTCTCCTCCCCTGCCCTAGAGATGGCTACCATTAAGCACAACTATGTGTATGTATATGCATGTTCACATATATGCATGTCTATATAAAATCATTTTATACATACATACATATTTCTCAGTTCTTTCTCTGGATGCAAATAGTGTCTTCCTTTGTATGTCCTTTATAGTTACATTAGATATTTCTAATAGTCAAAATTACTTATACACACAAAGTTGTTCTTGAAACAATATTTCTGTTACTGTATATAATGTTTTCTTGGTTCTACTCATTTAATTTTTCATTATTTTGTGTGAGTCTCTCCATGTTTTTCTAAGATCATTTAACTCATCACTCCTTACAGCACAGTAATATTCCACCATAAGGTCCGTGATCCATGAAGAACCTACAGGGATTTTGTCAATTTTTTTTAAATCAGTATTTCCATAACTCTGTTTCCACATAAATAGTGTCCTTTGTATTTTCCTACACATTTTATTTTATGCATTTCAAAACATCACTCTAAGAAAGGTCCTTATGTTTCATTAGATTGCCAAAATGGTACATGGCACATAAAACCTTTGTATGTGAACACTGACCAGAAGTTGAGAACAATGGTAAATATGGACTCCAGAATCCTCTCAAAATAATTGTGGAAAATCAAATGACAGGACCTGAGATAAAAGGACCTAGCCCCATCTTCAAAGAGTGGGCAATGATTGGGCTGAACTTTAATAAGGGAGGCTGAATTCACTTTCAGGCTGCCTTGGAAATCCAGGTAGTGTTTTTCTTCTTCTTAAAAGAGTCACAATTATTGCATTTGTACCCTGACAGGCATTCGGATGTAATGGAACTCTGCAAAGGTGAAGGGTCAGGCTCCATTAGGAAGAATTGTAAGAGGTAGAGAGTGGGGAGGAAGGAGGATCATCCAGATGTGATGCTGAAGGACATTTTTAAAAGAAAAGGGGGAAAACTGGCTCTTTGGATTAATTTGAAAAGACTGAAAGAAAATACAAAAATAGGAATTGAGTTACAAACCAGCTCAATTTTCCCTCTGGCTGGTGTTTCAGAAAAGGCTTTGGTATTCCATTCTACTCCTCACTAAAGCTGTCACCTTCAGGCTTTACCATTCATTGCTTCTTCTGAATCATCATCCAGTCTGTCAATATGGAGATAGGGGTTGGTTGAGGCAGCTAGTGTGGAGGAAGGAGATGGAAATGAAATAAGTGGGGAGAGGAATGTAGCATAACTGAAAAAGTTGGGGGCGGCTAGGTGACACAGTGAATAGAGCACTGGCCCTGGAGTCAGGAGGACCTGAGTTTAAATCGAGCCTCAGACACTTAACACACAAAAACTAGCCATGTGACCTTGGACAAGTCACTTAACCCCAACTGCCCTCAAAAAAAAGTCATTAATGTAGAGACTGAGGACCTGGGTTCAAATCCTAGCTAGGCTGCTTAGTACTAATGTAGCCTTGGGCAAACTGAAAAAAATTCAGGGAAATCAGTTTCCTTCTCTGTAAATTAAGAGGATGTGATTAAAGTGTCCCCTAAATTTACTTTTACCTATAAATATTATGATTTTTTAAAAAAGGCCAATAGTGGTATAGGCATAATATATTATTATATATTATGTAATATAATATATATGTGTATATATATTAACCATATAATTATGGTTATATATGGTTATAATATATATATTAGCCATTATATAACCAAAGTGGTATAGGCATAATCCTCTGGTAAGAGAACTGGAAAATAGGCTTGACATATTCTACCCAGTTGCAGAAATGGAATAAAGAGATTAGAGTTAAGTGGAAGAACCTCTGAAGTGTTACTGGGTTACATAAGGATGCCACTCTTTATGACAATCTCTATTTCCAGGCTTCCCTTCTTCAGATAGCTGGACCTGAGCTCCTCATGTGGTACCTGTGATGGAGGGAAGAAAAGAGCTTATTTTGTGTAAAGAAAAATAAAGTGGGGCAGTCTGGCTGGACTATAGAACATATATATGAAAGGGAGTGATGTGTGATAATTCTGGAAAGGTCAGCTGGAACCAGATTTTAAATGCCAGGAGGACAAGTCTGTGGGCACCCCCATCTCCATCTCTCTATCCCTCTCTCTGTCTCTCTTCTTTCTCTGTCTTGGGCTCTCTCTGTCTCTGTCTGACTCTGTCTCTCTCTCTTTCTCCCCCTCCCCCCATAACCTATCTATTTTAGAAACCTATCTACTTTAGAAACATTACTACATGAAAACTATGTGAAGGATGGATTAAAGAGAAAATTGACCCAAAGGAAGAGAGCAAATAGAAGTGTATTGTGATACAGATTGAGACTATGATGACCTGATTCAGGGTGGTGGATTAAGTGAAGGAGATGTATGCACAAGATAGGCTGAGGTCAGGATGTGAGAGCATGAGAAAGGGAAAGTAAAGAGTCAATTCTGACTTCTCAATTTTGAATCTGGATGTCTGGATGGATAGTGATCCTCTGGACGGAGACTGGATACCTATGGTTCTTTGTGCATAAGATGTCACAAATTTTAGGCTGCTTTTCTATATGCCCCATGCTTTCTAGCATTTATGCTTTTGCTCCTATACCAGAACACACCCTACCCCATTAATTTCTGCCTGATGAAATTCTGCCCCTCATTCCTTAAGATCCAACTCAAATGATTCTTTCTTCTTAAAACCATCCCTAACTCTGCCTATTAAAAATATTCTTTCCTTCCTGGCATTTTTAACTAATTCATGAATGCAGTCATTTCCTCAATTAATTAAGCAAACATTTATTGGGTACCTATGTATGGTATGCAGAGTTCTGTACTAGATATTCACTTAGAAAAGACAGAAAGCTAGAGCTGGAGCAAGGAAGATTTATATTTAAATTTTACCTCTCTAAGGTTCAGTTTCCTCATTTGTAAAATTCTGATAATCTCTGTAGTATTGGACTGTCATGATAAAGTTAAATAGGAGAATTATGAAAAATACTGTTATGGGAATCTGAAGATCTTCCCTGCCACTAGCCCCTTTGATAGGCTTAAGTGGCTCTGAGAATCTTCCCTGATTTGAAAATATACTCTGCCCCCTAATAGGCTGAATGTAGTCACATGGAGCCTGTGGTGGGAGGCTTGTTTTTTGGGAATGCCCGTGCCTTGTTACTTTGTAATTGGACAGTTGGTCAAGAGGGCTGTGGCATTTTCCAATCCAGGAGAAGGTTATATATACACCTTGATATGAGGTTTTGCTTTGGGGCTCACTTTGAGAAAAGTTGTGTGATTTGGCCAGATGAGACTCTGGGAAGTTGTTGATCCCCCTGGCTTTGAAAAACCCAGATGTTGGTGCTTCCCTCTCTGGTAACTGGATAGGTATGGATGTGATGGTCAGACGCTGGAAGCCAGTCTGCTGATCTGTTTCTCTGTCTGCTTGTAACTTGTGTTTGTATTCTCTGGAGTTCAGCTTGCTGACTTTTCCCCCTGAACTAGGTAAATGATATGTGTTTATTTGATTAAAGTGAGACTGTTAACCCGTTTTGAGTTGTTTTCCTTTAGAAAAGCAGATCTAAGAACCTGTGCTAGCAGCCGCCCTGGGTATGCTAGGGTGCTTGCTGATACAAGTACCTAGTGAAATAGATGAGGGGAGAGTATGGAGGACATTAGATACCTCTCCCTAAATAACCTCTAAGACTCCTTCTAGCTCTAAATCCCATGGAAGAAGCTTCCTTTGTACATCTAGTGAACCTATATTTAATATTGATGCTATTTGTATATATGTTGCATTCTCCCTTTTTCTCCCCAATTCCATTACAATGTCAGCCCTTTAACGGCAGGTGTTCTACCTTTAGTTGCTGATCTCTCTCTGAGTAACTGATATGTTACTTGGTACATGGTAAGAGCTTTTTGGTGGTGTTGTTTTTCAGTCGTGTCTAACTCTTGGTGAACTCATTTGAGGTTTTCTTGCAGAGATACTGGAATGGTTTGATATTTCCTTCTCTAATTCATTTTGCAGATGAGGAAACTGAGGCAAATAGGGTGAAGTGACTTGCCAATAGTCACATAGCTAGTAAATGTCTGAGTCCAGACTTGAACTCTGAAAGAAGAGCCTTCCCAGTTTGAAGGCCAGTGCTCTCTCCGCTATGCTAGCTAGCACCTAGCTGCCCCAGTCTTAATAAATACATATTACATTGGGTTAAATTAATCATAATGAGAGAAATTCAAGTAGGTTTGGCAAGACTGCAGTACACAATATCTTTAATATTGACTAGTTTTAGGCCCAATCTTGCTCAGAGGCAAAAAAGGAGCCTGTCTATTTAGTTTTATTTTATACCAGTCTCTACATCTAATACCCCCAATCCTTATACCCCAACTAAGCTAATGTCTGAAATTTCACCTTTAGAATTTCTTCCCTTTAGTTTACATTTTTTGATCTCTCTTAAAGTATAAATAGCCTTCTATTCCAAGAAGAATGAATGACTGGCTAGGTTTTACTACCAACCCAACAACTGCCCTCATATAAGCTCTGGAGGAGGGGGGGCATTAAGAGAGGGGGAATCATATTGCAGGTTTTATGTAATGAAAAGAATGCCAAACTTGGAGTCAGAAAAGACTGGCTTCATATCCCACCTCTGTGGTGCTCTGGGGATAACACTTAACCTCCATAAATCTCAGTTTTCTCCTCTGTAAAATGGGGATAATGGAAGCTATAGTTATTACCTTACAGTGTTTATGTAAGGACCAAATGAGAAAATGTTTTTTTAAGATTCTGTAAACTTTAAATCAGTATCTAAAGGTTGCTGTTATACTATAATGCTTTAGGTTTATCAGGCCCTTGTTTCAAGAACAGATTCTAGACGGGAGAAGATGGATGGGGGAAGAATGTGGAAGACGTTTGAGACCTTTCCCTAGATGATCTCCAAGGTTCCTTCTAGTTCTAAATCCTATGGAAGAAGTTACCTTTAAAAGGATCAATAACACTTAAGAAAAGGCTAAAATGCAAGAAAAAAGCCAAAACTCTGAAGACTGTGGATACTGATGATAGACTTTAATTACTTCATACTTTTGCTGAAAAATAGCCCTTACCAGACAGGAAGGAAACAAGTATTTATTAAGCACCTACTACTTCCAGGCACTAGTTGGCGCTGCAGTAGATGGGGCTCTGGGCCTGGAATCAGGGATACTCATCTTTTCAAGTTCAAATACAGCTTCAGATACTTATTGGCTACATGACCCTGAGCAAGTCACTTAACCCTGTTTGCCTCAGCTCCTTGCCTATAAAATGAACTGGAGAAGGAAATGGCAAACCAGTCCAGAAAAACCATTTTTATATGGGGTCACAAAGAGTCAGAGAATGACTGAAACCACTGAAATGACCAAACAACAAAATGTCCTTGGAAAGGAAGTCATGAAACACAGACAATCACCTACCTTCCTTTGAATAGAATTTGTTTCTTGCCATTAATTTCAATGAGCATGTTTCTGTTTCTGGTTATTAATTACAGTCACTAAGCAGACACCAGAATTGCTACCCCCTCTTCTACCCTAACATATTGTGGATTTCCTTTTGTTATTTGTTGTTTAGTTGTTTTCTGTCATGTCTGACTCTTCATGATCCCTTTTGGGGGATTTTCTTGGCAAAGGTGCTACAGTAAATTGCCATTTCCTCCTCCAGTCTTCCTGACTCTACTGTGTCACTTGGTTGTCCTACATTTTTGAGAATATTAGCTTTAATTCATTGTTAAAAGTGAGGTAGTAATACTCCTCTTTTTTTTAGACTAATAAGAGAGATTTTCAAGGATAGTATGTTGTGCTTGACCTTAAAATGATGTGAATTCAAATCCTACCTCTATAATTTGCTGGTTTTATGACCCTAGACCAGTCATTTAACCTCAATGGGACTCAGGCAAATGTAGTAGGATTCCCTATGCTTTGGAAACTCCTGTTTGCCTATGTAGACCAACCATATTCATTTGCTCTTTTTTTCCCCTGACATTTGTGTTATTTGAAGTATAGAAATATAGCAGTAGTTTCTTGAATTAATAATATTTGATCTTTGTAGAGAATTTTAAGATTTGCAAAGATATTTATAGATGTTTTCTTATTTTATTCTCATAAGAAGCCTTTGGAGGTAGATGCTATTATTATCCCCATTTTACAGATGAGGAAACCAAGGCAGAAAAGATAAAATGATTTGCCCAGGGTCACATGGCTGACTTGAACCAAAGTCTTCCCAACTTTAGCTGACTCATAATTTTCACACAATTATAGAATTTATTATTCTGTAATAATTATTCCTTATTTTTATTTTTCTTCAATTATTTTTCCTTATTTTACTAATCATTCTGTAATTATTTATTTTTCTTATTATTTCATTTATTATTCTGCAATTATTATTCCTCATTTTTCAGAAGAGTAAACTACAGCCCTGAGAGATCCTACATTTGGTAAACTGAGTGCAGATTTTGTTCTCAGAACACTTGACTTCATATCCAATGTGCTTGCCCCTTATCTCATGGAGCCTTGTGACGGCTTGTGCAGTACCTGACTCAAAGTCTTCTCTGGGTCACTTTGCACAGTGCCTGGCACAGAGTAGGCCCTGAATAAATGCTTCTTGACTGATTATGATTTGGAAGTGATGTTAAGCTTTTATGTCAGGACTCAGAGGCATACTATCTTCATTGAAATAAAATTTAGAGGTGAACTTCCACTTCTTAATGTGTGACTTCCTTCTAGGCAGCCCCCTTCCTCTCCTTCAGGTCAAATGTGACTTCAGGCCATGAGCTGAGCCCTTGTGTTATCATGCTGCTTACCAGCAAGCCAGAGCTCAGTCCTAGCAGAACACAGGGCTGTGATCTAGAAGAGGCTATTATCCCCTCTATCTTTCTTCTGTAGCTTGGAGATGGCTACAGTGGGAAGCGACCTTGGCAGAAGACGTTCAGCTAAATGTTAATGGAGCCCAAGAGTGAAGCCAGCTTTACCCAGTAATCTCTTCTCCAGTCCATCTTCTCCTTGGCAGGCATACTGATTTCCCTAAAGGTGTGTCTGATTTTGTCATTGCCCTATTCAATAAATTACAAAGACTCAAACAGAAAATCCTCTGTCATTCAAAGTCTTTTCTAGCCTCACCACTCCTACCTCCTTTCCAATCTCCTCTTACACCTTCTTCTCCTCCATGACCTCTATGATGCCATGACATCAGCCTCCTTACCCTTTCTCACAGAAGACACTCCATCACTGACTGGGGGAATTTTCTCCAGCTATCCTCCATGCCTGGGATGTGCTTCCTGACTTTCCTGGCTTCCTCCATGTCCCAGACAAGAGCCCCCCTTCTGCAAGAAGCCTTTCCCAAGCTCTCTCAATACCAGTGCCTTACCTCTGTCGATTATCTCCAATTTCTCTTGTGTATATCTTGTTTGCACACAGTTGTTTCCATGGTATCTCCCCCATTAGAATGTGAACTTCCTGGTAGCAGAGACTGTCTTTTACCTTTATGTGTATCCCCAGCACTTAACACAATGCTCAGCACATATGAGGTGCCTAATATGACTTGGTGACTTGACAGAGCTGGGCACCAAACCATGCATGTGCCAAAGGAAAGTGGACAATCTCAAATTAAGAGGACGTTGTTGAATTCTTACCCCTGTTTATATCAACATTAAAAGTTCTTAAGTTTCAAATCCCATCTCTGTCATTTATTATCTGTGTGACAGTAACAACTTTTCTGGATAGAGCTGATGGTCTTGTCATGGACTAAAGCCTAGGGAGTTTCAGGACATGCTTTTATGTCTTGCTGGCTGGTGACCAATAGAAGAACCTTTTGATAAAATGATGGTATTGGGCTAAATGACTCCTGAGATCCTGAGATTCTAATTCTAGACCTTATGCATTTATAAATTCCTGCAGCCTCACCTTGGCCTCTATCTCTTAACATTTGTTGTTGATCCTGGTATGGACTCTAACTTTACTCTGGGCACTGCCTTTGTTCTCTTAATACTGACATGCTTGGGGATCATCATAGTTCCTCATACATAGCAATCTATTGATTAACAACAACATAGCAGGCCTTTAATAAATTTATATATTATTGTTGATAATCCGTTGACTATTTGATTGATTCTAATGACCAATTATGATTGCACAGTGTTTATACCCCTGAATTTTGAGAAACTTCTCAGTAGCCTTCCCTTTATTACCAGCCATGGACACCTCAAAATGTTACCTGATACCCTGCCATCCTGTTCAGCCCATGGTGAAGTCCACCCTTCTTCTCTCTCTAGGGCCAGGATTTGGAGAAACATTATATATATTTGAAGGAATGAGCATTTCTTGTCACAATCCTATGTATCTCCTTTGCACTGTGGCTCTGTGCCACTCTGATTTGGGTGTCTCTAAGGGCAGATGGAGGAGAACATCCAGTAATTGAAAATTCAGTTAAGAGAAAACATAATTTTTCTCCCAGCTTTTTGCTTCCAGAAGAAAAACAAAAACAGTTCTTTCTGGTCCCCTCCTCCCACCCTTCCAATTAGGAAACCTTATACTAATGGGTCAGGAGTATTAAATTTCTGGCCATGCTTACTTTTGATGGAGACATTCATTGCTAAAAGAGAGATTCTGAAATGGTTAAGAAAGAGACCCTAGAAAAGTTGCCCATTCTACCTTATGTGCATTTTTCTGGAACATTCCTCTCACTAAGGTAGCTGGGCCATGTGTGAGAGCAGCTAAAATGGAGGTAAAACCTGGCGCTGGAAACTATTTTCAGAACAAGAGATCCTGTTTCCATCATTACACACTCTCCCAGCGCTTAATCAGCAGTCAAGCTCTGAGGAGATTTATGACCAGCTTTAAATATTCATGCTTGCTTGCTGTTGAACATTGGAAAGTCAAGGGTGAGAGCTGGGTCGTTAGCAGTCAGAGAACTCTCTGTTTCGGACTCCCTGGAAAGTCCTCAGATTTATCTTTTGGTGTCTGTCCTAACAACTTCCCTTGGCCTCACCCCCACAAGATTTCCTCTAGGGCTATACATTGCTTTATAAAATACTAGTTGTTTATAAAGGTCAGATAGCCTTTGAGAGAATAAGATTGCCTTACAAATAGTCACTAGCCTGTATCCCGGAGGAGAAAGGCAAAAGAATATGTGGCCTGGAACTACAGGGCTTGCCATGCTAGGGGAGAGATGGGAACAACTTTTTCCACAAACCTTTGATACTTAGCTCCAACAGGCTCTGAATCAGTAGGTAACTACTCACACCAGAGTTCCCAAAGCTTCCAGTTACCACTAGTGCCCATGAGATCTTGCCAGCCATTTTGGAACCTGTCAAAATGGCAGTGGAATATTCACTTAAAGATCAGTCATGGGGATACTACCCTCCAAGTCCCCAGTGAATCAATATATTAACTGTGATGCCGGTGATGTTATCAGTGTGGGAACTCCCTTCATCAAGATACATTGTAGCCTCTTCTAAAGAGCAGTCTTTAGAGATTCACTTCAGCTTCAGTGACTTGTTAATCATTACTCAGCTAATGAGAGTCAGAGGTGGTATTCAATAGCAATAATTAACATTTACAAAGCTTACTTTTACTTTTTACTTTTTTATTTTTTAAATTTAATTTTTAAAAATTTTTAATTAAATTTTAAAAAAATTTACATGTACTTACTATGTTCTGGGCACTGTACTAAGCATTTATAATTATTATTTCATTTGATACTCATAAAAACCCTGGGAAGCAAGTACTATTATTATCTCTTTTTCTTTTTTTGCAGATGAAGAAACTGAGGCAAACAGAGGTTAACTGACTTGCCCAGGATCACACAGTTAGTAAGCAGCTGACACTGAAATTGAACTCTGCTCTTCCTGACTTCAGACCTGGAGCTCTGTCCATTGTACCGTTCAGCTGCTGTATTTGAACCCAGGTCTTTCTTATTCTAAGCCTACCCCTGTAAATGCTATGCCACAATGGAAATCATGATGAATTTGGAGTCAGAGAACAGAAGTTTGAATCCCAGCTCCACTACTTGGCAACCTTGGGAAAATCCCTTCTCTGTGCCTCAGTTTCATCATCTGTAAAACTAAAGGGTTGGACACGATGGCACTAAGGTTCCTTCTAGCTCTAAATCTATGATTCCAGTCCCTCTCCTTATCCCCAAATGTGGTTAAAATATAAAATTTCTGCTCTTTTTTGGTTCAGTAAGCCAGCATGTACTGGGTTCTATAAGAGGACATGGCAAGGGACCAGTGAAGCTCCCACCTCCTCCATTTGGGAGAATGACACCAAATGAGAATAAAGCTCACCAAATGCAGCAGCAGCAGCTCCGGCAAACCCACCACCCCACAGTTTCCTTCTTCCAGAAACCATTAGGATTTGACTCCTGGTTATTCCTGTCTGCTTTCTCACTGCCACTGCCTCCCCTGTTGGGAGCTGGCTGTCTACCATTCTCACTAAGTCTGTGCTACTTTCTTCCCCCTTCTTTCCTACCCTCTCCCCTAAAACCAGCACACAATGACAAGTATTTTTAAGGGCCTAACAAAAACCGAACTATGCACTATGGGGAAATATATAGAGGGGTTACAATAACAAACCAACAGGGAAAGTTTATGGGTTTGCAGAGGTTTTAACACTCAGTCCTGGCCCTACATGCAGTATACCTAGGAATGAAGGCTTACTCCTCCTGTTTCCCCTCATTTTGTCTGAGTCCCTTCTTCCTTATTTTTGAATCAATTTATGCAGATTTTTTCTGGTCTATAGATGTCAGGTCAAGGTGCAAGTTTCTAGTTAATGTCAATTAAGTTAGCAAACTCCTGGTATCCCAATCCTAGAATTTCCTTCCTATAGTTTGTGTTCTAGGTGTGGTAGTCCAAGGTTGACTTCCTTTTCTCTCACCCCTTCAGACTTCCAGGGGCTACAGATCAGTAAGAGTTTGTATTCACCTCAGCCCATCCAGAAGTCTTCAACTTGATCCTGGATTCCTGGACAAGAGAGATCCTGTATCATCTGGCTTCCCAAGACCACACTTTTGGTGTTCGTCCTTGCCCCAGTGCAGCATGTACCATCTTGCCTTTCAAGTTTCCTTTGCCTTTGGCCTTTGATCAGTGTTCTTGGTTTGCTTTCTGATGTTCCCAGAGCAAATCCTCCAGTCTCACGAGCTAATTAGCTTTTCACTCTGCATCCCTTATCTCTTAAAGAATTTGTTTTCAGGACCACTTTGTCTCTTTGCTCAGTATATACACACCCTGAGAGCCAGGTGATAGTGGGTACTCTTTTGGTAGCCATACTGTATACTTTGTCCAGTTTTCTATGGCTCTAGTAATTTCTGCTTGGACATCTTTATCTTTTCCTTGAGGAGGAAAGCCAGGGGGAGTAATCTAGACCAGAAGTGACACACTGAAACAGGTATTTTAAATATATAATAAATAATTTAAAAAATATTTTCCACCTTTTCCCCTGCTTCCAAGGCCAAGGTATGTCATCTCACTTAAATATAGATCAAAAGACATTGATAATGTTGTTCAGTCATTTTTCTGTCATGTCTAGCTCTCTCTGTGACCCTGTTTGAGATTTTCTTGGCAAAGATGCTGGACTAGTTCATCATTTCCTTCTCCAGTTTATTTTACAGATGAAGAAACTGACACAAACAGGGTTAAGTGACCTGTCTGGGATTACATAACTGGTAAGTGCCGGAGGCTGAATTTAAAGTCAGCAAGATGTGTCTTCCTGACTTCAGGTCCATATACTTATCTATTATACTATCTAGCTGTCCTAAGCCGATAACACCTAACCCTCTTCAACTGTAAGGAATATGTGAAATATAGTTTTGATACATTTAGTAACCACAAATCATGTTATGATCCTTGTTGAGCACAGTTGGGAATACAAGAGACATATAATATTTTTGTTGTTCAGTCATTTCAGTCATGTCTGGTTTTTCATGACCCCATTTGGGATTTTCCTAGCAAAATGCTAGAGGGGTTGGCCATTTTCTTCTCCAGTTCATTTTACAGATGAGGAAACTGAGGCAAACAGGGTAAAGTGACTTACTCAGGGCCACACAGCTAGTAAGTGTCTGAGGTCAAATTTGAATTCAGGTCTTCCAGGCTCCAGGTCCAGCGTTCAGAGTGCTACCTAGTTATCTTGACATACAACAAGAACTTTACCATCATTTTCGTTCATGTTTGATGAGTGAGAAAATACTGGACTGGGAATTTGGAGATTTGTGTTTGGCACATTGCATGATTTTGGGCAAGTTATTTCATTATTCTTGGATTCCGTTTTCTCATCTACAAATGGGGGATTGATGTGGAAATTGAATTAACTTCCATTTGAAAATTTGTATATCTGTGACTTACTCTTAGTTCAAGTATTTAGATCCACTATGATGCTGGAGATGCAAAAACAAAATGCACTTTCCCTGATTCTGGATGAGAATCCACAAACTCTCCATTGATTTGCACTGAAATTATTAAACAGATCACTTCTATCAACACTGAAGTATAGAAGTTGAAGTCACCATTTCAGATGCCTCATCAGTCATCTCTTTTGATAAACTGATTGCAACTATTTAAAAAAGGAACTTGCTCTACTGAAGAGGCACAATATGTAAATGAATAAATGCAAAGTGATTTCATGGTGGGAGGGAAGGAGTTAGATCGCTGGCAGCTGAGAAGATGAAAGGCTGAATGAATGAGTGGAAAACATTGATTAAATACTTACTATGTTCTAGATGCAGGAATGAATGCTAGGTATGCAAATATGAAAGTGAGGCCATCCCAGCCCTCAAGGGGCCTACATTCTAAGGAATTACCCATGGGGGGGTTGATTTGTGTAGGGGAGTTCAACTCCTTTACACAGCAGAATGTTGTTTTTATTGTTGTCATTGTTGTTTGTCCTTCCTTCTGAAAGAAGACGCTGACATCAGGGAAATTATACTGGACATGAAAGTGAATTGGATATAAGTGAGGGAGGAGTGTGCAGAGTCACCAGCCTCACATTTTCCTCTAGAGTCATCTGGGTCCAGTGGCAAGATATAAATTGGGACAAATAGAGCAGTTGAAGTAGGGAAGAGGATACCAGAGAAAGAGGATGTATAAGTCTGTAGAATCAGAAGCAGAGCTGGGAAGGGAATGAAGGATAGTGGACCTGGACCCCTTCCCAAAATGTAGGCCTCATGAGGAACTTAGCAATGGGAGAAAAGGGGCAGCATGTCAAAGGAATTTCCCAAGTGAGGAGATACCGGGTACTGAACAAAGTTCTAGGGTGAGACTCCGTGCCTTTTCCTGTAACAACGGCAGTGTTGGTTTTACTATAGTTCTAGAGCCAGAAAGTATATGCGTGTTTGGAATGTAGAAGGAAGGGAGAACAGAGTGCACGAGACTGTAGAAAGAGCTAGGAAACTGAAGGGTGTATCATTAGGAAGGATGGTTGGGAAGCAAATGGTTATGGTGGAATGGTTGGGGCCAACTAAGTAGAGTGCCCATCAATCAATATAACACAAACAATGAGGTGTGATTCCAAAGCTGAGAGCATCCAAAGCCCAAGGAAGATTTGCTGACAGAGTGGAGGACAAAGGGCAGATAGGTGGTGCATTGGATGCTGCTGTGGGCCTGTGATCAGGAAGATTAATCTTCCTGAGTTCAAATTTAACCTCAGACACTTACTAGTTGGGTGATCTTTTACCCTGTTTGCCTCAGTTTCCTCCTCTGTAAAATGAGCTGGAGAAGGAAATTTCAAACTGCTCCAATATCTTTGCCAAGAAAACCCCATATGCAGTCACAGAGAGTCAGACATGATAGAAACGACCCAACAACAAACAAACAATGAAGAACAATGGTTTGGATGGCATAATTTCAGTGATAGAATAGGTCACTTCAAGACAGTGAGGTGGCACGGTGAATACAGCACTGGTCCTGGAGTCAAGAGGACCTGAATTCAAATGCAGCCTCAGACACTTAACACTTACTAGCTATGTAAATTTGGGCACATCATTTAACCCCAATTCCCCTGCCTTCCCCCCTCAAAACAACAACAACAACAACAACAACAACAACAATAAAGAATAGGTCACCTTAACTGACCCTTGAAGAGAACTCAGGATTCCAAAAAGCAGATGGGAGAAGGAAAACATTGCAGGTAGAGAATCTTGATGGAATCAGGAGATGTGACATCAAATGCAAGGAGTAGCCTTCCACCTACCAAATCACATATAACCAGATGTAACAAAAAGACACTTATTATAGGGGAGTTAATCATTTCCAAATTTACAAACTCAAATGTGGTGTATATTTATAAAGTAACATATTTTATTAATTGTAACCACATAGACATATCAATTAGCAATCATTTATTAAGCACTAAATGTCTCAGACACTAAGATACAAAGACAAAATCAAACAGTTCCTGCCCTCAAAGAGTTTATATTTTTTTAAATTACGAGAAACAATGTATACACATTCAAGCAGTTGGAAATTATATACAAAGTTAATTTGGGTGGGAGATTAAGAAAAGTCTCATAAGGTATCACATGTTCTGAGCTTTGAAAGGAGCTGGAGTTACTAAGGGGCAGAACTGAATGATAAGTGCCTCCCAGGTATGGAGGACAACCTAGGTGAGGACAGAAGATGAAATGTCCTGCCTGTATGAGGAAGCAAAGAAGTAAGGAAACATTTATTAGTAACAGGTACTTAATAATACTATGTACTAGACACTGTACTAAGTCTCATTTTATCATAATAACAGCTCTGTGATGTAGATATTATTATTATCCTCTTTTTACACTTGAGGAAACAGGCATGGTTAGCTGTTGTCCTTTGTTCTCAAAGAGGACCAAAATGACATCACTGTGCTAGAGGCAAGTTTCAGTGTGTCTGACTATGGCTGATCAGACCAATACAAGTTTAGAATGCTCTACCACAGGTCGGCACAAAGAGCCCATGTGAACATTTGGGGTGGATACTCTAAATCTGTGCATCCTGAATTTCCTTTTGAGTTGCTTCAATTCTGCTTTGTTCATAGAGCACAGCACCTTCTCCAATGTCAGCACACTATGCTGAGTGGTCCTGTGCCAGTATCTCCCACGTCACACAATCAATTCCAAAGTTCTTGAGAGAGACCTTGAGAGTGTCCTTGTATCACTTCTTCTGACTGCCATGTGAATGCTTTCCCTGTGAGAATTCTCCACAAAACAGTCTTTTTGACAAGTATACATTTTACATTTGAGCAATGTGGCCAGCCCATCGGAGTTGCACTCTCTGAAGCAGAGTTTCAGTGCTTGGCTGTTCAGTTTGAGAAAAAATCTCAGTCAGTGTCTGGTATCTTATCCTGCCAGGTGATCTTCAGAATCTTTCTAAGACAATTCAGATGGAAGTGATTCAGTTTCCTGGCATGGTGCTGGTAGACTGTGCAGGTTTCGCAGGCATATAACAATGAGGTCAGCCCTGTAGACCTTCAGTTTGGTAGTCAGTCTAATATCTCGTCTCTCATACTTTCCTTTAGAGCCTCCCAAACCACTGAACTAGCTCTGGAAATGCATGCATTAACCTCATTATCAATGTGTACATACATGGAAAGTACGCTGCCAAGGTAAGTGAACTTATCTGCAGCATTCAGAACTTCTCCATTTGCTGAAACTGATGGTTTCACATATGGATGGTGTGGTTGTGGCTGATGGAGCACCTATGTTTTTTATGTTAATTGTTAGGCCAATATTAGCACAGACAACAGAGAATTCTTCCATACTTTGTTGCATCTCAGTTTCAGAGCTTGCATTCAATACACAATCTTCTGCAAACAAAAAATCATGCATCAATGCTCCCTTCACTTTGGTCTTGGCTTGCAGCCTTTTTAAGTTGAAGAATTTACCATCATTCCTGTGGTAGCTGACTTTGATGCTGTGTTCATCCTCATTGAAAGCATTTGACAACATGGTTGAAAACATCATGCTAAAAAGCATGGGAACAAGCACACAGCCTCCTTTCACTCCACTGGTGACTGGGAAAGCTCAAGAGCATTGTCCATTATTCACAATATGGGCAAGCATAACATTGTGAAATTGACATACAATGCTGATGAACTTCTCCGGGAAACTAAATTTTGAAATACTTTTCCATAAGCCCTCAGGACTGACAGTATCAAAGGCCTTGGTTGGATCTACAAATATTGTGTACAGACCTCTCTTCTGCTCCTGGCATTTCTCCTGGAGTAGCTGGGCAACAAACAGCTTATCAATTGTTGCTTGGCCCTTTATGAAATCACATTGTCTTTCAGGTAGATGACCATCTTCTCAGTGAAGGATCAGCCTATAAAACAGAATTCTGGCAAGAATTTTGCCAGCAAGGGTTAAGAAAGAAACCCTACTGTGATTGTCACAAGACAATCTAATTCCTTTGACTGGAGGCAACTTTGAACTCCTGGGATATAATCTCCTTTTGCCAAATAACCCAAAAAATTTCAGTCAGCTTTTGTATGAGCAATAGCACCTCTATCTTGTAAATCTCAGTTGGAAAAGAATCGGCACCAGGTGCTTCAACACAGAAAATGAGTCTAATCTAGCTGCCTCTACATGAGGTTGGGAAAGTAGAACTGTTTGAAAGTCAGTGTGCATGTGTGTATGGATATATACCATGTGTATGGATGTGTACATATACATTTAAAGATATAAACATATATTTAATCTATTGGTCATTTGTGAAATGTCATTTGAGTACTGAACTTCAATATTTTATGTCCCTAGAAATGAATGCATATCTCATAGACTTCTTCCTGTGAATGTTTAGCTCATTCACTAGCCCATTTTACTCCACTACCACCCCCTTTTTATCAAAATGTGCAGTTTTGGGGGACAGAGCCAAGATGGTGGAGTAAAAGCAGGAACCTGCTCAAGCTCCCACACCAACCACCTCCAATATCTGTAAAATATGACTCTAAACAAATTTTAGAGCTATAGAACACACAAAATTACAGAAAAACACATCTGCTGAAGGCAGCCTGGCAGGCCGACAGTAAGGGTCTCTTGCACCAAACTGGGAGCCAAGCATAGTCTTGCATGGGCTGCTCAGGTCCAGGCCTGGGGTGGCCCCAACCAATGTTCCAGACAGGCCAGAGCAAACTTCAGGAGACTGAATCACTGTTAGCTGTGGCAGTTTCCAGATTTCTCAACTCATAAACACCAAAGAGAAAGTAAAAGGTCAGTGTTGATCCAGGGTAAGAAAAGAACGTGGTCTAGCCCCTGCCACCAGGGCGAGAGGTAGCAGATGTGTGGAAGCTGTAGCTGCTGCCAGATGGCTGCCTCCAGAGCTCCTACCCCATAGATTGTAGGGAGAGCAAGGAACAATTCAGAGAGAAATTGCTCTTGCTTGGACCTGCTTGGATCTGGGTCACAGCCTTAGGCGGTGGTCCTGTGGTGAGGAACACCAGTGTGCCAGAGCTTGTAGTGGCTGTAGATAGGGTGCCTTCCTTATTGATCTGACAACTGTGAGAACCCCAGAAATTTTGGACATAGCTCTCTCCACTCTGGAAGCAGAGTTCTACCATGGCAAAGAGCTCAAAAGCCAAGTAATTTGCTAGCAAGATGAACGAACAGAGGAAGCTCAATCAGACCATAGACTCCTTATGTGTAGACAAAAAGGATCAAAACATGAAACCAGTAGAAGACAACAAAGTTAAAACTTTTGCATCAACAATTTTGAAGAAAAATATGAATAGGTTGTAGACCATGGGAGAGCTCAAGAAGAATTTTGAAAATCAAGTAAGAGAAGTGGAGGAAAAATTGGGAAGAGAAATGAGAATGATACAACAAAATCATGAAAAGTGAAATTTTCTTCAGCCTGACTGAAGAAAATAACACCTTAAAAATAGACTAACACAAATGGCAAAAGAAGCCCAAAAAGCCAATGAGGAGAATGCCTTAAAACCCTGAATTACCCAGATGGAAAAGGAATTTCAAAGACTCACAGAAGAGAATAATTCCTTCAAAAGTAGATTGGAGAAAATGGAAGCTTAATGAGAAACCAAGATACTATAAAACAAATCTAAACAAATGAAAAAATAGGAGGCAATGTGAAATATCTCATTGGAAAAACCACTGACCTGAAAAATAGATCCAGAAGAGATAATTTAAAAATTATTGGACTACTCAAAAGCTATGTTCAAAAAAAGAGTCTAGATACTATCTTTTCAACAAATCATCAAGCAAAATTGCCCTGATATTCTAGAAACAGATAGCAAAATAGAAATGGAAATAATTTACCAATTTTCTCTTGAAAAAGATCCCCAAAAGAAAACTTCTAGGAATATTATAGCCAGATTCTAGAGCTCCCAGGTCAAGGAGAAAATACTACAACTGTCAGGAAGAAACAATTTGAGTATTGTAGAAACACAATCAGATTAACACAAGATCTAGCAGCTTTTACCTTAAGGTATCAGAGAACTTGGAATATGATATTCCGGAGGTCAAAGGAGCTAGGATTTAAACCAAGAATCACCTACCCAGCAAAACCAAATACAATGTTTCAGGGGAAAATAAGGATATTTAATGATATAGAGAATTTTCAAGTATTCTTTTTTTAATTAAAAAAGTTTGTTTATTTTTAGTTTAGTTTACAACATTCATTTCCACAAGATTTTGAGTTACGTTTTCTCCCCATCTTTCCCCTATCCACCACCCCAAAACAGCAATTCCACTGATCTTCCAATCTTCCCCCACTCCCCCTCCAACTTTCTAGTAAGGCAAGATGGATCTCCATTCCCCAGTGCCTGTATATTTTATTTCCCAGTTGCATGTATAGTAATAATAATAATATTTAAACATTTGATTTTAAAACTTTAAATTCCAGGTTCTTTCCCTTCTTCCCTTGTCACCCACTCTTACTGAGAAGATAAGCAATTCAATATAGGTTGTAAATGTGTAGTTATGCAGAATAGTTACATAGTGGAAATTTTGTGTAAGATTGACTATATTTCCCTCCATCCTATCCTGCCCCCCACTTGTTCTATTTTTCTCCTTTGACCCTGCCCTTTTTCAAAAGTGTGTGCTTCTAATTACCCTCCTCCCCAATATGCAATCTCATCTATCATCTCCCCTCTTATCCCCTTCCTGCCTTCTTTCCTATAGTGTAAGATACTCAATTTAGTGTGCATGTTGTTCCCTCCTTAAGCCAAATTTAATGAGAGTAAGGTTGACTCATTGCCTTTAGACTTCCTGTTCTTCTCCTCCATCATAACAGTTTCCTCTTGCTTGTTTTATTTGAGATAATTTAGCCTATTTTGTCTCTCCCTATCTCCTATTGTTGTTTTCCTCTCTCACCTCTTAATTTTATTAATGGAGGGGAAGAACAGGAAGGTGAAATAGAATGGATCAACTGTACTTTCTTTGAATTTGGCTTAAGGACAGAATAATGTACACACTCAATTGGGTATCTTACCCTAAAGGAAAGTAGGGAGGAGGGGATAAAAGGGGGATGACAGAAGGGAGGGCAGATTGGGGGAGAGTGTAGTTAGAAGCAAATATTTTGAAAAGGGATAGGGTCAAAATAGAAAATAGAATAAGGGGGGAGCAGGATAGGATGGAGAGAAATATAGTTAGCCTTTCACAATATATCTACTATGGAAACATTTTGCATAACTACACATGTACAACCTATATTAAATTGCTTACCTTCTCAGTGGGGATGGATGAGGATGGAAGAAAGGAAAGAATCTGTAAATCAAAGTTTTAAAAACAAATGTTATAAAAATTGTTTTTTACATGCAACTGGGAAATAAGATGTATAAGTACTGGGGTATAGAAATCAATCTTGCCCTATTAGAAAGTTAGAGGAGGTTTGGGGAAGTATATAAGAGAGACCAGATTGGGAGAAAGGGTATTCAGCAGGGTTGCTATTTTGGGGTGGGAGTAGGTGAAAGATGAGGAGAAAATTTGTAACTCAAAATCTTGTGGAAATGAATGTTGAGAAGCAAAAATAAACAAAAAAAGAAAATACAAAAAAACAAACAAAAAGTGTCCCTTATATTATGGGGGTGAATGTTTTGTAGCTACTATTTTTGCTATGCTATCTTTTGAAATGTCTTTGCATTGACCTATCAACTGTGAGCCCAGAGAAATCAAAGACAAATGAAAATGATATATATATACAAAAATACTTATATTAGCTCTTTTTGTGGTGACAATGAATTGGACATTGAGGACATACCCCTTAGTTGGGGAATGGCTGGACAAATGATTGTATATGATTGTAATGAAATACGATTGTCCTATAAGAAATGATGAGCAGAATCATTTCAGAAAAACCTGGGAAGATTCATATGAACTGATATAAAGTAAAATGAGCAGAAGAACATTGTACACAGAAACAGCAATGTTGTGTGATGATCAAATGTGAATGATTAAAGAGTTCTTAGACTTATAATGAAAAATGCTCTCCTGCCTGCAGAGAAAGAACTGAAGGAATCTGAATGCAAACTGAAGCATACTATCTTTCACTTTATTTTTTTTGATGTGGGTATGTATGTAGGTGCATGTGTATGTATGTATGTGGGTATATGTTTGGGTCTACATTTTCTTTTGCAACATGGCTAATATGGAATTTTATTTGCCTAACTGCACATCTATAATCTATATCAAATTGCTTGCCTTCTCAAGGAGGGCAAAGTGGAGGGAAGGAAAAAGAGAATTTGGAACTCAAAAAAAATTAAATTTTTTTGTTTACATGTAATTAAGAAAAAAACAAAGCAAAAATTAAATGGAAAAAAGTAATATTTCTAAAGCAAAAAGTTGCCAAAATCTGGTTCTTATCAGTCTCTGAATTTTGTTGTTGGAATGACACATATGAGAACGGCTCCAGGATCTTAGTTTGAGTCAGGGATGGGTGTGAACTCCCTCATGCTTGGGTTCAGCCATTATCTAGGTTTTCAAATCTAGGGGGAACTGATTTTTCATTCTAGGGATGTACTTTGCCCAGAGTAATTATCCAGGGACTTATATAAGTGTGAACTCCGTATGCTGAATAATGCAAGGACCATATTAAAGCAATTGTCTAATTAATTACCATGTACTGCATAGAGACTTGATTTCTAAATTCATGTATATTTTCAAGGGAAATGGAATACATATGTTTTTGATTCAGTTATGCTTATATCATCACAATAGTTTATTTTCCTTCTCTAAGGAAGAACTTCACCACTACCTCCCCAGCATATGACCATCTTCTAAGGATTCTAAGTTTTATATATTTAAAAAGGGCAAGTGCATTCTTCAATGTATATATGAAATTAGAATTAACATCTGGAAACCTGTGAATGGGAATCCATATATTTGGTCTTCTGGAACAATTCCCTAAGGCAAAAAAGCCATTTTGCTATTAATTGTATTTTTTACATGTCTCCTACTAAGAAAACGTTCCTCTAATGCAGTGGTTCTCAACCTGTGGATCGTGACCCCTTTGGGGGTCGAACAACTCTTTCACAGGAGTCACAGGACTTGCCTAAGACCATTGGAAAACACATATATCCAATGGTCTTAGGAACCGAGACACTGCTCCTCTAGCCATCTCCAGGTGGGTCCACCCACATGTAGCTATGCCCACATACGAGTATTAAAGGTCATGACATTAGGAAGGTTGTGAACCACTGCTCTAATGCCTCTTGGTGATATAAAGATGGCTTTATAATCTTAAAGTTTGTGCCAATGAACTGCAAGCACTAATATGTCCTACCCACCAAACTGAAAAGTCTTTGAATAGGGGCCTAGAAATACACAGTGTGTCTGTCATTTAAGAATCATCCTAAGCAAGGATACAGAGGCCCATCATCAGAAAGATGACCATTAGATAATGAATTTTTTCATCACAACTTACAAATGCCATTTTCAAAAAGCAGAAGGATTGTAATCAACGTTAGTCTAGAGCAGTGGTCCTCTACCTTCCTAATGCTGTGACACTCATATGTGGGCATATCTGCATGTGGGCAGACCCACCTGGAGATGGAGAGAGGAGCGAGTCTCTGTTCCTAAGACCATCAGAAATATGTGTTTTCTGATGGTCTTAGGCAACCCCTGTGACTCCTGTGAAAGGGTCATTCAACACCCAAAGGGGTCGTGACCCACAGGTTGAGAACCACTGGTCTAGAGACTATCCCTGCTGCTGAAATGATAGATCTTTGAGGAAGTGAAGTAAGTTATATTTTTTGCAGATTTCTGGCTAGAATGGCTAGGAAAAAAAACCAGACTTTTTGTCTGGTCATGCTGTAGACTTATTGTCCTTTCCTGAACATATTTCTGTTTCCTGAATTTCAATTTTATGGAATCAAAAGGCGGTAGACTTTTAAAGTGGTTAGAGACCTTACAGATTTCATAGCTCAACCAACTCAATATATTGATTTGGAAACTGAAGGTCAAGCAATTGGGTGACCTGCCTCTGGCCACAGAATTGGCATGTGGTAGGGCTCTGACTCAAGCTCAGGTCCCATGAGATGTTACCTAGTGCTCTCCAACACATCATTCTGACTCCTCAGTTAGTTTTTAAAAAAGAGGGAAAATCTCTAGTGTCCTTCCCACCATGAAAGTTTTACAATTCACTTATTTTATAATCAAAAATACTTTAAAAATTTACTGTACCAAGTTAATGTGCTGCTAAGAGCTCAAAGTTATTTAGTTTCCACACTATTTCATGTGATATTTACCGTAAACATTTGAATAAAATAATGCAAGTATATTGCTCATTGTAAGAAATGGTTCTCTAGGAAGGGAGTGGGGATAAATGGGAAATTTTAGGTAATATAAGTACAAAATATAATAATAAATTCTATTTTATAACAGCAAAATAAAGAACAAGAAAAGAAAATGCAAATGCCATTTATTCTTATTTTACATTTGGGGAAATTGAGGCTTTAATGATTTTCCCCCACATTACATAGTTCCTAAGTATCAGAGATGAGACTTGAACCTTCAGACTTTAAAACTACAGGAGGCACAGAAACAGAGTATTGCAGTCTTTTCATAAATTCAGCTACTCTAGTTTCTTAGGCAAAGACTCAGTATTTAACAACAACTATTGGCAAAAGTAGAGAGCAGTGTGAAACAAACTGGATTTAACCAACGCTCACTCTATATCCCAAGACAAATTCCAAATAGATATATGTTGTTGTTGAGTCATTTCAGTATTATCTGACTCTCTCTGACCTGGATTTCAAAATCTCACACTATAAACACATGATAGGAGTAAGGAAAATAGAGGAAGAGTTCATGACAAAATACATGATCACAGAAGATAAAATGGACACTTGTAATTACATAAAGGTGAAAAGTGCTTGCACAAAGTCAAATTAAAAATGAATTAACTGAAGAAAAATATCTTTATGTACCATTTCTCTGATAAGGTCTGATATCCAAGATAACATGGAATTTAAGTCTACTTTCCCTTGGACTCTGTAATGATAACAATTGATGGCGAAGATGATGGTGATGGTGATGACATAATTTAACATTTTAATACTTATAAATTTTATAGATGTTACCTCATTTCATTCTCATAACAACTCTTGAATATAGGTGTTTTTATTACACCTATTTTACAGGCATATAGAGGATAACAGACTTGCCCAGGGTTACACATATTCAAACTGAGAAATTCTGGACTTTTTGTCCAGTGCTGTATTCAATGTGCCTTCTAGCTCCCTATATACACCCTGTATATACTTATGAGAGAGTGTGTCGCAGACTTTTGGAGGAGCAGGTGATACCCTCTGCTATTATTACTGTACCAACTTAGTAAATACCCATTTCTAAAAAAGTGACTAAAGTTGGTTGACTAAAGATGCTCTCAACTGATAATCTTTGGGGGAAATGTACCAGTGAGGGGAGGGAAGCTATGCCAGTGGCATTTAAGATTCAACCCTTCTCAGTGGTCTCCCTGGAGCTCAGGGGAAGATACAATTTGTAGCTCTGGGTAATTAACTTGTCAGTGGGGTTGAGTGCTGGGATAAGGCTCCTTAGAAGTAGCATAGTGCTAGATCATTTTGTGAACCAGGGCTTAAAATATAGAAATGACAGACTCTATCCACCAGGGATAGAATACACTAACAAGAAGTAGTAACATTTGTTTTGGCCAGAAGTTTCTGGTCAAGAGGACTTGAAACATAAAAAAGAGATTGGGAGAAAGAAAACATAATCTTAGAACAAATAAGCAAATAAAATTATTTAGTAATTACCGAGAGTTGTTGGAGTAGTGGTATCTATGACTAGAATTTTGCTCTAGATGGATATACCTTATTCAATATAAACAAGATAGGTAAAGGGGAGGGACAGTTCATTAGAACTACATACTAAGAAGATGGATTCATGTGGAGGACATCTGGGTGAAGGTCAACAGATGGGGAAGCAGAAGGGAACTTGATATAAACCTATATAGGAAGAATTTAAAAAGGACTTCAATAAACAGAGCCTATAAATGGCCTGGAGACTACATAGAGTAGTAATAGGGGATTTACACTATTCAGACATGTGGGGAAGGAATGTGATTGAAGAAAAAAAGAAAAAGCTAATTTGGAATTGGGGGTTAAAAATCACACTTCTGTCACTTAACACCTGTGTGACCTCAGAGACGTCACAATCTCTCTGGCCTCTTTTCCCTCACTTATAAAATAAAGACAATAGTTGGCACAGTGGATAGACCACTGGGTCTAGAGTCAAGAAGACTTATTGTCAAATCTGACCTCAGATACTTACTGCGTGACCCTCTTTGCCTAATTTTACTCATCTGTAAAATGAGCTGGAGGAGAAAATGACCAAGCACTCCAATATCTCTGCCAAGAAAACCCCAAATGGAGTCACAGAGAGTTGTTTACGACTGAAATGACTGGAGAACAACAAAAGAGAATTAGTGACTCATTTGAGCTTAATTATTACCTGGCAAGAGCCTGAAACAGTTATCATCCTCATTTCATAGACAAAAACTGAGGCTCAGAAAGTCTAAATGAGAGAATTTAAATCAGATGATTTAAAAAAAGGTCAGCTGGTTAATAAGTATTGGAAGTGATATATGAACACAGGTGTTCCTTACAACAGGACCAGCATTTTAGCCACCACTTCCAATTACTTCTCTGGGAGCTGCAGTTTGGGTGGATGTTCCTGCTGAGCTAGTAGTTATGAATTCTGACAATTTGAAGAGAAAAGGATCTTAAAATGTAACAGAAGAAATAGCAATACCTTTGGAAGCCCAAGTTTTAGGTTCAAATCTTGGCTCTAATGCATAGCTCCTATTTGCCTTTTGGAAAGTCATGCCCCAACTTTGGACCTCGGTTTCATTCTCTCTAAAATTAGAACTAGGGAGCCTCTTAGTGTTCTTGCAGCATTAAATCTATGATCCAATGAGTCTCTGCATGGAGATAAGCAAATCTCTCTCTCTCTCTCTCTCTTTCTCTCTCTCTCTCTCTCCATCTCTCTCTCTCTCTCTGTTTCTCTCTGTCTCTTTAAAAAAAAATTTTTTTTTGCTTTTTTTGGTGGGCAGTTGGGTGTTAAGTGACTTGCCCAAGGTCACACGGCTAGTTTTTGTGTTAAGTGTCTGAGACCGGATTTGAACTCAGGTCCTCCTGACTCCAGCTCTAGTGCTCTATTTACTGTGCCACCTAGATGCCCCATTCTGTCTCTTTTTAAATACTGAAAAGAAAGGAATCTTCACAGAAGCAACTAGAGGGTTTGGAAAAATGAAAAACTCCTAAGTGGAATTAAAATGATGAGTTTTGTCCATTTATAAAAGAAAGCAAGAATTATGAAGAGCCAGCATGGTTTCATGAAGAAACCATTCAAAAAATGCAATCTCATTTTAAAAATATTTAAGTACCTACTTAAGTAAGATATGCTGAGTAGACTCCCTGTGCTGAAGATAAGGGAGAACATGGGTAAGTTGCATAAGGCTGTTAGGTGTGAAAAGGTTGCATTCTATATCATTGTAGGAAATCTTCTTGTGGTTGAAATCACAGATTCATTTGAGTATCTCCAATGTCTCTCACATAGTAAGCATATAATAAATATTTGTGGAATTAAATTTAATGAGGAAAGTGATAGTCCCTCTGTACACTGCCCTGCTCTGACCACATCTGGAGTACTGCATTCATTTCTAGGTGCCACAATTTGGAATATGATGGAATATGTTGGAATATGTCTACAAGAACAACCAGGGTGATGAAAGGTCTAGAGACCCTGCCACATGAGGATTAATGGAAGGAAACTGGGATATTTTACTACTGGATAAGGCAAAACTTAGAGGAGAAATAATAATATATTAGAAAGTAATGGATTCCTCATTATTGGAGGTCTTCCAGTGGGTGTTAGATGACCTTTTCCAAGATGTTTTATCAGAGATGCCTGTTCAATTATGGTTTGGAATAGATGACCCCTCAGATGACTTTTGATTGAGATTCTGTTATTCTGCAATTCTGTGAATAGCTCAATCCTTAACACCTGTTTGGGGAAATCACAAGTTGGTGAGTAGTTGCCCTGTTACAGAAGTCGTCACAGGGATCAGGTTAGGTACATTATGAGTAATTGCATTGCCATTTCAGTGACATTCAGAAGCCTCAGTAGCAGGGATATTTGAGGAGGAGGATGGCTCATAGTTGGTTGCCAGTGGACAATTAAGTTAGCCATGATCTTGTCACCTTTAGGTGGATTGGTTTATTAGTAGAACAAATCCAGCTCCAGGAAATCTCCTAGGTCTCAGGAAGGGCATGAGTACATTACTCAGGCATTTAATGCCCTGAACAATCTGGCTTACACCCACCTTTCCAGTTTTATTTCATATTAATCCCTTTCAAACACTGTCCATCCCAGCCAAACTGACCTCCTAGTTGTTCCCGTGCAAAAACATTCCATCTCTAACCTCCAAACCTGTGAAGGTGATCAAAAGTCACTACCTTTCCCTAAATTCCACTTCTTAGAACTATAGTCTGTTTTTGTAAAGTGTAACTTAGATATTATCTTCTGTGTAAGGCTTTTTAAAAAAATCAATCTACCCTTCCCAATCCCCTTTTACTTTTTTAGTCTCTCTGTCTCTGTCTCTCTCTCTCTCTTTTTCTCCCCCCTCTTTCTCCCTCCCACCCCTCCTCTCTTTTTCTGTCTCTGTTTTTCTCTGTTTCTCCATCTCTCTGTCTCTGTCTCTCCTCCTCCTTTTTCTTTGTCTCTGCCCCCCTTTTCCTTTCTCTCTCTCAATTACTTTGTATTTATTTTCTATTAGTTTAAGAGGCAGTCCTAGAATATTGAATAAGAACCAGGAAAACTTGGATTCAAATTTTATCTTAGATACATATTGGCTGTGCTCAGCATGTCACTTAAATGTGTTGATGCTTTAAGCAACTATCTAAAACTATGAATTTCAGGGAAAATTACTACCTGAACTAGTAGGAACTCACAGATCTAGCCCCTATCACCTCATATCTACTTATTTATGTACATATTGTATCAATCCAGTAATAGGATGGGGAGAGCATCAGACTTCTTTTGTCTACCAAAGCCTATACCAAACCATTTCAGAATGTTTTTAAGTCCACAGAATAAAGTACATAAGATTACAAAGGAAATCAATTTTATTGAAGTACAATGATTATAATGTTTTAAAAAAAACCCCAAAATTCACAGAACAAAGATTTAGAGCCTTAGTTTTATAGGGACAGTGGGAGAGAGAGAGAAGGGCACAACAGGAAGGAGTTCTTCACTGCAATGGAAATAGATGGTGGCAGGAGACACAGAAGGAGGTCACCGTACTCTGTGTGTGTGTGTTTGTGTGTGTGTGTGTGTGTGTTTTAGAGAGAAACAGAGATGGGGGAAATGGGGTGTAGCAAAAATGTAGTGCCTGGGAGCTGGGGATAAGTGTTTCTAACTCTAAGTTCTGAAGAATTAGATGAAAAATTTCATGCAAAGCCTTATGCACCTTATCGAGTAGTTAAAGTACACTTGTTCCCAAGGAGAAACTTGGATGAGAATTCTTTGTGTCACTACTTCACTGGCTATTGGCTGTAGAGACATTGGTGGCCGATCACAGGAGACATGGAAACACCAGAGTCCTGCAGACTATGCTTTGGGAAACACTAGAATGAGCATTCTGTAAGATTTCTTCACCTCTACTGTTTTCTGATTCTAATTACTCCAAATGTTGTTGCTACTGCCTTTGAAATTTTTGAACACTTCATTAAAATAAAGACTAATTAAAAAATATGTTCCTGTATAATCTAAGTCAGAAGTAGCATAAACATTGGCTGTCACTTTGAACTCTCTAGACATTGGTTGCATGCCTGACATAGGAGTTCAGAGCAGACAAAGATTACTTGACTATGGAAACAGGGAATGAGATAAGGATTAACAGTAGAATTAAGCTTTGCAGCACTTTGTATACACCCACTGACTGATAACCCCCCTAGCTTGGCAGAGAACTCTCTGTCAACTCAGCCTTGACTCAGTTTCCACAAAAATACTACAGATATGACCTGTTACCCTGCTCAGTCTCCTCCTAGGTGGGTCCCACTAGGACCTGCTGCCTGGACCCTTTGTTGATTTCTCTTTTCCCACCTCAGTAGCCTATGCTTTGTCACTGTCCCATGACAGTGTAAAGTCTGGGTTCAATTAAAGTCAGAAAAAGTCAGTGTCTTTGAAAAGCCTACTCTTCCAGTAATTCTGGTTATTGTTGAAGCTGACTTGCAGAATCTTAAGTATAATCTTGGTGGCGTATGAGCAGAACACAGTTGTTCAGTAATGTGAATATTCTTTGCATTACCTTTCTGTAGGATTGGCAAGTAAACGGATCTTTTCCAGTGAGGGCCATCTCCAGTCATTCTGTTCTATATCTGGCCACTGGACCGAGATGGCTCTGGAGGAGAAAACGAGGTTGGTGACTTTGCACAGCACTCCTTGATTTAAATCCAGTTCACTTGCAAGTCATGGCATCACCTCCCTGATGTCAGAGTCCTCTTCAAGAACAAAGGAGAAATAACAACAACAGTGAGTGGGCTACTTGATGCTGAGAAGTAAGCATGGAGCAAATTAGTATGGGAGGCGAGGGTGCCCTTGTGTCCATAATAAACTTCGATGTCCTTGCAGCTCCTCATTGACATTTGAAATTGAGCAGAACCCCTTCTTCCTCCTCTTCCCCAAACTTTCCACCTCAACCATTTTCATAATGACATTTGTCCCTCATAAATGCAAGCTGGTTTGTTCTTCTTCTCCTGCTTTTCACTACCTTTGTTTTCTTTGGTATCTAGTATTTTATTTGTCAGTCGATCAGTTGACAATCATTTATTAACCTCTTTCTGTTTTCCAGAGATTGTGCCTGAGATACAAATAAAAGACTTCACACACAACAATACACACACGCACACACAACACACACGTGTTACATGTACAGCACACATACTTATATGCATATATGTATGTGTGTGTGAATGTATATGTGTGAGACTCTGTGTGTGTGTGTGTGTGTGTGTGTGTGTAGCTCTCCTGTAATCTCACTGATATGCCAGATGAGGAATCTCATACCAGCCACCAGTGTTGGTCATTGCCTTCTCTATACTTTGTAGTCTTATAGAATTTTCCTGGAGCAAAGTTGTCAAAAACGGCTCCCTCTGGCTTAATGTGACCCACAACTCTCCCAAGCATGGCTTAAATCAGATTAAAATGTAATTTAGCAAAATAAATAAAAATATAACAAGGCATAGATAATATCACATCTTAAAAACTGTCACTATGCTGTAGATAGAGATCCTTATGTAGATTAATGGCCCTCGTTTCTATTTCGGTTTGACACCAACGGCCTACAGCATTGAGACACTAAATGACTTGCCCAGAGTCATGCAGTTATGATACATCAAAGGCAGGATTTGAACTCAGACCTTCCTGGTTCTATTTTTAGTACTCTATCTACTGTGGCCCAGCTGCATCTAAATAAATACTGGTGCATGCAAAGTAGAAGATTGTTAGTATACATGTGGCATGCTCATCTGAACAAAATTTAAAATCCCGTACTTCAATAATAGCTTACTATTATACGTCACCTTAGGTAAGCTAATTTTCTTCCTATAACTATCTTAAACCTTATAAATAAGTTTTATTATCTCTCTATTTTTTTTAAATCAGAACCTCCATGAGGATGGGAACTGTCTTCTCTTTTTGTAACCCCAGTGCTTACCATGCACCTGGCATACAGTAGGTGCTTAATAAATGTGCACTGAATTAGGAAACTTGGTCAGGACCCAGGGGTTCTAAGGGGTAGCCATGCCAAGGCTTGAGCTACTAGTTAAGTAGTCCTTGAACTCTGCCATACCACTCAATGGATTCATCTCCAAACTATAGTGTTTCCATTTGGAAGGAACTTTAGAGGTCATCTGTTTCTGCAATCATCATCTCTTTTTCTTCTCACAGGTCTAAAGCCTGAGGGGCAGGGGAGGCAAGTTGTAACTCAATCAGCCCTTCTGCCAGTCCAGAGGTCAGGGCAGATTTCTCCAAAGGGTTCAGGAAGAATATACTGGGATTTTTCTGTTGTCCTTGTCCTTCATTCTCAAAGAGGACCGTGACATCAGGGAGGTGATGCCAAGGCAAGCAAATGAATTGGATTTAAGTGAGGAAGACTTGTACAAGGTCACCAGCTGCACTCTCTTCTCCAGAGCCATCCGGGTCCAGTAGTGAGAAGTAAATCAGAACGACTGGAAATGGCCCCAGGTACAGTGGGAAACCTTGGCCTTTTTATAAACTAAGCGGATTTTCCCCTCAAATTTCAAATGTATTTATTTATTTGCTTTTTAGAGGGGGGAAGGCAGGGCAATTGGGGTAAAGTGACATGCCCAAGGTCACAAGGCTAGTGAGTGTGAAATGTCTTTTGAGTGGATTTGAATTCAGGTCTTCCTGACTCCAGGTTTGGTGCTCTATTCCCTGTACCATCTAGCCACTCTGCAGGTTTTTTTTTTCTGTAGGCACTAGTGGACATCTCTCTCTAGGGGCCTGATCTCCTTTTTGATGCCTGTCACCAGAATAGCTGAGACCTTGTTAAGGTCTTCAATCTAGCATTGGAAGGCACTTCAGTGAATAACTACTTCAAACTTGTCACTTTTCAGATGAGAAAACTGAGGCCAAGACAGGGTCAATGACTTAGCTAAGGTCACATAGGTAGTAAATGTCAGAGGTATGATTGCAACCTAGCTGGTGCTCTTTCTACTGGGGCAAGAATGCATTTTGAGAGTCCTGCCCCATTAATCTTTCCTTTTAACTCCAATAAGGATGTTTTATGTTAGCTTGCATGCTTGCAAATGCAGGTAAGCCATGTTCAGTAAAGCTATGTTTGACTAGGCAGAGGGCTTGTCCTATTTCTAGACACAAATTTGCTCATGCATTCATTGCATGTGATGCTGCCTGCCCCAGCAGCCTGTGTGCAATGCACCTACAAGTAGACAGTGTGACCATTCATGCTTATTCAGAGCCTCCTAAGAGTTTATATCCTCTGTGTATGGAGACATTGCTTTAAAGCCTACCTGTACTTGTAGGTTGATTTCAATTTCCTTGGGAGACTCCTGCCTGTGGGAGCTTCGACTGATTTCCTGCAGGCAAATGCCTGGAGCCAATCACCTGCAGCCGCCTGGCCCCAGGCACAAGGAAGGCTATAGAACCCGAGCCCTGGACTGGCCAGCCTCTGGAACACCCCTCCCTGGGCCCCTGTGGTGAACCCGTACTGGCAGGCAGGCGGGCTGCCAAACATTAACTACAATACCCACACTTGTTTTTGACAACAGCATGCAGGTTGTATTTCACCAATAGCTATTTTGGGCTGGGAGTTATGGCAGAAATGTCTCCAGATTCCAGGCGGGTATAAGTGGAGTAACAGATTTGCCTGCCCTGTGAAATGCCACCTTTCAGCAGGCGATCAGGGGGAGAATTAGAGAGGGCCATCTGCTCCATTGCTTTCAAGGCCTCTCCTGAATTAGTGTCACCCCTGGAAATGGGGGATGGGTGGGCCTGAAAGCAACTACGCAGGAGCTGGATACCCTTTCCCCATTATCCTCTGCCCCCCACACTTTAGGCAGCTGCAGGAGTCTCCCAGCCTGATCTGACTCATTCTTCGATACCATGGGAGCAATGGCAAGCTGCAACTTCCAAGCTTCTGTCTGGCATGATCGATGAATTTGGCCCTACTGCTAAGAGAAGATAGAAAACTCAGCAGAGCACAGGTGTGGCAAGGCAGTCGCATT
>CM053593.1:351570290-351585895 GCA_028646575.1 Pseudocheirus occidentalis | reverse complement strand
TCTCTCTCTCTCTCTCTCTCTCTCTCTCTCTCTCTCTCTCTCTCTCTCTCTCTCTCTCTCTCTCTCTCTCTCTCTCTCTCTCTAATTCTACAACCACAGGGTAATATTTTCATGGCCAAGAGCAGGTCCCAGTGAAATAAGAAATTCAGCAACTATTGGGCTTGAGAGTCAGTTTCTAGCCAAGGGTATAGCAGGCAAAAAGCCTTATCTGGCTTATCTGCCAGCAAAGCCTTATCTCATCCAAGGAGATCAGGTACCTAACATTCAGTACTGAGCTATGTAATCCCACAAGAGCCTCTTGGGATAAGAAACACCCAAGAGATATGTAAGAAGAGACCAATGCATTCTATGGGAACAAAGAGTTGATTAGTTGCAGGGAGAAGGTCACCATGTAATCTTGAAAGCAGAGCTGAGGAAATATTAATGACATCATTGAGAGTCGAATGATAAAATGTATTTTTCCTCACTGTTTTTTCACATTCAAAGGTGATAAACCTCTTAAGCAAATGGCTCAGCAATTATTCAAGAATAGAGTCCAGTTTTAAGTATTTTACGTCCTCTTCAGTCAATCTGGCTAATTTATATTTTTGTAAATATTCATCCATTTTACTAAGACTGTCAAATTTATGATTATACAATTGGGCAAAATAATTCCTAATTATTGTTTTAATTTCCTCTTCATTGGAGGTGAACTTACCCTTTTTGTTTTTGATGCTGGTAATTTGTTTTTCTTCTTTCTAATAGAGCCTAATTTTAACTAAGAAAGAATCTCAAAGGTCCCTTCTAGCTCCCAAGTTCTCTGATTTTCTAAAATGGCTCTAAGGCATCTTAGTCATTTATCATTTTGCACTATATTATAAAGGACCTGGGGTCTTCATTTCTGTGAGTGGGTTCCAGAGTGATTCACATTGCTCTTTATATTTCTAACAGGTAAACCAGAGAATCCAGGAAGTGTACTGAATAGACAGTGTTGGGCCTGGAGTCAGGGAGACCTGAGTTTAAATGTAGCCTCAGACACTTACTAGCTCTGTGACCTTGGACAAGTCACTTATTCAGTTTCTTTCTCTGTAAAATGAGCTGGAGAAGGATATGGCAAACTGTTCCAGTGTCTTTGCCAAGAAAACCCCAAATGAGGTCACAAAGGCTTGGACACGCCTGAAAACAACTCAATAACAAAAACAAAAGCCAGGAATGGTGAGGCCAGAAAAAAGCTGGCCTTACCTCTGAGCTGAATTCCTAAAGAAGAAAGACAGAGAAATTGAGGGAGAGTTGGGAAGGGTGGGGAGAAGAGATTAGTATTACAAATAGTTACAGGATCAGTCTTACAAAACCAATTTGCACAAAACAAAATTTCTAGCGATTTTTAATAATATCAGTCTAGAAGAGATTAAGTGTAAAATCTGATCTTTCAATTCTTGACCTTGGTAAAGCTCTGAATTCTGCATCACATTAAGAGTGGCCAGTGGTCTTTCAGTGTTCAAGTGCATGGTGGGTATCTATAGCTCAGAGTGGTGATACCTGTCATTAATAATTGGCTCCCAAAGCAGGATAGCTGAAGGATACTTCTATGGTATGCATTAGTGATATCAATACAAAATGGAGGGAAGCTACTGTACGCAAGGCCTGATTAGGGTTGGACTGCAAATCCAGGAGGCATTTAGGCTTTTGGAGCAACCTGAATGGAATACCATTTTTTTAAAATAAAAGAGTCATTTAATGCTATGTGTGTGTGTGCGCATGCGCATGTGTGTGCAGAATGCAAGGGAGCAGAATATATGATTCTTAAGTACCCCTTAAAGAAATATAAGAAGAGTAATTAAATATAAATCTAAATAAAAGAACAGATAAGTTCAGTTATCTAACTAGGACTCAATTCTTTTGAAAATAGATTGAGGAGAGATAATTTAAGAATTTTTGGACTACCTGAATGCTAGGAATAAAAAAGAACCTAGACATCATATTTCAAAAAATTATCAAAGGAAACTACCCCAATATCTTAGAGACAGAGCGTAAAGTAAAGCTTGAAAGAATCCACTGACCATATCCTGAAAGAGATCACAAAATGAGAACTTCTGGGAATATTATAGTCAAATTCCAGAGCTCCCAGGTCAAGGAGAAAATATTGCAAGCAGCAAGAAAGAAACAATTCAAAATATGGTCCAGGATCACACAAGATTTAGCAGATTCCACATTAACAGAGTGAAAGTCTTGGAATATATTCTGGAATTCAAAGGAACTAGAATTACAAGCGACAATAATCTACTCATCAAAACTCAATATAATCTTTGAGGGGTGGTGGTGGATATTTAATGAAATAGAAGACTTTCAAGAGTTCCTTATGAAAAGACCAGAGATGAATAGAAAAATTAACATCTAAGCAGAAGACTCAAGAGAAGCATATAAAGGTAAACCTGAAAGAGAAATCATAGGGGGCTCGTTAAGGTTATATCGTTTACATTCCTACATGGGAAGATGATACATGTAACTCCTAAAAACTTTATCATTGTTGTGAAATTGGATGGAGTCTGAATAGACAGAGGGCATGAGTGTGAGTTGATTATGTTGAGATGACATTAAAAAAAACCCAATGTAGTGGTGAGAAAGATATAGGCACTGGGAGAAGGGTGAAGGGAGATATAGAATGTGGCAACTTTAATCACATAAAGTCAAAGAATTTTTACAGCGGAAGGGAAAATGGCAGGTAGTGATGGCAGGAAAAACTTGAACCTCACTCTTATCTGAATTGGTTGAAAAAAGGAAGAATTTACATACATACTCATTTGGGTATAGAAACCTATCCTACCCAATAGGGAGAAAGGAGGAAAAGGGGAGAAGGTGATAAAAGGGAAGACAGGTTGAGGTAGTAGTCAAAAGCAAAACAGACTTTTGAGAAGGGACAGGAGAAAGGGAGAGGGAGAGAGAGGAGAGGAGAAGAGAGGTAAGGAGAGAGAGAGAGAGAGAGAGAGAGAGAGAGAGAGAGAGAGAGAGAGAGAGAGAGAGAGAGAGAGAGAGAGAGAAAGGGAAAGGGAGAGAGGGAGGGAGACAGGCACAGAGAGAGACAGAGAGACAGAGACAGAGAAGGTGAGAGACAGAGAGGAGACAGAGGATAAAAAGAAAAAATTATAATCATAAGTTAGTAATTGTAACTGAATGTGAATAGGATGAGCTCATTCATAAAACAGAAGCAGATAGCAACATAGATTGGAAATCAGAATTCAGTAATGTGTCGTTTGTAATAGATAGACTTGAAGCAAAAGTTCACATATTGGGTGAAAATAAAGAGCTAGAATAGAATCGATTATGCTTCAGCTGAAATGAAGAGAACAGGGCTGGTAATCATGATCTCAGAAAAAGCAAAAGCAAAAATAAGCCTAGTTGAAAGAGATAATCAAGGATACTACATTTTGCTAAAAGGTACCATAAACAATGAAGTAATACCAAAAAATCTTATGATAAGTTTCTCTAAAAAAAACCCCCTCATTTCTCAAACATATGAGAACTGAATCAAATTCATTAAAAATGAGAGCTAGAGAGAAACTATGAATGCAAATTGAAGTATAATTTTCTCAGGGTTATTTGCAATACGTAAATATTGAAATAGGTTTTACATGATTTCATGTGTATAATTTACATAATATTGTTTGCCTTTTCAGTTGGTGGGAGAGAGTGGGAAGGGGTAAGAGAACCTGAAACTCAAAAGTTAAAAGAAAAGAATGTTTCCAATAAAAAATGCTTTAAAAAAAACCTAGAGAGCAACAACAACAACAAAGTTAAGCACCAGATGGAAAACTGATGGATTCAGAGCACAGACTGAAGCACACATTTTTCTTTATTAAAAACAAAAGACAGGTTAAAAAATACAGTTAATGATTGTGATAGATTTGTGTAAATAAGAAGCACGTGGGTGGCAGCTAATGAGTGTAGTGGCATTTCACTACTTATGATGGTAGATGTGTATTTTGCCATGACTAGATTTACCCCTGTGGACTGTTAGAGTGAATTGTAGCAGTATGGTGACTGTGGCCACCACACCATAAAACCCTTGCTCACCCCATAACTGCCAGGGTCAGTGGAGGCCAGCATGAATGATCCAGCTAAAAGAGGTTGGTGGGCTAGGGTCAGGTATTACATCAGACATCATGCCCCACACTGTGATAGACTCCTAAAACTAATGCTGTAAAAGACCTCAGAGGAAATTTAACACCACCCCTTATTTTACAGATGAAAAACTGAGGCTGGGAGAGCACACGACTACTCCAAGAATCCATAGTAAAATGTCAGATAAAGAATTGTAACCCTGGTTCAGAATATATGCTCCTTGAGGGAAGGAAATCCTTTTTTTTTTTAATGTCTTCAGCACATGTGTTGCATTGTTTAGGGTAGTACTGAACTGGTTTTAGTAGCCTGACATGTACTTACCTGAATTATTGAATTATTCTAAAGGACAAATCTATAGTTAAAATACTACATAAAAATCAGCATTCAAAGAAAGTTTAACCATTTAAACAAAGTCAATACTTTTCAGCAAAATATTTGACAGTCTCACATGAGACAGCTAGCTAATACAGTAGCTAGGGCATGAGATTAGAATCAGAAGTTTCTGAATTCAATTTGAACTCTACATCCATATATATACATTTATATGTGTTAATACGTATACATATATATCTATAAATAAAATAATTCCAGGGACTATGAGAACATTAACAATTTAAAGGAACCAAGGAAAGCCTCTTCTGAGGTTGGGACTGGAACTGAGCTTTGAAGGAAGATAGGGATTCTAAGATTGAGAGGCAGAGAGGAAAAGAATTATAGCCATGTATGATAGAAAGCCTGTACAAAAAAAGCATGGAGGCTGAGCTTGCTAAGTTGCACAGTAGATAGTGCACTGACCCTGGAGTCAGGAGGGTGTGAGTTCAAATGTGACTTTAGACACCTACCAGCTACATGATTCGGGACAAATCACTTAACCTCAATTGCCTCCCCTCCTCAAACAAAACAAAACAAAAAACAACCCGCACAACAAAACACAAAAGAAGAACAACAAAACCCAAAAATATGGAGGCAGGAATAGAATATATGAAGAACATCAAGTCAGACAATTAGTCTGGAACAAAGTACATGTAATTCTACTACATCATATGGAAATCCATGCCTACTTTACATAATGTACATTCTTATTCCTGGTCTCCCATCAGTCATTCAGAAATGACCTTCACAGGGCCACTGTGGACTTCTCTAAATGTAGGAGGTCTTCCTCCAGTTCTTCAGGTCATAGTATAATGAACATGAAAGATAACATAATGTGTTGGTTGGAGAGTTGGTTTTAAAGTCAGGAGGAACTAGGTTCAAACACAGCCTCTGACTCATTCTGGCTGTGTGATCCTGGGCAAATCACTTAACTTCTCAGTGCCTTAGGAGAGGACAGTTTCCTCATTAGTAATTCTCCACGTACATAAAAGCACAAATCTAGTTCAAAAAAATTAGTAAACATGATGCAATGTTGAACAACCACAGGTAACTCTTAATTTGCTGTTTCCCTTCACAATATGCATATATTATTCTAATTCTGCTATCTAACTTCAAGCTATCTAAAACTTTATATTCTTTACATGTCATTTTAATAACACAATAGTATCCCATAAATGAATAAATCTCAATTTATTTATCCAGTCTCCAATCAGCGGTCATAGGGGTGGTTTTTAAAAATTTTACTATCAAAGAAAATAACAATTTTACTATTATAAATATTCTGCATGAATAAGTCTTCAATTCCTTTCTTAGCATCCACCTTAGGATGCTAGCACTTAGACTGCATGGTCAAAGGGCACAGTTTCTTTTTTCTTTTTTTTCATTCCCTAATATATATATTCAGATTGCCATCCAATCTACGGTCCCATAACAATGTAACAGAATACTTGTTTGCTGGTCTTGTCAACATTGAATTGTATCATTTATAATTATTTTTTCTGATTTAATGCAATAAGATATTACCTTAAATTGTTTTCATTTTAATTTCTTTGGTTATTAGGGCACTTGAACAAATTCGTGTATGTTTAAAACAATTTGGATTTTCTCCTTTGAAAATTGTAAGTTCAATGTCCTTTTTTCATTCTATCATTAGAAAACAGGTATTACTTTTATAGGCTTATTGATGCTCTTCGATAGATTCTGAATGTTGGGTTTTTACCAGAGCTATTTACCATCCTTTTTTTTCACAATTTATTTTTCTTTTTACTCTAGAAACCTTGTTTTTGTCATCCAAAGTCTTCTTCATTTTTGTAAGATCAATAGATAAACCCTTTTTCTTCTTTGAAACTGGTGAACTCCAGTACATCCCTTGTGGAATATTTTTTTAAACTGGAAAAGGATGAATATATCCCAGTTTCAAAGAAGAGAAAAAAAATTTATCTATTGGACAAATGGAAGAAATGCCTAGAACCAAATTTGGTTTTGATCATATACAAGGGATGTGCTGGAGTTCAAATAGAAAAGATTTGATATTAGTGTGATGACAGAAGGGGAAAAATCAAGGATGAGTCTGAATGTGCAAACCTGAGTTATTGGGAGGACATTTCCTTAATTAGAAATAAGAATTTTGGAGGAAGGAGTGCATTTAAGGGAAAGATGAGTAGGCAAGTGAAAAGAACATTGAGTTTTTAGTCTCAGAACCTGAGGTTGAAGCACATTTAAGGAGGAGGAGGAGAGAAAGAAAAAGAAGAAAAGAAGGAGAGGAAAAAAGAGTAAGATAAAAAGAGGAAGAGGAAAAGAGGATCCAGGAGAGTCTCAGTCAATATCTGTTTCTGGTCAGTAAAAAATAAGCAATAATCTGGAAAAGGAAACCAAGAGACTGGTAAGAAGCGATCAGACAGGTCTGAAGAAAATAATTCTTAAAATGTGTCTCCTTTCCCTAGATCTTAAAAACTTAGCTATAAAAAAGGAAAATAAAATTACTTTGCAGTGACATGTTACAGATGGAGTCAGGATGATCTTATTTGATCATTATTAACTTTTCTTTAAATTCTCTCTTTTTTTTTTTGACAATAGTCAAAGTCAAGTTTATTGGCATCTGGTTTATAAAGTGTCATCTCTGCATATTTGGAAGGGGATATGCCAAGAAAACCCCAAAAGGGTCACTAAGAGTTGGACATGACTGAAACAACTGAACAACAACAACATACAGAAAGAAATGCTTACATTCCTGACCCTTTGACCCAATTACTACTACTAGGTTAATGCCCCCAAAGTGATCAAAGAAATAAGAAAAGGAGCCATATGTACAAAAATATTTATAGCCACCCATTAATTTGTGGAATGTCTAAACAAACTATGGCATGTAGGTGTAATGGAATATTATTGTACTATAAGAAATAATGAAAGGAACAGTTTCATTGAAACTCTGGGAATATTTATGAAGTGACGCAGAGTGAAGTGATAAAAAACAAAAGAAAAATTTACACAATTACTATAACATTGTAAGGGAAAACAAATTTTAAAGATTAAAAAAAAATCCAAAAAAACAATCTCTGACTGATGCAATGACCAACCAAAATTTGTGAGCTTTGACAAGAAAGTACGGACTTGGTGTGAAGAATGATACAAACCTCTAGAAAAGACAAATGCAAGGATCTGTTTTACATGGCTGTGACAATTTTAGAAACACTTTTTTTGTAATAGCAAAGAACTAGAAACAAATAAATGCTCATAAATTAGGGAATGGCTAAATGCATTGTGATAACATGAATATAACTGAATATTGCTATGTTGTAAGAAATGGTGAATCTGATGAATATATAGAAGTATGGAAAGAATTAGATAAATTGATACAGAGTGAAGAAAACAGTGACAAAAACCAATATATGCAACGATGGTTACATCAATACAATGGAAAGAATAATCACAAGATAATCAAAGTCGAATGTTAAAAAAATTACAAGGAACACATATGGCTCCAAAGGAGAAATTAGAAATTAGACATCCTTACTCCACTATGCAGAGGTAGGAGGTCCACAAGTGTGAAATACTACAAATGTTTCCACACTTATTCAACATATTGATCAGTTTTGCTTGTTCCCCCCCCCCAGGTGAAAGTAAGATCTCTCTCTATCTCTGTCTCTCTGTCTGTTTCTCTGTCTCTGTCTGTCTGTATCTCTCACTCCCCCTTTCCCTCTCCCTGTCTTCTCCCTCTCATATCTTGTTCCCAGTGGTAGAACTCATTATTTACTTTGTGCATAGTCTGGAAAATTCTAATTTGTAGAACACTCTGATTTCTGTTTGCTATTTGTTTGGATAAATGGGTTTGCTTGCTATTGACTTAAATGTGTGTGTGTGTGTGTGTGTGTGTGTGTGTGTGTGTGTGTATAACTGTCGTTAGATATAAAAAGGTCCAGCCTTTGGATATAAGCTTAAGCACTCCTCTAAAAGACAGAGGCCAGAAAGTGGCTTGAACCTAAGACTATCAGTATTTTGGGAGATAGATGAATATAATTCTAATCCAGAACCTCTTCTTTAAAAAGAAAAAAAAAGTAGGAATTCCTGTAGACCCTTCTCTTGCTCCTGTCTATGTAGGAATCAAAGTATTCTTTGGAGAGCAGAGGACACAGTTCCAAAGATATCTGTATCCCCATGAGATACATTTAGACAAACCCATGTGTATACAGCCTACACAGTCTGTACACACATTCTGCATCCCCATTTTGAAAATGGAGACATCAGCTTTCTCTGATCTTGTGGTATCCTTCCCACTTTCCATGACATTTCAGATTTTCCTGCAGAGTACTAAGTGTATTTGCCAGTTGTTTTAGGTCCCAAGAGTATACTTCATTTGGGTTAGGTGAGTGGAATTCTCCAAGGACAGAAAAGAACACTCTTACTAACTTCTCCCTTATCTTTGATATCAACCCCATTAGTAATTTTCATTCCCTCATTTCCAGGGTAAAAGCTATTGTCCTTTGCTGGAAATAAAACAAATACAAACAAGCAAACAAACATATGATTAGGCATTCCTTCTCCCTTTGTTTTCAGCTATCATTATCACATCCACCCCAATCAATGGTCTTATGCCTTCATTGATTCTTTCTGCCAACTTACCTAAACAAATGTTTTTGTTGTGACTGTTGTGCACTCCTAAGCCTCATCTCATTCTGAGATTTAGCATTTCTATTTATTTCTTCTTACCAGGCCTTGTTTCTATCATCTGCATATTTCTTTTAAGTATTTACATTCTTTGCTTTTTACCTGCAGATCCATATCAGTTTATTCAGGCAAATCCTCTTTTTTAAAAAATAGTTTTTCAAAGATCATTAATAGCGCAATAGGAATTGAATGTGCATTTCTTTTAGTGTTTTAGAATCATGACCCATGCATGTGACAGAGTCATATACCACACCTTTGCATATGCATGCATATACACATACACACACACACACATACACATAGAGAGATATACACCCCTTTACAATGCAGCTCAGCATCTCAAAAAGGCACGGACATTCATTAACAAAGGGATGTAGGGGTACACTCTGAACATCCTGAAAGCTCACCACACATCTTGTGCTTAGAATTCATTCACACATTGAAAGTATCCTCTGTAGTAGGCCAAGACTTTCAGGGGCTTTGGCCACACTAGCTCCCAAGTTCTACAAGGTCATTAGGCAGATACCAAGGAGAGTATAATCTTGTTGGGTGGATGCTCTCATTGGTTTCATGAAAAAGAAAGTACTGAAATGTAATTTGCAAGTCTTGATTGGGACTCCCAGTTTGTTTGTGCCTCCTGAGATGGAGATGGTTCTAGGATAAAGATCTTAATGAGTGATTAGCCTTGGGCTGGGGTAGGGGAAAGTCAAGACCCAAGTCATGTTATCATCCCTGCAATAGGAAATAAAAGCTCTATGATTTTCTTGTATCCCTGGCTCTGTATGAAATAGTTCTGCAATAAACAGACTATGGAATACATCCCTGTCTCTCTCCCCCTTTTATTATTCAGCTGGAATCTCTCTCTTATGTTCTCTTTATTTTATTCAGCTGGTATCTAGGCCGAGACTGTGCTGGCCGCAGCAATCCTCCACTCCAGTCTCCCTCTGATTGGATAGCTCCTCCCGCAATCTCCATTTAGGGAGGGTACCCTGGACAGCACTGTTTCATTCCTCTCCAGGCTGCACTTGGGATTTCACTCTACCACACACCTAGACTGGTCTCTTTGTTTTTTCCCTTCTCCTCCCACCTTTTCAACTTTCCTTTTATGTGTTACCTGTCTTTATTAGACTGTAAGCTCTTTGAGGGCAAGGTCTATCTTAATTTTTTTTTTTTGCTTTTTGGAGGGGGAGGGCAGGGCAATTGGGGTTAAGTGACTTGCCCAAGGTCACACAGCTGGTAAGTGTTATGTGTCAGGCTGGATTTGAACTCAGGTCCTCCTGACTCCAGGGCTGGTGTTCTGTTCACTGTGCCACCTAGCTGCCCCGTCTTCCTACCTGTATTTCTATTCTCACTGCCAAACAAAGTGCTTAGGATATACTAAGTCCTTAATAAATGCTAGCTGACTGACTGACTATACTTCTCTGGTCTTTAGTTTTCTCATTTTTAAAAAAGGGAGTTAAACTAGATATCTACAATCTTTCAGCATTAATATCCTAAAATTTTATGATGAGGCCCTTACAAGGAATAAATATTTGTACCTCCACAGGTGGGCAGAGTGGAAAAGGTGATTATTCAGTATTCTGTGAGCTTGTATTAGTGACTAGTCACTGAACTGTCAGTTTGGAAGCATTTCCCAAGATGACTTACCTCAGGGTGAACCTTTGATGGAAATCTCCTAATGCCACATAAGACAATTCATTATCCAGCCACTCTAAAGTTCAATCCTGGGGGCAGCTATTCTACCTTGCCCAGCAGGGTCCTGAGTTCTGCCATTTAAGAGTCCAGCCTCTTCTCCATTTGAAAGCTATACAGTCAGGCAGCTTCATCTCCCAAGTCATTTGGAAGTTAAGCATCCATTTCCTGTGACTTTCAACTCGTGAACAGAGTTTAAGTCCCATTGCAGCCTGTTTACCTTAGACCCCTACTCCCTAAATCCTAATTCCCTAAAATCACAAAGGGACTTTGCTAATTAAAGATACATTCACTGAAAGCAATCCTTTGCTGATCTAAGGAACAGGTTGTCAGATTAGCGGATGAGTGGGGCTGAAATTAGCTTGTGAATAATTTCTCCATCAACTCTTCTTCCCCCTTATTCTGTCATCTACATAGGGGCTCTTTCCTGGATGTTTGTCCCCCAGATGTTAACATTCCTCAATGTTGACTGAAGTTCCTTGGAAATCCCATGCTCCCCAATTTTTAATAGTCTTTGATGTCCTCTCCTCCAACCCCAATTTCAATTCCTTTTCCATTTGTGCTTAATAACTTGCAGAGAAAAGTAACAAGGATTGAGGGCAAGAGATCTGAATCAAATTCAAGTCCTGATAATTATTACTCATAGGAATGTGATAAAATCATTTTTACCTCTCTGGATGTCAGTTTTCTCATCTGTAAAATGAGGAATTTAGGGTAGGTGACCCTTAAAGCTGACTCAAATATTAAATTTTACAAGTATAGCTTTAATCTCCAGTAACAATTTACAGTCTGTGATAGAACTACTATTTATAGGACTTTCCTAGACTGTGCTTCTCTCTCCATACATAACATGGGGAGTCCCAGGTCACCTCTTCCTTCCCTAATCCTTAGGAATTAGTTTCTCTAAAAGAAGCTACTGCCTCTTCCTCCTTTTACCCTGACTGATTAGCTCTTAATTCTTCTCATCTGCAGCTCCCTGGTTACCTAAAGGCATAAAGGCTACTAGGCAGACATGGCTCAGAGTTGGCGCATTTCTGAAACCTGTACAAGTCACTTTTTCTTGCCCAGCTGCCAGATGCAGATAAGGAATGTTGTATTCAGATAAGTTTTATGGTATCTTTGTTTCATATCCCTGTTATTTTAGGGCAAAGTAAACTTCCTTTTAATAAATGTTGATTAATTCGTGAACTCCTTAATTCATCCCAACATTGAACATGAACTCAGAGAATGCTAACATTGCAACCGGACCTCCAACACAAGCATTATTAGGTGTATATTTACCAAATTTACCAAGACAGATCCCGTTCAACTTTGAGATTCTATGAATAGCCTTGATCTTGAACAGAGGTTCTTAACTTGGCTCCATACATTAAAAACATTAAATATATTTTATTCAATTGATTAAATATTTCCCAATTTCATATAAATATTAATACTCATTCTTTAAAATTTTGTGATCCAGATTCTCCCCCTCCCTCTACCCCTTTGAGAAGGGAAGCAATGTATGTATCCTATCATGCAAATAATATTTCCATATTAGCCATGTTGCAAAAGAAAACATACACATATAAACCAAGAAAAAGAAAGAAAGTTTTTTTTTTTTTAAAGTACCCTCAAATCTTTACTCAGAGTCTGTCAGTTCTGTCTTTGGAGGTGATTAACTTTTTTTTTTTTAAATCATGGGTCCTTTGGAGTTGTCTTGATCAGAGTAGCTAAGTCTTTCATAGTTGAACATTACTATGGTATTTCAGTTACTATGTGCAATGCTCTCCTGATTCTGTTCCCTTCACGTTGACATATGTTTCCAAGTTTTTCTGAAACCATCTTGCTAATCATTCTTATAGTACAATAGTATTCCATCACAATCATATACCACAACTTGTTTGGTCATTCCTCAACTGATGGACATTCCTTCAATTTCTAATTCTTTGTCAACACAAAAGAGCTGCTAAAATTATTTTTTTGTAGATAAAGGTCCTTTTCCTTTTCTCATTTACTTCTTCGGGATACAGATCTAGTAGTGGTATTGCTGAATCAAATGGTACATGAAATTTTATACTTTTCCTTTGGGTGTACTTACAAGTTATTCTCCAGAAAAGTGGAACCAGTTCATAACTCCACCAAACACAGCATTAATCTCCCAATTTTTCCACATTCCCCTCAAGCTGTTATCATTTCCCTTTTCTGTTACATTAGTCAATCTGATAGGTATGAGGCACTATCTCAGGGTTGTTTTACTTTGCATTTCTCTAATCAATAGGGACTTAGAGAATTTTTTCATGTGACTACTGATAGCTTTGATTTCTTCCTCTGTAAACTGCCTATCAATATCCTTTGACCATTTATCAGCTGGGGAGTGGCTCATATTTTCATAAATTTGGTTCAGTTCCATAGCACACACACATGTGTGTGTGCATGCATACACACACAGATACACACACATGTTTTTCTTCTCATTTTGGCTGCACTGGTTTTGTACAGAAACTTTTAAATTTCATGTTATCAAAATTATCCATTTTACTTCCTGTAATATTCTCAATTTATTTTGCTCATAAACTCTTCTCTTATACATAGATTTGACAATTACATTTTTTCATGTTCCTCTAATTTACTTATATCATTCTTTATGTCTAAATTGTTTATTAAAATTTTTATTTTGTTACTTATTTTTAACATTATTTTCTTTTTAAATTTTGACTTCTGGGGCAGCTAAGTGGTGCAGTGAATAGAGCATCAGCTCTGGAGTCAGGAGGACCTGAGTTCAAATCTGGCCTTAGACAATTAACACTTACTAGCTGTGTGACCTTGGGCAAGTCACTTAACCTCAATTGCCCTGCCTTCCCCATTCCAAAAAGACCAAAAACATTTTTGAGTTCTAGATTGTTTTTCTCCATCCAACCACTCCCCTAAAAACTGAGAAGGCAGACAATATGATACTAATTATACATGTGGAATCTTGCAAAACATACTTCTATATTAGCTACATCACAATATAAAGTGAAAATAATTAAGAAAGTGAGAAAATTATTTTCACTCAGAATCCATCAGTTCTCTCATTGGAACTGGGTAGCATTTTTTCATCATGAGTCCTTTGAATTTGTTTTGGATCTTTGTATGTAGAGTAGCCAAGTCTTTCATAGTTGATCATCATCAAAATGTTGCCATATCACGCATAATGACGTCCCAGTTCTCACTTAACTTTACATCAGTTCTTACAGGTCTTGCCATATTTTAAAAAATCACCCCCACTAATCATTTCTTTTAAAAAAATAAATTTATTTATTTATTTTCTTGTGTACATAATTTCCACAGAGTTACAAATTTTCTCCCCTAACCAACACCTCAAAACAGCTATCGCATTGTACAACCCCTCCCCCAGTCTGCTCTCTCCTATGTCCTCCCCCTTGCCCCTCTGACTTTCTGGTAGGGCAGGGTGGATCTCCCTACCACAGTGCCTGTATATCTTAATTCACAGTTGCATGTAGTTAATAATAATAATAATAATAAATGTACACATAAATTGTTAACATTTGATTATAGAACTTTAAATTTTAGATTCTTTCCCTTTCTCCCTCACCACCCACCTCCACTGGAAGGACAAGCAATTGAATACAGGCTGTACATGTGTAATTACGCAGAACATCTTCACAGTGGACATATTGTGAGAGACTGATTATATGTTCCTCTTTCCTGTCCTTCCCCTGACCCCCACTCTATTCTCTATCTTGTCCCTGTCCATTTACAGAAGTGTGTCCTTCCTGCAACCCTCCCCTTCGTCATCTCCTCTCATCCCTATCCCCCCTAACTCTCTTGTGTGGCAAGATATCTAGTTTGAGTTTATGTCATTCCTTCCCTAAGCCAAATTCAGTGAGAGTAAGGTTGACCCTTTCCCTTTTGTCTTCCTGTTCTTCCCCTCCATTGTAACAATTATCCCTTGCCTCTTCTATATGAGATAATTAACCCCATTCTGTCTCTCCCTGTCTCCTCTCATTCTAATCCTCTCTCACCTCAGAATTTCACCTTTTAGAGTATCATCCCTTCTTATTCAATCAATCCTGTGCCCTCCATGTACATATAAACCCTCCTATATAGACATATGTTTGTGTATTCATATATATACATTTGTATTCCCTTCACCTATCCTCATACTGAGAAAAGTTTCATAAGTTAAAATTATAATTTTTCCATGTTGGCATGTAAATAGTTCAACTTTGATAAGTTCCTTATGAATTCTTTTCCATGTTTACCTTCTCATGCTTCTTATATTTGAGTGTCAAACTTTCTTTTCAGTTCTGGTTTTTTCAGCAAGAATGTTTCAAAGTCCTCTACTTCACTGAATGAGCATATTTTCCCCTGGAATATTATACTCAATTTTGCTGGGTAGGTGATTCTTGGTTTTAATCTAGCTCCCTTGATCTCCAGAATCATATTCCAGGCCCTTTGATCCCTTAATGTAGCAGCTGCTAAGTCCTGGGTTATCCTAATTGTGTTTCCACAGTATTCAAATTGCTTCTTCTTGGCAGCTTCTAATATTTCCTACTTGATTTGGGGACTCCAGAACCTGGCTATAACATTCCTAGGAGTTTTCTTTTAGGTATCATTTTCAAGAGGTGATTGGTGAATTCTTTCAAGTTCTATTTTGCCCTCTGCTTCTAAAATATCAGGGCTATTTTCCTTGAGAATTTCTTGAAGGATGCTTTCTAAGTTCTTTTTTTGATAGTGGCTTTCAGGTAGTCCAATAATTTTTAAATTATTTCTCCTGGATCTATTTTCCAGGT
>CM053593.1:351553297-351569790 GCA_028646575.1 Pseudocheirus occidentalis | reverse complement strand
TTCTTTTATCTTTCCACGCAAGAAGTGTAGTATTATTCTTTCTGTATGCAACTGTTTTAGTGCTTGAGAGGGGACATCCGAGTGATATGCTAGAATTCCGATGTCCCCTGAGAGGGGACAGCAGAGTGCAAAGGGTTAAAATTTTTGGCCCTAATTGTAACATTATTCTGTTACAATAATTAATTGAACAATATCTCTTCTGTTGGGCATATAGGCTGTTATATAAGAGCATATAGAGCATATTTTGCTGGAAGAGGTCATCCAGGGTCATTTATAGGTCATCTAGTTCAACCCCCTCATTTTATATAGGAAGAAGCTTGGTGAGGGATGATTACCAAAGGCTGAGACTTGCTTAAAGTCACATAGGTGGTAAATAAGTAGAAAAGCCTGGGCTCAAAGCCAGGTTCCTGACTCCAAAGTCAATGCTCCTAAATCTTTTAACAGAAGTTTCTTTTGTTGTTGTTTTTGATAACATTTTATATTATAAATATATTTAATATATAATGTTATGCATTATAATATATTTATTGTGCTATAATTAAAATATTATTATACTATATTGTAATAATATAAATATAAATATACTGTCCGGTATATTGCCGACCAGTAGTAAATAAAATTCTACAAGTTCACAATTTTATCAAGAAGAAATAAGTATACTTGCTTCTCTGAAACTACCTACACTGGGTTTTGCTGCTTTTGTTATTTTTTGCCAAGTTGATGAGTGAGAGATGGTACCTTGAAGTTACTTAAATTTATACCTCTTTAATTACTAATAAGGCTGAACATTTTATTCAAGTGTTATTAACAATTCATTAACATTTGGTCATTTATCCACTGGGTTCTGGGAAATTTTTTTTAACAGTTCTTTATTATTCTAGGTGTCATGTTTTTATCTGTCATATTTGCCATCAATCTTTCCCCTACAAGCATGCTTTCATTTCTTTTAACTTTGCTTTTTATTGTTGTAATAATGACTCTGATGGTGACAACAAATGTGAGTTGTGCAAAAATGTTTTCATCTTAATGAAATCATCTACATCTATCATGTCCTTAATAATTCTTTCTATTTGCTAAGTAGGGAAAAAAAATGTTATCTCCCCTTGAACAAGGCAAATATATTATTTGTTGAATAATTCTTGACTTTTTGTGCCTTACACACAACAGGTTTTTACTATTTGTTGACAGTTTTGTGTTGAATATTAAAAAAAAAATTAAACCAAGCTTATCTACTACAAATCACAAATATAAGCCTTCTTATTACCTTCTTATTTCTCGTCATTCATTCTTTGCTTAGAAAAGTCTCCTATCACTTTGTGGATTACAGAAAGTTTTCTATGTTCTAATTTGGGACACTTTATGTAAAATAATATGTAGAGAAATGGGTTCAAATTGAAGGACATAAAATAATTAGAGAAGAAAAAATTCACCTAATCAATTTCATTATTTACATGTTATAAAGGAAAAACTACTTAAGATAGTCTCAGTGCAATCATTTTTCTACTTCACATTACAATGTGAAAAACAAAAAGGAAATACTCTGAAAAAGTAAAACATTTAAGAATTAAAACTGGGAGGGACCTTAAATCTAGCCTTCTCCCTTCTGAGATAAGGAAATCAAGGCCTTGATAGGTTCAGTGATTTGACCAAGGTTGTAAAGCTCTAGTTGGTGGCATCGAGCTCTTTCTACAATACTATTTTATGTTGCCTTTACCTCTAAATTTAATCCATCTCTAACATGATCTGTTCTTTTCTACAGGAGTATATGCAAATAAAATAAAAGACTCATTTAAGTGACTACAAAATAAAATGAACGGTAACATTAACCTCAATTGTTTTCCTTTTTTGTTTTTGTTGTGGACCTTAATATTTAAAACTTAATATTAAAACATAATATTTAAATCCATCTGCCCTCGACATACAAAACAGAAGCAAGTAGGGGGAGATAGGAATGAAAGTTTAAGTCCAAGACTTAAAGGTCTGTGTGAAATTTTCTCTCATTTCAACAAGTTATTAGATAAAACTTATGACTTAAACTAACAATGAGTCCTCTAAGAAAATTCTATCTCCAGGAAGTGGAGAAAAATTTCTATTCCATCTCTATTAAATATATCTGTTATTTTCTAGGTCTAATTCTAAATTTCTGAATTTAATTTCAGTTATAGAATTTCTCCATTCCCAGAGATACTACCTGAAGATCAGTGAAAGGTGGCAACAAAAGAAAAGAAAAAGACCTAAATAATTGGGTCTGAGTGAAGCAATAGGAGGAACAAAATATTAAGACCCTTGTTCAAAGAATTCCCACCTTAGAGGTCACCTGGCCCTGTCCTCTCTGCAAAACAAACATTTATCCTCTGCTTGCAGCCCTCCCAAGGTATCTCATTTCATTTTCCGTGAGTTCTAATTATTAAGAAATTCTTCCTTATGTTAACTGCAAATTTGCTTCTCTGTAGCTTCCATATATTGAGCCCTGCCAATAAATCTAATCCTTCTTCTAAATCAACCTTTCAAATATTTAAAGATAAATCATTCTTTCTCCCCTGTGAGGCTTCTCTTCACTAACCTAGAAATCCTTCAACTGCTCCCATTTTCTTTTCCACATGTAAGTGCTAGAATATTGAGAGTTGATGTTCTCTTAATACTGGAATTATGATCACAATTCTTTTTCAATCTTCTGATTCTAAAGTTGCCAACTATTAATGTAATTAATGCACCACTCGTACTTTAAAACTGTTACTGACTCTAAATTAGGCAAAATTGAAGTACTTATCCACTGAATAGTTAAAGAAGTTCAAGGTTCAATCCTAGGAGTATGTGAGGACAGCATCAGTAAGACAACCACCAAAGTCTCCTTTAGTGAGTCTCCCTTCGTTTGACCCTGTTTATAGCACTACTTATGTTCTTATAGACATCAGCCATTTTTACAATCTAAGGTCAATAGAAAAGGATGGATGAGAAAATAAAAACGTGAAGGAATTAATCAGCAACGAAGACAATTTTTTTTTTTAAGCACCAGAATCTAATGCTATTATCCCTGGAATTTCACTAACATCTGACAGATGAAAGGACTGGAGCAGCTGGGTCGAATGGCAGCTGAATGTGACAGATGTACCAAGTAGAGTGCAGAGATAAGAGTTCCTAACTGCAGACAGCTGGAGGAGGCCTAGTGACATTCACAAATGACTGAGGTTACATATGGTAGCTAGACCGCTAACATCAGTACTGTCAGACACTGGGTAAACCATGGTGAAGGTGCTTTAAAGAAAGGAGCTGGGGTTCTGGATATGGCTTGCAAGTCTTTTCCACCAGATTATCAAGGATGGACGGACGGACGGACGAACAGACGGATGGAAGGAAGGAAGGAACATTTATTAAGAACTTACTTTGTACAAAGCACAGTGCTAAGTATTGAAGACACAAATTTTAAAAAGTCATTCCCTGTTTTCATGGAGATCCCATTATAATGGCAGAAACATGTAGATAGTCGGTTTTAGCTGTAAGACAGATGGAAATGTCCTGTGGTCCTTAGGGTAGCAACAAAGCTAATGGGGAATGTACCTTTTTTTTTTTTAATTTCCACTGATGAAAATCACATTGGTGTCTGATATTGAGCCATTTTACTTGACAATGCCAAGAAATTTGGGGGAAAGAACTTTCTTTTCTAAGTCTTCAGTGTCTACAGCTGCAGGACCAGCAGAAATAGTTGCCTGGCAGTTATCTCCACAAAGATTTCTTCCCAGAATACTGACTATGGATGCTGGACTAGAAGCAGTGATACAAAGGATAAGTGCTGCTCGCAGAGCTCTTGGGTTTATCCTGCCATCAGCAGCAGCTGGCCAACAGTTGGCGGTGGTGAAGACAGTGGGCCCTTTCTCCACAGTGACTCAATAATGGCTACATGGCCTAGGCTAGAAGAACTGGTAGTAGGATGGTGGTAGAGGAAGCAAAGATGTTCACAGGGCTCTTGGGTTCAGGTTATGAGGTAACTTCCACTGGTATGTGAAGGGAGGTGGTAGTTGAGAGAGCGGTGGTGGTTTTGACTTGCTTGGCTCATGTCCCTGAGGGTACCTTGCTGCTTTACTTAGGCTGGCTTGCCTGTGCTTTACCTAACACCCCTTTACATAGGATACGAGCTTAATAAATGTCTGCTGAATGAATTATTTCTATAAAATTGCTAATGTGCTTCTGTGTGAACTGTATATTCTCAGACTAGGAGTTTTACATTTTTCATTACAAAAAAAAAATCCTTAGTTACAAAAAGAACAAAAATCAAGGTGATTATTCCAGTCAAACCTTTAAATATTAGCTCTGCTGAACGAAATCTCCAGGTCTCACTAGACTCTACACCAGGGGAGGGGAACCTGCGACCTCGAGGCCAGATGTGGCCTTCTAAGTCCTTAGGTACAGCCTTTTGACTGAGTCTAAGTTTTGCAGAACAAATCATTTTATTAAAGGGATTTGTTCTGTGAAGTTTGGATTCTATCAAAGGATTGCACATGAGGACCTAGAGTACACGTGGCCTCAAGGCTACAAGCCCCTCCCTGCTCTACACCAAGAACAGTGCACCCTCTATATGCAAAAGAATCAATGATGCTACAAGAAGATAATCAGCAAGTTTTGAAACATTTTGAGAAATGGAATTTCTTCTGCTAACCAAGGATACATCAAGTTATACTTAAGTAAATAATAAGGAAATCTAAGGATATTCTACTGTGATGTCCTTCAGTCATTAGAGTCACTCAGAAAGACCTTGCTTTTAGGACAAATCATTCAAATAGTGCTTAAGAAAAAGTCATCCTTAGTCCAATCGGTTCACAAGTAGCATATAGTTGCAATCATTTGGTTTCTATCCATCATTCCTTCTTTGGGGATCTCATATTTTAACTCTGATGTATATACAATAGGCTTCTATGAACACTGCACATATCAAACCCATGTCCAGCATGTATTTTTCTAATTTTGCCTTACCTGGTCTCACACACACACACACACACACACACACACCCCCACACACACACACCCCTTTACTTTTCTAGGCTTTTTTTTCAGTGCTTCATTGTGCAAAATAGAGTATTTTATGTAATAAGGACACCACATCTGACCCTTTCCTTCCCTAAGGGCAGAAGAGGGAAATGCTCCAATTTCCAGATGCATCTATGATGTCATCACTGGGAGTATCCCCTCCAACTACACAAATCACAACCCAGTCATGCTTGTCTGTACTGTTTAACTCTTCTCTATATCTTTTTACAAATCACATGATGAGGCATCTTCCTCTAGTTCTCATGACACTGAGCACAAATTGATACAGCACCTACTCATAATTCTTGCTCTATCTGATCAGCTCATCTTTTGTTGTTGCTGTTAAAGTGCTTTTCTTTGATGACACCCTTTATACCAATTCTCCTCCGTAATTCCTGCTTATAATAAATAGCAGCCTCTTCACACCCACTCTGTACATCTTCCCTGCCTTTTGGTTGGTCTTCAATTCTTCAGAGATTAGCATGTGTTATGATTTGTACCCACCTATCATCACTAGAAGAATATTATTTATATTTGAGCCTTTGCTTCAGGAAGAAGTTGGGTTCAACAAAAGAACAAGGATATTTCCAAAAGGGAATCAATCCCCTACTCCTCTTTCTGCTCAATTCTGGATCCAGCTCATTGCCCACCTGCAGTGTATGTCTTAATCTATATGTACTGATGGATGAGCTCAATGGATTTTCCATCCAACTATATCACAGTCTCTAGATAATAAGCATTCTTCAATCATTCATTTCTTTTCCAGGGAGATAGTTAGGTGGACCTCTTGAGGTCCAACCTGGATGAAGGCTAAAATCATGGAAGACCACCATGGCAGTCTTAATTCAAAATTAGTCAACATGTCAAAGACATGATTTCATTCATAAAAGATATCCCACTGAGGGATTACTTCATCCATATACATGTATGGGAGCATTTTCTGACTCAAAAAGCTTAAGTCATTTGCTCATATGTACACACCTAGTGAATATCACAGAGAGGATTTGAACCTGGGTCTTTCAGACTCAAGTTCAGCACTCTATCTATTAAAAACATGCCATCTCAAACCAGAATACATATCTTAAAATAAAGCACCTGAAATATTTTCTATCCACTTTTTTGAAAGAGATTAATATGATAGATACATCATGGTCTTGGAATCATAAAATCCAGGTTCAATCCCAGTTCCATTTATCCTTTCTATGACTTTAACTTCTCAGCTTCCTCCAGTGAAATCAGAATAATGATTCTTGCATTAACTATTTCACAGGGCTGTCATAAGGAACAAATTAAATATTATAGATGAAAGCATTTTGTTGCCCTAAAGTACTATTATTATCAAGGGACCTAGGAGATCTTCTAAGGCAGACCCTTTGTTTCATAGATAAGGATACTGTAGCACAGCAAGGTTAAGTAACTTGCCCAAGGTCAGACAAAGAGAAAGGAGAAGAGCCTTAAGCTAAGGTCTTTTAACTCCAAGGCAAGTGGTCTTTCCCCTGCACTGCAATTCTCTAAGCTATTGTTTCAACTCAAGAGACAAATGGGAAGGCAGAAAACATGGACTGATGTTAAGTCAATTATTCAACGTTAGAGACACATCTTTTTCAAAGATTCATGAAAGGTTTTGCCATGCTGGTACTGACACTGTCATTATTGATAAGCTTGCTGAATTTAAATATATTACTATCCCTGTTAACCATCATCTAGGTACCAAGAGCTCTTAACCCTGATGCACCTAGGTCAGGGGTTATTAACCTGTTTGGTGCTACAGACTCCTAAAGCCACCTGGTGAAATCTATGTCCACCTTCTCAGAACAATGCTGTTTTTTTTTTAAGCATAAAATAAAATATACAGGATTACACAGAAAACCAAACATTGGTAAAAATACAGTTTTTTTTTAATCTCTTCCTCCCCCCATCAAAGTTCACAGACTCTCCTAACAAGAACCTAGAGCTGCCAAAGGTCAGGGATTGAAAAGCTCCAAAGATGTGCAATGAAGAGTTGCTTTCCTAGCCCCAACACGGTAAGGGGGATGTTTTTTGTTTTGTTTTTTTTTTTCCAACCCCTTTAGCTATCTCTAAGAAAACTGCCTATAGGAGGCAGCAACGACTGGCAGTGGCAGCAGCAGCAGCAGCAGCAGCAGCAGCAGAAGCAGTAGCAGCAGCATCTCTACAGTGCACAGTAGTTAGCAGCTAGCTTCATTCTTCTGTCATTATATAAGCAAGATGACATTGTTCTCTAATCCAGCCAAAGCTGATAAGTACCATCAACCTGTCACTTCCTACATTTCAAATTCGAACATCCCAGCATCAAAGAGTTTTTACATTTCGATTTCTTTTGCTGGCAGCCGTCGGTAGCCTCTCATTCTCCCACGGTGTTCTAATGCAGCATTTGCACACCGGGGTGACTCCCAGACTGAATAGCAGGTCAGCCCCTGCTCACTGAGCTCATCTGTGGCCCATGTGCTAGGCAATTTAGATCCAATCAGCCCTTATTTAGCTCAAGAGTAATGAGCAGCATAGTGACACAGACTTAAGCCTGACCCTCAGGACACTGCTCATCAAGCAGTAAAACTGTGACAAAATCATTCATCTTCCACCCGCTGGCAAGAAATAATACTCGCACTCACTGTATTACTTTTCAAGATATAAAAAAAAAAGTCCTGAATTTTCATGATGTGAGACATTAATTTGCAGAAAGCTGAATTCCCTTAAACCCCCCTGTTGCTATGAGCTCACCAGGGGGAAATAGGCCTTAGGAGACTGAAATGGAATAAAGAAAATTGCTCCAGCTTTCTTTTCATTTTAAATAAGCCTTAAATCTGACAAGAGATATCCTAAAGAGAGAAAAATATATATATCTTGTAAGGTAAAGAAGAAACAATTGAAATTAAGAGTTTCAAATGCTAGTTTCATTTCGTATGTGTTCCCAATTTTGTTCAAATAAATAAATAAGAGCAGAATGAAAGCAATTACTGAGTCTTCTCCACAAGGCAGAAGGAGGAAGGTGAGAAAAAGTTCCTTTTGGGAAATATGGTTCCAAAAGTAAATTGCTTCAGTGAAATAAAAATGTGCACTGATGGTCTTCAAAAAACATATTTAAAAAAATAACTTCAGGTTCATAATCAGTAGGTGCTCAATTCACATGGAAGATTAAATTACTCCCTACCCCCATAATATTACAGAATAATACATGGAAATCTAAAATGGGCAAGATAAAATTATCTTTGCCAATTTAAAAAATAAATTCCATTTATATCACCAATGCAATTGTGCATATGTTGTTATTTTATCGATGTTATTTTAAAACTGCATCCTATTTTTTGTCTTTGGAGTTCCAGGGCATCCCTACTAATTAAGTACATAGTAGGTGTTTAATAAATGTTCAAGCATACTCAGTGCAAACCATATCTTAAAATTCTGATTTACAAAATAAATATATTAAAGGATCATTCTTTGCTTTGCAGACTAATTTACCACAAAGTTCCTTTTAAAGCAGTCAGCTTTCTTTATACTCTTTAAAATATCTAACTCCCCAGAATGATTTTCACAAAATGAATACAGTTTAAATTCAGTAGACTGATCTGTAATATGAATCTAGTTATTTGACAAAATGATACTACAATCAACACTTTCAATGATGCCTATGAAACAACTAAAGGGAAAACAAAAGAAAATTCCCTTTACAGTTATATATAACACACATGCAGAATCACATGAATTATTACTCTATAGATCCACTTTTACAGACTTAATCTTTGTGAGGTCAAATTAAAAAATGCAAATAAAAAACACTACTAATGAAAAATATCATAATTATCTATTCTTTTATTCAGTTATTTCAAATTAAAACTCAAAAATTGATTTTGTCACAAGACAAATTTCTACCAAAATATTACATTCCAGAGTCCATTCATAGTAACATAATCATGAGCAAAAGAAAATTCTAGGCTTTGTAAAATTTTAAGAAATAAAGAATATGCTGTAGTGAAATCAGCATGGAATTTGGAATCAGAAAACATGAGTTGTGACTTACCTACATGGTAATGTACGTAATGTAAAGTCATGTAACTTTGGGCTTTAGTTTCCTTATTCTTATTCAATAACACACATTACTCACTAATTGCTAGGCTGGTGAAACAAAAGCCAATAAAAGTCCCTCCCTTCAAGAAGCTGACATTTAACTAGGAAGACACAATATATACATAGAAAAGTAAAGAAAAGGTAATTTCAAAACATTAAAAACTGAGGATCAGGGAAGGCTCTATAAAGAAGGTGGGAACTGAGATGAACCTCTAAGGAAGGTTCTGAAGAAAGAAGATGAAGAGAGAGTATTTCACAGGTACAAAGACAAGAAATGAGAGGTTTAGACTAGTTCATATCTCAGGTTCCTTCCAGCTTTAAATCTTCTGCAGTCTATGAAATCATATTAACATAAGATATTACTATACTTCTATACATATCCACTAAAACTACAACTAAAAATGACAAACTTTGGAAGTCAATATTTTCTGAGTAACAGTTGCTCAAGATTACGGCAGTTAATAATTTAAAAAAAGCAAAATCACATGAAAATTCTAGGCTTTTGAGATGTAATGAGTTCTTAATTAGTTTCTTATGATCTAGAAAATGCCATTTGATACTTTAAATTTATTATATATTTTTAAAAACAAGCTATATGTCATGGTTATGATTGTATACTTAACTATCTTGCTTTATTCTTTATACACAGAAGTCGCCATGTTTGTTATCAGTCATATTTTGAGTAACAGAAAAAGAAGGAAAATGTTTTAAAAGATAATGAGAGAACACAAAATTAAGATCAAAGGTAAACTCTCTCTATATTACTAACAAAACCCAGGAAGAAATAGAAAAAGAAATTGCACTGAAAATTTTAAAATGCATAAGTATCTAAATGTTAATCTACTTTGTGTATGTAAACTTACATAAACACACATACATGTGTGCGTGCACACACACACATATATATCTACATATGAAACAGTTTTGAAAGAAATACAGAAAGCCTCAAATAACTTCAGATATGCATGGTTTACAAAGGGGGCAAGCACTATAATATCTCAAACTATCTCACTTAACAGCATCAACATTATTTGGAACTAGTTAAAAGATATATATAGTAGCCCAGTGTTCAGTAAACCCAAGTATATAAACAAATGGGGAAAGGAATCTTAGTACTTCCCAATTTGACAATAGCTACTGAGAAAACTTGAAACTTCTGCAAAAAAAAAAAAAATAGGTTTAAACCAATATCTTCTTTATCATATACCACAATAAGTTTGAAATGGCAAACAATCTAAATACTTTTAAAAATCATTTTAAAAAATACACAATGGAAGAAGATACTTTTGACAACAACGATTAAAGGGAGATTTCTTAAGCAGATATTGCATAAGGTATAGAGACAAATTAGAAAGTTTTGATTATACAAGATAAAGCTTCTTCAGGAATAAAATTAAATCAGCTTGAACAAGATGAAAAACTATCAACTGGAAGAAAAATGTCTATATTAATTATTTCCTTAAAAAAGCAAGTGTCCAAGATACATGGGGAATTCACACAAATATATAATGCCAAGTTCCCTTCCCAAAGATAAATTGTCAAAACATAAACAATTTTCAAAAGAATGAAAATGATCAATAATCATTTGGGTAAAAAAGTTTCAAATTCCTAATAATAAGAGAAATGAAAATTAAAACAATCTTTGAGGTTTTACCTTACATTCAGAAAATTGGCAAAGGTGACAAAAGTTGAAAACAGTCAACGTTGGAGAGGATGAAGAGAGACAGGAAAGCTAATATGCTGTTGGATGATTTGCAAGTTGATTAGAAAAACAACTCTGGAAAATAACTTGAAACCAGACTAGAAAAATGACTTGTTCAAACCCTCTGACCCAGTAATATCACCATTTGGCACATTTGGCACATTTGACCAAAGAGGTCAAAGATAAAAAGAAAGTTCTTTCATATACCCAAACAGCTGTAGCATCAGGTTTGAGGGGGCCAGCAGCAGCAGTAACAGCTAGAAACAATACTAATTAACTAGGAGACGGCTAGAAAAATTCTTATGGAAATATAATGGAATGTCACTGTATCTAATGAAAAATACAGAAAAACTTAGGAAAACTTTTATGGTCTGATTCAGAGCAAAGGAAGTAGAACTATTAAAATAATATGCACAATGATCACAATAAATAGCACAAAAATGTACCCCAGATCAGGTTAAATTAATCTATTTTGATTCTAGGGGGCAGATGATAAAACATACTTCCCTTTTCTGAATAGAGAGATTATAGGATCATAGTTATAGAGCTAAAAGGAACCTTAGAGACCACAGAGTCCAATCTCCTAATTTTGCTGAAGAGGAAACTAATCCCCAGAGAGGTTAGGTGACTTGCCCAGGGTCACAAAGCTATGAAGAGTCTGAGGCAGAGTGTGAATGAAGGTCTTCTGACTTCAAGTCCAGTGCTCTAGCCTCTATACCCCCAGGAGATAAAAGTATGGATGTGGAATTTTACACTGTGTCAGACAAAGACAAGTGTGTCCATTTGGTTTAACTGCTTTTCTCTATTAGAGGAAAGGGTTCTTTTTGGAGGGATAAGGAAGAGGAAGGGTGAGTATTAAGAGATAATGTTAAATGTTAAATAATCACTGGAACCACTGAAATTTCCAATTCCCTGCTTCTAACAATACCGAAGTCATGGACAAAATGCACCAATTGTTTTGGCCAGAAGTTGGAGTGGAATTGTTCTCAGAACTGCCTGGCCTGAGTCAATGTGGACAGGGGCAAAAATAACTCAAATCAGTGAAATCTTAAGAGGTTCACAAAGCCAACACTTCATTCTTTAGAACAAAGATACAGTAGGAGGGGAAAAAAATTACTCAGGAATAAAAACATAAATTACTTAAGCAATGTTTCAATTCCAGAAAGGAACTGTGATTTTGTTAAGAATGGTCACTCTTTGCAGGACACAGATTCTATCTCCTCTACCATGAATGAAAAATTCATAACTTTACAATTTAGCCCCTTGATAAGTCTCTCTAAACTTAGCTGGGCTAGTTATCAGAGAACAGACATACATATCCAACACAGATGTACTATTAACAAAATAATTAACTTTTTATCCATTTGCTCCAGTCTAACATTTTCTCTTATCATAACTTAAAGCAACTGTAGCTTCTCTGGAAAATATAATCTGGCTAAAAAAGAAGGTAACACCAACTGTTATTTTCACCTGGGAATAAACACAAGTACTCTTCTTGAAATGCCTAAGGGTAATTTTTCTAAAGTTTCAGACTATCTACAAATACATTATCCCAGCTACTGCTAAAACCCTGTTGCTAAGCCACCTACTGCAAATAGTCACTGGAACCACTGAAATTTCCAATTCTCTGCTTCTAACAATACCAAAGTCATGGACAAATTGCACCAATTGTTTTGGCCAGAAGTTGGAGTGGAATTGTTCTCAGAACTGCCCGGCCTCAGTCATTGTGGACAGGGGCAAAAATAACTCAAATCAGCAAAATCTTAAGAGGTTCACAATCTATTCATTGCAGATCCTCCCTCCAATGGTAGAGATTGATAGTTCTTCAACTTTTTAGTCTCAAGACCCCTTTATGTTCTTAAAAATTACTGAAGACCCCAAAGACTTTTTTGTTTATGTAGGTTACATCTATAGATATTTACATTAGAAATTAAAGCAGATACCATTTTAAAAATATTTTATTCATTTTAAAGTAATATTAATCTATTACATGTTAACATAAATGAAATTTATGTTCAGTTAAATATAAATTATTATGTTTAATTATGTTAAATTTATAGTAAATGAATTTTTTAATAAAAAATAACTACTTCAAAAACAGCAAAAATTAGTGAGATGAGTAGCATTGTTTTACATATTTTTCTTTTTAAATCTCTTTAATGTCTGGTGTAATAGAAGACAGCTAGGTTCTCAGTTTTTTTCCTGAATTCAATTTATTACAATATACTATTTTGGTTGACATATAGGAAAAATTTTAGCCTCACAGGGAAGTGTTTTAATAGGTAAATAAAATCTTAGTATTATCTTGAAAAGTTTGAAACTGAAGAGAATTTTTACCTTACCCCCTGTTAGGATACTGGTGACCTCCAGCAGACCACACTTCAAGAACCCATAGTATGGATTATAAGCATTACAAACTTCATATCCCATGCAACTTTTTCATCCACATCATCCTATAAAGCACACACAAGAGCTGTCCAATGTGCTAGAAAGCCTTCTACTTTTAACAATATGTGAATACCAGTGACTCTTATTCTATTTTTTAAAAGTCACTTAGCTATGGAATGCTTTCTTTGCCCCTTCATTGAATGTACCTTCCTCATTATATTTTGATTAGGCTAATATTTACATTATGTTTATAGAAATTAAATTCTGCTATGGAAAATCCATTGTATAGCTCACATGAAGGTTATAAAAAATGACTATCTTAAAATTTTTAATCTATGTTTTAAAATGTAAACATCAGAAAACAGCATAATAATTCAGTAGAAGAAAGGTCACATATAGAGACATAGAGACATAGAGTCACAGGACCTGGTTTTAAATGCTTCTCAGCAACTTCAATCAACAAAATGTGCCAGGTGGTATGCAACAATAAAAAAGTGAAAGTCCATGCCCTGTGGGAGCTTACAGTAAACTGGAGGGATACAACATATTTAAGGGCAAGTCAGCACAGGATATAGGGATAGGTACTAGACCTATGAGAACTCTGAGAGGTAAAGTGATGTGCCCAGGATCCCACAGTCAGAATACAATTCACTGGATTATCCTTGAAAGAAGGGATTGTCTTTTGTCTCTTTTTGTATTCCCAGCACTTAGCTCAGTGCCTGGAATATAGTAAGGGCTTAATAAATTTTTTACTAATTGACTATGTAAAATTTTTCAAAGACACTTTCAGTGTGGTTTGTCTTATTAAAGCCACTGTCATCCAGCTATTTTTAACCAATCAATAGTTGGACAAAAGGTAAATGAAATAAATCTGGCACTAAAGGGATTTATCAATCTGCCACATATTTATTATGACAACACAAAACTGTTTCCTTTAGCTTGAGAAATACAGCACCATGTGGTGAAATGGAATAGAATAATACTCATACCTTCCGATAAACTTCCTGCTAAATCTCATCTCAAGCTTCAGAAGATCAGGGTGGTATAAATAGCTACAGGGAGCATGGGGTTCAAACAGGGAACCAAAGGGACTCAAATGGGATTGAGAAAAATATCTTTTATCTTGCCCCCAACATCTTTTAATATATCACTATTTTCTATACTCTATATTCTTGATGCAGTATGATGTCATGGGCACTTTTATGCTCTAAACAATTTAGATGACCAATGTTTAAAGAATGAAAGTTTCAATACAAAGATGTTTCTTAAAGAAGCTTTTCTTCTGAATTTTTTTTCTTTGAGGTTTCTCCACCCCTAATTCTCCTTTCCAGTTTAAGTGATGGAAATACATTTTATTGGCATTCAGAAATACAATGACATCTTTGGGTACAGCTATAAACTGAAAAGCAAAATGATTACCAGAATTAGATGTCATTAAAACTGTAGCCACAAGGAATGTCCTTTACACATTTAAGGGAGAGGTGGAAGCAGTTTTAAATCCTTTCTTTACCTAACCAAATATTGTAGTGAAGTTACCTAGCTTTCCTTGGCAGTTTTCAGAACTGCTTAGTCACAATGTCTCCTATTCCTGGCAGGGAGACAAGAACAACAGAAGTAACATTCAAGAGACAGTGGAAAGGAGGACAGGGTGCTGGGGGGTGTAGTATGGCAAAGTGAACAGTTATCCATAACAGAGAAGACCAAAGAAATTCCAAATGTGGAGAATTCAGTGAGAAAGCAGGTCAATCCATAAAGAATTTTCAAGAACATACAGTCAAGAGAGCAGACAGTAGAATAATCAAATCAAACAAAACAGATTGTGAATGATTATATTAAGCCCTTAATACTTAAATACCCCCTTAGTTTGTCACTCTATTAAAGAACAGTGCAATAAGTAATATTTTGATATAGCTTACTAATTCTTACTTATCTTTTCATTCATATGATCAAACATCTTGTAAGATGCTATTATGTACAAGGCAGAGTACTAGGCACCAGTAATAAAAAGGCCAAAATGAAACATTCCCAGCCCCCAAGGAGTTTATATTCTAGTAGGATAGGTGTTGGAGGCAAAACACAATCTTGGCAGTCTGGTACAGAGGAATAAACCTAGGATTTACGAGTCAGAGGGACTTGGTTCCAATCCTCCCTCTGTTACTTACTATCTGTTGCCAACTTAGGCAAGTTATTGAGCCAGCCTAAGCTTTAGTTTACTCATCTGTAAAATGAGGACTAGATAACTTGGGGTCACTCCCAGCTCAAAAATCTGTTCTTTTGTACATACAAAATGAGAAAATAATGGCATTCTAAGGAAAGAAAAAAGACTTACAATTGGAGGTGAAGGGGAAGACTAACAACTGGGAAAAATCAAGGAAAGAATTAGTAAATGAGCAGAGAATATTCATTTTAAAGAAGGTTTGAGGGTCTCTGTGTTTTCCTCAGTATCGAGCAAAATACCTTGTATATCTATATAACAGGTTCTCAATAATTGCCTACTGATTTTGATTTCACAAGGATGGTCCTGAGTCACCAAGAAAATAATCAAATTATTATTGGCAGCTTCAGTTTAGGAAAAGAGGTGTGTGTTACAATTTCCTACAAAGATTTCCAACATAAACAGCTAAAATTTAGGTGTCAGTGGTAGAAGCAGTAGGCTTGTTACTATGATAATAACTGTGTTGGATAACTAAGGTGTTGCTCTGTTTTCCATATACTGGAATATGTTTTCCATATTCTAATTTTGGTGCCACTTATGTTCCTACAGATGGCATCTTAAAAATGGATCCATAAGGTGATATCTTGTTACCTTGGTCTATTTAGGCATTAGTGGGAACTTTCCAATGAGAAAGTAAAGGTAGGAAGAAGAAGAAATGTGGGTCATCAAGAAACACAATAGGAACAAAGAAGCAGGACATGAAGTGGCAAAAAGAACGAACAAAACACAATAGCAATCTTGTACATTTCTGTTTCTTGGTTCAACTTTTTCTTATTTTTTGCATTCATTTTTTTTCCAGGTATGCCACACTAATTTTATCTTTCTTCCTTTGTCTATTTCATTCCTTTTCCTTCTTCATGGTTCCATTTTTAATTGATCAATGAGATTTTGTTACATTTGCAATGTTGAGAGCAATATTGCCATGATGTCATGCCTTTCTGTTAAAGTATATCTCTGATTATATGCACTAGTCTAATTTAAATCCTCAAATAAGATACTAATATTCAGAGAAGTATACTGAATTTGGCTTAGGGAAGGAATGATATACACTCTAAATTGGGTATCTTGCCCTACAGGAGAGTA
>CM053593.1:351537580-351552797 GCA_028646575.1 Pseudocheirus occidentalis | reverse complement strand
AGTCCCCCAGCTTTGGCTTGCTGAAAGTGCACCCCAGGACCTCCACCCAAGACCACGATCTGGATCCAGGCTGCTCAACGCAAGAGAACTTGGCCCTGATCAATCGATTCAGCCCCACTGCGGAGTCCCCAGGCCAGGGGCTCTGAAGCAGCCTGGTGGGGGCTGCTGCTGGTTCCAGCAGTTCTCTTCCCCCGCTGCTTCCTTGCCCCAGGAGCAGACTGGCTAAACTGCTTTACCACCCCCTAATTAATTTTCAAAGTTTCACTTTCACTAACCGTCTCTGACGATTTTAAGATACCCTCAGGCAAGTGCTTTAGATTTTCTTTGAAGTAGACTCAAGCTGCAGTTTGGAAGGCTCCTCATGGATACCCTGGGGCTTTGCCTGGTCGTGGCTGTGGTTTTGGGTCTCTCCTCCACTGCGTTGTGAGCTACTCCTCTCCCGTCCCCATTCCTCACACCTTGGCAGATGTGGAGGTACTGGAGGCTGTAGAACCTTTGCAGACTGTCTGTGGCACTGCTCGGCTCAGCTCAGCCCAGCTCCTTCCCACCACCCCAGGCCTGGCCGCGGTCTCAGCTTCAGGCTCTTCCAGTCTCCATGGCCACCCGATGAGCCCCTGCTGCTGAGCTGCCTTCAGCGAGAGATGTGTTCTCTGTTTTTTTGTGAGTCTGAGAGTCCTAGACTTTATCTGGGCTCATAATTTTATTGGTGTTTAGGGTGGCAGTGTGGGAGCTGTGGGACCTTGCTGCTTCTATGCCGCCATCTTCTGTATTGGTCAAGACCCACTGTTAATGATTCATTTGCTCACCCTCCACTCAAGGTCACAGTTGAAAAAGAAATTTAATTAGATTAAATAAAAACATAGCACGTAGGGGGGTGGCACAGTGGATAGAGTACTGAGCCCGGAGTGAGAAAGGCTCTAGTTCAGCAGTTCAAATCCGGCCTTGGACCTTTAATAGGTCTGTGACCCTGGACAAGTCATTTCACCCTGTTTGCCTCAGCTTCCTCATTTGTAAAATGAATTGGAGAAAGTAATGGCAAACCACTCTAGTATCTTTGCCAAGAAAATCCCCAAATAGATCATAGAGAATCGGACATGACTGAAACAACTGAACAAAAAATCTTAGCAAAATTCAAAAGCCCAATGTTTCATTCATGTCTTTGCCTCACTTCCATCCCTTTGAGGACAAAAATTCGTAGTACAGTTCTCTCTTTTAACTCTATCAGATCAAAGCCCAGGAGTGGGAGAGAAGTAACGTACAAATTTAGTGTCTAATAATAGACTTCCTGTTTCTCCTCACCAAAGTCATGCAGAGAAGGGTCTGGGCTGTGTGTAAAGACTTATCCAAGCCCCAAGCTACTCAATGGGAACCCCTGCCACACCCATGAATACTAGAATATCAGCATTATCAACTTTACGTCCCTGACTCCATTGTTCATCACCCTGATTTGATAGGGCAGCAATAAGGCAATTATTTTGTCTTCTGTGACTTGAGCTTTCCTGTGCTCACAGTGGCTGGCAGAATACAAAACATAGGGGAAAACCTTTAGAGTCTTCTAGGTGCTTGAGAAGAAAACCTGCTCTTTCCTTTCTCTCTTTTTTCTTCCTCCGTCTTGTCTTCCTCCTCCCTCTTATCCTCTCTCCCATTCTTTGTCTCTATCTCTCTTTGTGTCTCTGTCTCCCTATGTCTCTCTCTGTCTCTCCTTCATCTTCTAAAATTCCAAGAGCAGATTTCCATCACATGTGCCTCCTCTATCTGCCATCTGTGTCTACCTCTCTCACTTCCTCATCACCAGGGTCTATGCCTCCTAGGCTACAAAGGATAAGTAAAGCTATGTCATAATCATCAAAATACTCACAGGATACCCTGCACATGCTTCAATAATATACAGAACATTTTTTATTTTATAAAACATCCAATATTATCAATTAAATTGTGGATTTTATTTCCCATCTTTCAGACTTGAAAAATAGTTATTATTTTATTGTTGTGGTTATTGTTTTTTTATTACCCCAAAGCAGTGGAGGAGAGCCATAATTGGATTTATGGGATATGGGAGGAAGTTTAAAAGGGAGTGGGTTGATACTTCTGATCCCTTTAGGACTGCTCATACAAAGGTTCTCTTCTATGAGAATTAGAAACTGGTAGAAAGAGCAGAAGTATGAAAAAAGTCCCTATCTTAACAATCTCACTGCTGGCTCTGTATCTTGAATGATCATCATGCTTCTAATCTTAGGAATGGGCCACTGTTTTGTTACTCATACTAGGCATTCTTCCATTTGGAGAATGGGGTGAATATTTTCCCCTTCTCTCTAACTAGAACCTCTTTAAGCAAAATATTTTTCAAATTTCACAAAAACACCAATTCAATAAAACATGGAAAGCTAGGTTCAAAGTGCAGCTGTTAAGCATCTTATTAAAATATGTGAACCACCTGCCATCACACCAAGCTTCATAGTAGTTATAGCTCTTCTCATCACAAAGCAATTTGTGTGCATATCTCTCATGAATGATCTCTGAGAGTGGTATCTGACACCAGCTGCGTGCTCCCCAGATATAACCTCATCTCTAACAGATGGTCAAGAAAAGGAAGCTACCATTCTTATCAAAATCACCCTCCCCTCTTTGTTGATTGGACAGATAAAACTCAGATGTTGGAAAGGGCTCAAAGACACTGCCAAAGATGAGATAGTACCATTCACTGAGTATTAAATTTAAAAGTCTATGAAGAATTAAATGTTATTGCTAAGTCCTAAAAAGGAGCTTTGTTTTCTAATGCCTGGATCACAAATGAGGATATGATAAACTCATAGAATAGATAGGATTCTTCTCTACTTTGTGGAAAATCACAAATTCACTGAATCTTAGAATTAGAAAAAAATGATAGGAGTCATTGATCTATTCAGTTCAGAAGATGGATGGTGTAATAATACTGGTATACCCACTATATCAACCTTGACTGATAAAAAAAAAACCCAGTGTCTCTTGAAATCATCAAGTGAATCGCTGTCTTCTTCCCAAGGGGCAGTTAAATTGTATAGTGGGGAACACAGGGGACCTTAGTAATTTACTAATCCAATCCAATCCAATAAAACTTAGTAAGCACCTACTACCTACCGGGCACGATACTAAGTGCTGAGGATGCAGTTAATGAAAAGAAAGACAGTCTCTGTCCTCAAGGATATTACAGTCTAACAGGGAAGGAGAACAACACACATAAGAAGTCAGGATAGTGAGGGAAGGGGTAAAGAGAGACCAAGGATTACCCAGTGCAAGGGCATCTAGTTCCATGGAGCTGAAACCAGCTGTTGCATGGTAGAGTGTGCCCAAAAGTCATTTTCAGCCTTCTATAAGGGAAGGCATTGGGAATACACACAGACTTTTAGCAAGTAGGTCACTTAACACTTCAGCCTCAGCTGTAAAAATGAAAATAGTAATAACATGTACCTAACAGAGTTGTTATAGGAATCCAATGAGATAATATATTTGAAGTATTACATAAAGAACAGCTATTCTTTATTGCTAGCTCTTTTTGATGCTGAACAAAGGTCTGTTTATATCCTTTGATCCTAGATATTCCCTCTTGAGAAATACAAAATAGTCTCCTTTCTCTTTTGCATAATAGATCTCCATATACAGGAGATTCTAAAAGTCTTAAGCTACTAAAGGTGAAAAATATATTAAGATTTTTGAGGCAGCCTATATTTACAGATGGTTATCATGTCTCCCTTTGGAAAAATATTGATTGATTCTTTGATTTTTTGATTCTCCTTTGATTCTCCTAATTTTTCTCCCCTCTATGTTAAAAGTCACTAGTTCCTTAAAACATTTCTTGAGTTGTATAATTTTCAGTTCTCTCCCCATTTGGTCATTCTTTTATGAACACCTGGCTGTTGATATTGATGCCTGTCTATATCAACCCTGACTGCTAAAGAACTTAGTGTCTCTTGAAACCATCCATTGAATTGCTGTTTTCTTCTTAAGTAGGGACTCACCACTCCAGAACAGTGATCCCACTGAATACCACCTTCTCCAATCTGCTCTCTCCTATATCCTCCCGTGTCCCCTCCAACTTTCGAGTAGGGCAAGATGGATCTCCATACTGTATATCTTATTTCCCAGTGCATGTAAAAATAATAATTTTTAAAACGTTTAATTTTAAAGCTTTGAATTCAACATTCTTTCCCTTTTCCACTCATTACCCACCCTTACTGAGAAGATAAACAATTCAATGTAGGTTGTACATTTGTAGTTACACAAAACATTTCCATAGTACATATATTGTGAAAGACTGACTATATTTCCCTCCATCCTACCCTTCCCCCCACTTGTTCTATTTTCTACTTTGACCCTGTCCCTTTTCAAAAGTATGTGCTTCTAACTACCCTCCCCGACCCAATCTGATCTCCCTTCTATCATCCTCCCTCTTATCCCCTTCCCCCCTACTTTCCTCTAGGGCAAGATACCCAATTTAGTGTGTATGTTATTCCTTCCTTATGATAATTCAATGAGAGTAAGGTTGACCCATTCCCTTTTGCCTTCCTGTTCTTCCCCTCCATTGTAACAGTTTTCCCTTGCCTCTTTTATATGAGATAATTTACCCTGCTCTGTCTCTTCCTATCTCCTCTCATTATATATCTCTAACCTCTTAATTTTATTTTTAAAATACCATCCCTTCCTATTCAATTGATCCTGTGCCCTGTCTATGTATACTCGTACACATATATACACACACTCACATATGAATTCATATGCATATAGACATATATATATAGACCCTCCTATATAGACATATACACACACATTAATATTCCATTCAACTATCCTCATACTGAAAAAAGTTTCATAAGTTACAATTAGCATTTTTCCATGGGGGAATATAAATAGTTCAATTTTGATAAGTTCCTTATGATTTCTTTTCCATGTTTAACTTCTCATGCTTTTCAGCTTCCTGTATTTGAATGTCAAAATTTCCATTCAACTCTGGTTTTTTCATCAATAATGCTTGAAAGTCCTCTATTTCACCAAATAACCATATTTCCCCCTGAAACTTTATGCTCAGTTTTGTTGGGTAGGTGATTCTTGATTTTAATTCTACTTCCTTTGACTTCCAAAATATCATATTCCAAGCCCTTCAATCCCTTAATGTAGAAGTTGCTAGATCTTGTGTTATCCTGATTATGTTTCCACAATATTCAAATTGCTTCTTCTTGGCTGCTTGTAATAGTTCCTCCTTCATCTGGGAGCTCTGGAACCTGGCTATAATATTCCAAGGAGTTTTTTTTGGAGGGATCTTTTTCAAGAGGTGCTCAGTGAATTCTTTCAATTTCTATTTTTTCCTCTGGTTCTGAAATATAAGGGCAATTTCCCTTGAGAATTTCTTGAACTTCTTGATTTCTAGGTTCTTTTTTTTTATCATGGCTTTCAGGTAGTCCAATAATTTTTAAATTATCTCTCCTGGATCTATTTTCCAGGTCAGTGGTTTTTCCAATAAGATATTTTGAATTGTCTTCCATTTTTTCATTTTATTTAGATCTGTTGAATAGTGTCTTGATTTCTCACAAAGTTATTAGCCATCATTTGCTCCAATATAATTCTGAAGGAATTATTCTCTTCAGTGAGCTTTTGGAATTCTTTTTCCATCTGGAAAATTGGGATTTTTAAGGCATTCTTCTCCTCATTCATTCTCCCCATTAAGGCATTCCCCCTGTTCCCGCAAAGTCCACCATGACCTTTTACTTTGTCTTTGGCATTTCTGAGTTGATAATTCTGGAAACCGCCCCAGTTGCTGGTGATTCACTGTCCTGAAGTCCACTCTAGTCACTGCTGGTTGGCGCATCCTGAGGTTAAAACTGTAGGCTCATGTAAGGCTGGGCTAGGCTCCCAGGGTGTTGTGATGGACCCTTCTTGCCAGCCTACTGGGCTGCCTTCAGTGGGATATTTTTCTCTCTCACTTTGTGGGTTCTGTAGCTCTAACGCTGGCTTAGAGTCATATTTTATAGGTATTTGAGGTGGTTATGGGGGGAACTCATAGAATTTTCCTTCTTCTACACTGTCATCTTGACTCTACCCCCTCTGTGTATTAGTATTGTCTCTCCAACTCTACTGTAAGCCCTGAGGGAAGAGGCAACATTATATACTTTCTGTTTCTGCCCTCCACAGTACTTCTTCCAATAATGAGGCAATGTGCTACAGCGGTAAGACAATGACTCTTGTATTAGAGGACCAAAATCCAAACCCTGACTCTAATGTAAGTATCAAGGTGAGCTTCAGCAAACTGAATAACTTCTCTGGCCCTTTATTTCCTCATGCACAAAATGGAAGTATTGGACTGAATGACCTCTGAGGCTTTTTTTTTCCAGTTCCAATTCTATGATCCTAATCTATAACCCCACCTATATGACCTTCAATAAATCACTGAATTACCCTGTGTCTCAGTTTCCTCATCCATAAAATGAGGAGATCTAACTACTAGGAGTGTGCTAGAGCTCACTATGATATTTTTTTAAAGAAACAATTGTTAAATTTTCAGGGTAAGCATTTATACCTCAGAATTCATGATCATTACAACTCAGGGTTTGATTTACTCTTTTACTGATTATTTAGATTAAGGAAGTGTTAATAGTGTATATTATACTTTATAGTATGTGTGCACATATTTGTCTTTTTCTGGAGAATCTAGCTGTCAAACGTTTACCAGCACAGTCCAAACATAACTTGAGGTCAGAAGTCTCAGGGAATGAAGTCATTGTCAGACTAGAGGTCTGGTGACTACATGATGATGATGATGATGATGATGATGATGATGATGATAACAGCAACACCACTTCATTTATATAGAACTTTGTTTGCAAAATGCTTTATATTCATGATCTTGAGTGAGCCTTACAATACCTCTGGACTAGATGATCTCATAAGTTCCTCCTAGATCTCTTCCTAATACATAATTAAAGCTCCATTGAAAGATGACATTCAATGATCCAAGCCAGGGGCATTTATTAAGAGCTTTCTATGTGCCAGCGGCTATGCTAAGTGCTAGAAAAGTAGAAAAAAAGTAGTCTTTGTCCTCAAGGAGATTACATTCTAATGGGGAAAACATATAAAAAGAAACAGTAAAGGTGGTAGTGGGGAAGGAGAAGTTACCCCCAAAGGAACCCAGAGAGTCAGGAGTGGAGCCCAGAGACAAGAAAACACGGTTGACTTGAGTGCCTTCCTTAAAACGGAGGTTGAAAAGAAACCAGCTAATGAGAGGCAGAGTGTATTATTTTCAGTGTGAGAAGGCCATGGGCAGAGTGAACTTCAGAGTGAGAAGGCTGAGTGGCACACCAGGAAACCTAGATTCTAGTCTTGCTTCTGCAAAGGACCCTCTGTGAATTAACTTCCCTAAGATTCAGGGTCTGCAAAAGGAAGGACTTGGATCAGACAATTTCTGAGGATTTTCTGAATTTTAACATTCTGTGATTCTACGGATGGATCATTATGGTGACTGGGTTCCAGCAAGTCTTATTTCTGTAAAGAAGTTTGTCTCAATTGCTCTATGCAATGTTCTGGGATAAACCCAGTCTCAGGACTTAGTTCTGAGCTGTCTAGGTTATCCTCTAAGTTCTTAGCTTTGGCAATAAAGATGAAAACATAGGTGACAAAAGGACAATATGTTGTAAACATTGGTGAGAAGGATGATTGGGTTTGCCAACGTGGTATATCGGGCAATTTAATTTAGTTGATTAAAGCTGTAAGAAGAGCTTACATTTCTATAACCATTTAAGATTTAAAAGGAGCATGCAAAGTAGTCAGCACAGGTGTTAACATCTTCATTTTATAGATGGAAGAGACACTCAAAACAGTGATTTACCCATTATACAGTCAGCAAATGTCAGAGATATGAGTCAATACTAGGATTTCTGATTCTAACGACCTTTTCACTGGACCACGGAGCCTCTTAACGAATGAAAAACAGTCACCATCCTAGTACTTCACACATGGTAGCTAAACAACCAAGAATCTTACAGTTTAGTGGAGTATTAATCAAGTCAACTTACAATTACAGAGTTCAAGGTAGTGATATGTGGTTTGCAATAAGAATATTAAAAGCTAGATGTGAGAGGAAGATTCAACAATATATACATGACTTCCCCATCTTTGCCCCCCAACTCCACAAAAATACCATCCTTCAGAGAAAGGAAGACATAAGCTACAAATTATGTTTGGAATATTAGAATTTAGGAACAATAACAATAGCTAGAATCTACATAGTAATTTATGGTAATATACATATAATACTTAAGGTTTGCAAAATATTATTTCATTTTATCCTCATAATAATCCTGAGAGATATTAAAACTAAAACTAACTGACTTGCCCAGGAACATGCAAGTTATAAACATCTGGGGCAGAATTGGAATGCAAATCCAGTCTCTAAATTCAATGCTTTATCCTTTGCACTAACTACTTTACCTAATAATATAATTCAGATTGAAGGTCTAGATGATGGACTAATTTTTCATGGATATTTATTTAGATTCTTTGACATGGTTGCTGTTGCTTATTATTTTTGTCTTTGTCTCTAGGGCCAGCTCTGTGGTTGTCAGTCTTCCTAAGAAAGTGTTGGCCGTTTGGGTATATATTGTTTGTTAGTGAATCAGAGGTAACCTTCTACTTACTCTCAAGACATATGAAAACCTCATTAGACAATAGCCAAGTTTCCTAAAACCTGTGTCTCCATTGCCCTAAGGTGAGGAGAAATGTTATTCCATAGTTTCATTGTCTATGATTAGAGTTGAGACAAGCACCAAATCGATACTGATCTATTTCCACCCTGGAAATCACAAAGTTCTCATCCAATGGAAAGGGAAAGGGAGGGATTGTGGGGTTTCAGCCCTGAATTAATTTAAGTGGTATTGTATCTCCAGTTGTGGGTCCTAATTGTCTCCTCTTGAACACTCAATACTTGCATTCATGCTTCTGGGCCCCAGGGACTGCCGAGCAGCCCACTGTCCCCACAGAAAGGAAATGAAAAATCGTCTGATGCTAACCAGACGCCCTTCAGCAATGCCAGCCATCTAAGAGCTGTATCCTGCAGAGTGATTAATGATTTTTCTTTCCCTTTTACATTTAAGAGCAATGTGTTTCAAAAACAAAAGCAGAGAAAGAAAGAGAAGGTAGAGAGGTTAAGGAAGGAGAGAGAAAGGGAACAAGAGGAAGGAAGATAGAGGCAAAGGTGTAAAGAGGGGAAAGATCATGAAAAAAGAAGGAAAAGGAAGGAAAGGTAAAAGGTAAAAGGAATTAAATAACATTTTGACATAGAGAATTTAAAATAAAAGAAAAGTAAGAAACAAAAATAAAGAAAAGAGAGGCAGTCTGATTGGTTTATCAACTTGGAATAGAAACAATCTTAAACTGATACTTTTGTCATTTATCAGAATTTTCTCCTTATTTCTCAAGCAGTGGACAAGACACAGTGATCTGTGTGGTCCTACAGTTATGAAGAACATGTTGTGCCTAGGGAGATCTCTGGAGTGTCCTCAATATCTCCCCTCCCTACAATTCAGTCAGCTCACTAGGGTTAGTGGAATTGCAAAGGAATAACTCAATGATGACAAAGAATTTAAATCCCAAATTAAATCTCAGACTCCTCAGACAAATCATGGAACCCCTTTTTGTTTCAATTTTTTAAGAATTGGACTCAGCCACTTTTTACAATGTATTCTAGCTATAATTCTCTGATTCTTTGGTCTGTGATTCCATGATCTTATGAAATGCTGGAGAATATAAAGGAAGAAGAGGAAGAAGTAAAATTTTATTTGATTTCTGCTTCCCTGTCCATTTGGAATAAGGGGAGGGGAGAAGGGAGGGAGTGAAAGAGAGAGAGACAGAGGGAGGGAGGAAGAGAGAAAGAGAGAGAGAGAGGGAGGTAGAGAGAGACAGAGACAGAGAGAGACAGAGAGATAGAGACAGAGAGAGGAGAGACAGAGAGGAGAGAGAGAGGAGCCGGGGAGAGAATCAATAGTGATAGCTGACTTCTGTATGAAGTTTACAAATCAATTTATATGTATTATCTCATTTGCACTTCAACAACACTGAAATAGGTTCCAGGTGAGGAAATGGAGGCAGAGAGGAGAAGAAACTGACAGGAAAATGTAGTTATCTAAGATCACTCAGGTGATACATGTCAGAAGCTGGATCCGAATTCATGTACTCTAACTTTGGACAGCTAAGTGGTGCAGTTGATAGAATGCTAGGCCTGGAGTCAGGAGATTTCATCCACGTGAGTTCAAGTTTCTCCTGACACTAAATGCAATGCATATTTTCTTCATTGGGTATCCTTTTAAAGTAAAGATTTTTAAAATGACCTAACCATTCCGTATAAAAGTTCATTAAAGCCCCTCATGCCCTCAGTTTCCAAAAGAGTACAAAACTTCTATTTGCCCTTTGCCTATAATATAGTTACCAGTTATCATTAAAGGGTCTGGGTTCTTGATGAAGGGGTTGGGTGACAATAAAAGGAGACACTTAGACCTCACTGACATATTTTCTTTGCATTGTGAACTATGTTCTGCTATCAACCAGCATCAATTAAAGAAATGAGGTTTTGCCTTTCTCATTTTAAGTAATTACTCTGCAAAACCTGTTCCCATCTTAGTCAATGAATTAATGATTTCTCTTTCCTTTTTACATTTAAGAGCAATGTGTTTCCAAAACAGAAGCAGAGAAAGAAAGAGAAAGTAGAAAAGTTAAGGAAGGAGAAAAAGAACAAGAGAAAGAGAGACAAAGGGGTAAAGAGGAGAAAGACAATGAGAATGAGAAAAGAAGGAAGGGGAAAGAAAGGGAAAAGAAAAAAGATAAAAAGGAAAAAAATAAATAATAACTTGTTTGAGGGAGAAGGCTACATAGAGAATAGGGAGATGGGTGCAGTTTCCCTTAAGCCCACTTATAGCATACTGAATTCTATCCTGAAACTTGTCAGGAAAATGTTATCAACCCCCAATTTCTGCCTGAATTCTGAGGGAGTTCTCCCTAGGAGTTTCCTCATTTATAAACTGAAAAGACCATAATAGCTGACCTCTACAGGGCTTTCTCGACTTTTACTTTCTATGAAGCAGCTCTATTCCTTCTAAATAGCCATCTTCCCCTAAGGATCCAATTTTTCTACTTGGGTATTTTCAACAAGAATTAAGGAAAGAGACTCATAAAATAACAAAGAAAACCAACCAAACAAAAAAAAAAGCCTTCTTCGTTTTATAGCATTTTTATTTTTCAGAGTACTTTCACATGTTATTCCATTTCATCCTTATAACCTTGTGAAGTTGGCAAAGTATTTAGGATTATTACTGTTTGATGTTTGAGGAAACTGAAGGTCAGGAACCAAAAGTTATGCAAAGAAACCGGAAATGATTTCCCCCTGGCCACTTAGGAAGTCGTTGTTGGAGCTAGGAATAGAATCCAACTCTTACCTCCTGATCAGTCTTTTTAATTGTGACATCATATTACTATCACACACATCTTCCCCAATCAATAATAGCATTTGTCCAAAACAGAATTCATTATCTTCCCTCCACTCCCAAACCCACTATCTTCCAAACTTTCCTATCCTGTTGAGGAATCACCATCCTTCCCAGGACTCAGACATGAAACCTCAATGTCAGCCTCTATTCCTCAACCTCATTCATTATACATATCCAGTGAGTCACCAGATCTCACTGGTTCTACTTCAACAGCATCTCTCAGTGGTGTTCTCTTCTTTTCAGCACACAGCATTCATTACTTCTCACCTGGATTATGGCTCACGCATCCTAATTCATGCCTCTCTTGCCTCAGCTCTCTCACCACTCTGATCCATCCTCCACACAGCTGCCAAAGTGATTTTACTAAAGTGCATGTCTGATCATGTCACCACATTATTCAATAAACTCTAGTGGTTCCCAGTTACCTCTAGGATAAGATATAATCTCCTCTGTTTTGCATTTAAATTTTTTCACAAGTTGGACCTATACTACCATTCCAGGCTAATTGCACAGTACTCCTCTCCATATACTCTATATACTCTTCCCCACATAAGAAACTCCTTCCTCCTACCCCCTGCTGCATGACTTTGCACTGGTCTGCCAATGCCCTAGAATGCTCTCCTTTCTTCTTCCTCATCTCAGAATTTCTTATTTCCTTCAAGACTCAGCTCAATTGATACCATTCACAGGAGACCTGTTCTGGTACCCATCCCTCCCCACCCCAACCCCAAACCATCCCTCCCTTTGTTAGCACCTTCTCTTCTAACATTACCTTTTATCCACTGTGTTTATCATGCGTATTTATATTTACTTACACACACATGCATGCACACATATACGTGGACACATACACACATGTACACATGTGTGTATGTATTGTATAAATGTATAGATCTGTGTGCATATGTATATGTATGCATACACATGCACACACAGACTTTTTATATACTTGTGTTTCCCATGATAATGTAAACTTCTTTAGGAAATAGGGGCAAGATGAGGTTAAGTAACCAGAGTCACAAATTATCTAAAGCAAGATTTGAACTCATATCTTCCTGACTCCAAATCCTATGCTCTGTTCACTGCACCACCTTGTTGCCTAGGATGTAGTAAATGATTGTTAAATAAATGCCTAGTGATTCGATTGGATTTTTAAAAATCCGCTATCTGAAGTTCATTTCTTCCATGAATTTTTCCCTGATCTCATTAGCCCATAGGGTCCCTTCCTCTGAACTAATACAGCCCTTTGAACCACTCTTACTGTACATCCATGTTATATTTTGTATAAAGATGATGAATTTAGAGATAGACGGGTCCTTTAATCAAATACAAACTTCCACATTTAATTGTTAAGGAAACTGAGTCTCTGAGAGACTGTGATTTGCCCATCATAACATAGCAAGTAGCATCTTTGTTTACCCAGCACTGTGTGTGTTGTTCATTATGAGGAAGACTCCAGAAGGGCATTGAGGAGGGAGAGACAGTCAACAAAAAGGCAGGGTGGCTCTCATTTGACTCTTCCACCCCCACCACCACCCTTAGCTGTGGGACTCTGGGCAAATGGATTAACTTCTCTAGGCTGCCATTTTCTCATCTGTCAAATGAGGGAGTAGGGCTTGATCTCCTCTAAAGTGCCTCTCAGCTTTAAAACTACAGTTTGAGGTGCCTCTACTTGGCTCCCTACATAGAGATGGGATTCCATACTGCCTGGATGAATAAAAATCACAATATTGCACCACTGTCTGTTGTTCAATTATTTCAGTTATGTCCAACTCTTGGTGACTCCATTTGGAGTTTTCTTGGCAAAGATACTAGAGTGATTTGCCATTTCCTTCTCCATATTATTTTACAGATGAGGAACTGAGGCAAACAAGGTTAAGTAATTTGCACAGGGTCACACAGCTAGTAAATATCTGAGGCCACATTTGAACTCAGGAAGAAGGAATCTTCTTGACTCCAGCAAGACACTCTATCCACTGAGCCACCTAGCTGTTTCTGCCACTCTCTGTATGCAAGTTATGTTGGTGGTAGAAAGCAAGAGTCCTCTCTGGACTTCCAATTCATCAGATGTGCTGGAGCCATGAGGGTGATTCCTGCCTAATTTTCCTGAGAGTGGCATAGGATGGGGGAGTGGGGAATGACTTTTGGTGAAGGCAACAGAGGATCATGAAAATCAGCCTCCTTCCCCAGATCTTTTATTGTTCATTCAACCCAATAACATCAACAAAGACTTACAGTTAAATTAAACTTTAGCATTACAAAAATGCTTTACATTTATATCAGCTTGTTTGGCCCACACAAAAATCCTGTGAGGTAAGCAGTGGTCATGTTATTATCCCATTTTATAAAGTATAAAATTGAGGATCAGAGAAGTCAAGTGATTTTTCCCAACTAGTAAATGGTAGATTTGGGATTTGAGCATAGGACCTTAGATGGCAAGTTCATTTCTCTTTCCATTATGCTCTTTGTACTTCTTGACATGAAAGAATTAAATTGTCAAAAATACAAGTAGAAATGAATGCAATTGCCATTCTGTATAAATTTACTAGCTGTGTGTCCTAAATAGGATATGGTGGTATAAGAGTTCTTCCTTCTTTTTTCAACTCAAAAAGAATTTATTGAGTGTTCCAGGTGCTGGGAATTCAAAGAAAACCTTTTATAAAAAAGTTCCTACCCTTTATCAACTTACATTCTACTTGGGGAAAAGGAAGGGAAACCAAATGTAAGGGACAAGGAAGTCAGGGAAAGGAAGGGGAAGGGTGGGTTCTTTCTTCTTTAATACTTTCCAGAGCAAAAATTGACAATTTGCTGGAGAGGTACATGGTACAAACTGTATTCTTGTTCAAGCAAGGCTGAGAGGAGAACTCTGGGATTTCCTTTCCTGGCCAGTGTCAATATTGCCACTCCTTTATCTGAACACAACTCCAATTCCAGTGATCCTGAGGATGGAGTTGTCTAGTCTCATTGGTTATCTTGTGAGTAATTCTTTGTTCAGGGGCTTCCAAGATCAATTTCAAACTCAACAATTAACCTCCCAAAAAGAGGAAAAAAAGATTTCCTTAAGAGTTCATTTCTCAGAGAAAGAGAAATCCCCATAGAGGACCATCCTGTGGCTTAAGGATTAAAACCATGAAATGAGGGACCAGGAGATCTGGACACTGTTGAATCTCTGTGACACTGCCACCATTTTGATGCAGCTCCTCATCACCCTCACCTGAACTACCGTTATAACCTGTTGGTGGGTCAGCTTGCCTCAAGTCACTCCCCAATCCAAATCATCCTCCATTCAGCCACTAAAGTGATTTTCATAAAGTATAGGTCTGATCATGTTACCTCCCCTACTCAATAAATGCCATGGTTTCCTATGGCTAGCAAAAGCAAATACAAAATGCTCTGTTTGGCATTCAAAACCCTTCATAACCCAGTATCCTTCTGATTTCCAGTCTTCTTATGCCTTACTCACTCACATATGTTCTTTGATCCAGTGACAAGATCCTCCATCCCTCAGTTCTGGGCATTCTCTCTGACTTTCTCCAAATGCCTGGAATGCTCTCCCTCCTCTCTTCTGCCTATTGACTCCCAGGTCCTTTAAGCTGCAGCTAAAATTCCGTCTTTGACTAGAGGCTTTTCTCAATCCTCTTAATTGTAGTGCCTTCCCTCTATTAATCTTTTCCTATTTGTCATCTATCTCCATCTCCATCTCCATCTCTATCTCT
>CM053593.1:351474576-351537080 GCA_028646575.1 Pseudocheirus occidentalis | reverse complement strand
TTTTTTTTTAGCATGGCTTTCAGGTAGTCCAATAATTTTTAAATGGTCTCTTTTGCATCTATTTTCCAGGTCAGTATTTTTTCAAGGAGATATTTCACATTGCCTTCTATTTTTTCATTTGTTTGGATCCATTCAATAGTATCTTGATTTCTCATAAATTTCTCATTTGCTTCCATTTGCTCCACTCTAATTCTGAAGGAATTATTCTCCTCAATGAGCTTTTGAGATTTTTTTTCCATCTGGCAAATTTGACTTTTTAAGGCATTCTTCTCCACATTGGCTTTTTGGGTCTCTGTTGCCATTTCAGTTAATCTATTTTTAAGGTATTATTTTCTTCAGTCAGGATGTTGACTCTCTTTTCATGATTTTCTTGCATCATTCTCATATCTCTTCCCAATTTTTCCTCCACTTCTCTTATTTGGTTTTCAAAATCCTTCTTAAGCAGATCTATGGCGTGTAGGCAGTCTTCATGTTTCTTGGAAGCTTTTGGTGTGGGAGTGCTGACTGTGTTGTCTTCCTCCCATTCCATGCTTTGATCCTTTTTGTCCCCCAAAAAAGATTCTGGAGTTTGGTTGCTGTTCTTACTTTGTTTCCTTTGCCTGCTCATGTTGACAGTGAATTATGTGATTTTTTAGCTCTGTGGAACTCTGCTTCCTGGGGGAAATCTCTGTCCCAAATTGCTGGGGTTTTCCCAGCTGCCAAATCTATTGGGAGAGTGCCGTTATTTTTTTTGCCACCCCCACCAGCTTTGGCTCACTGAAAACACACCCCAGGTCCACTACCCAAGACCGCAATCCTGATCCAGGCTGCTCAACACAAGAGCACTTAGTCTCCAAACAATCGCTTGCCCCCCCTGCTGTTTGCAGGCTGGGACCTCTGAAGTAGCCAAGTGGAGGTAGCTGTAGGGCTGTCACTTCTGCTGCTTCCTTGCCCTTTGCAGTTTGGCCAGACTGCTTTTCTCCCCCAAATTTAGCTGAATTCCATTGACCTTTCACTTAGTCTTTGTTCCTTATGGTTTAATAAGTCTGGAAACTGCCACAGCTGCCGTTGATCCACTCTCCTGAAGACTCCAGCTGCGGTTCATCCTGACCACCCAAGCTCCAAGCCTGGTTCAGGACTGGGCTGGTTTTGGCTCTCAGAACACTGTGATGAGCCCTTCCTGCTGAGCTTCCTTCAGTGGGAGATGTATTTTCCTGTTGTGAGTTTTGGAGCCCTAAAATTTGTTTAGAGTCATATTTTGTGGTTATTTGAGGTGGCTATGTGCAAGCTGCAGAACCTTGTTGTTTCTATGCTGCCGTCTGCTCAATTCTTATGTTTAAAGATTTTTCTTCAATCCGCTTTTGAACCTCTTTTCTCATTTGACAATTCTACTTTTTAAGGAGCTGTTTTCAGTGAATATTTTTTTGTCTTCTTTACCATCACTAATTTCTTTTCCCAATTGTTTGTCTACCTCTCTTACTTGATTTTAATCACTTTCGAGCTTTTCTGGGAATTATTTTGAAGTCTGACACCAATTCACATTTTTCTTTGAGGGTGTGCATTTAGCCATTTTGACATTGATGTCCTTTTCTAAGTTTGAGTTTTGATCTTTCCTGTCAAAGTAACTTTCATGGTCAGATTCTTTTGTTCTTGTTTGATCATTTTCTGAGGCTATTTCTTGACTTTTAACTTTATGTTAAAATTGGGTTGCACTCTTGGATTAGGGGTGAGGGGAGGCAGCCCTGTCCCAAGTTTTAGATTATATATGTTGCTGCTTTCAGAGATACTTCTGGGGGTCTGCAAGTTTTCGGTTCTTCCAAGGTCTTATGATCTGAAGAGATGTGTGGTCACTGATGTCCTGGCCTGCGGACTGGTCTGTGAGCAACCACAAGCACTCTTTTCTGCCCTGGGTCTGTGACCAGCATTCCCACTCTTGCTAATGTTGCTCCCTGCCCTGGGACTACAACTCCAAACTGAGCATGATCAATGCAACAGAGTCTGGCATCCAGTTTGATGTGTTCCCTGTGGACTGAGAATTCTGGAAGTCATGGCCACTGATTCAGTAGCCCCCAAAGCCTGTGCTGACTTGCCAAGACACTCCCTGTGCTGAACTATACTTCACTCTCATAACTGTGAGACGGACCTTTCCTGTCAACCTCCTACATTGTATTAGGTAGAAAATTGCTTCTTCCCATTTTTTGTTCATTTTGCCACTCCAGAATTCATTTGAGACATTATTTTAAAGCTGTTTTAAGGGGAATCTAAGAGATCTCAGGTGATTTCCTACCTTTACTCTACCATCTTGGCTCCCTGATAAATATTTATTGATGAAGAACCTAGATTTACAATATTTGTCCACACAACACCAATTCAACAAATTAGACATTTTGGCAAAGTAATTGTTTTTTCAAAGTGCTTTCACATCAGCTATTTCATTTAATACTTATTATAGCTATGTGAAGTTGGTAAGCAATATCTGGTATTTATATAGAACTTCAACGTTTACAAAGCATTTTACAAATATTATCTCATTGCATCCTTATGACAACTCTGGGAAGTCAGTGTTATTATTAGACATTATTATTCCTATTTTACAAAAGAAAAAAAATTGTCTTCCCACCTACCCATCACCACCTTCTGAGATCATCTCAGAGTAATTACTACAGAGATTATTATATATGTGAGGTGGAGCCAAGACAGCAGAGTATGGGCAGCAACCCAGCTTAACTATCCCAATATTGACCTCAAAATAACTTTAAAATAACTCATCAAATCAAATTTTGGAGTGGTAGAGCCACCTCAAGAACAGAATGAGATATCTTTCCAGCCTAAGACAACTTAGGAGGCTGGCAAAAGAAGTACCAGGGTAGGAGTCAGCCTAAAGTGGAGATGGAGCACCAGTGGTAAGCTTTGCAGGTGGTTACAACAGTAGCTTCAGGAGTTCTCAGCACAGAAAGAATAATAACAGGTATGAGGGCTGGACAACTGATCAGAAGAGATTATAGGAGACTCTTTGCTGGCAGTGGGTGCAGTTGGATCTGATTGGTCTTTCTATTGTTCATACAATATTCAGAGTCACAGCTCCAGGTTAGAGGGGACCACTTCTCATCAGCCACAAGGGGACAAGGGCCCTTGACTCACTTCCAAGACAGGCAGGAGCAATAACACTTGTGGCTGCAGGAGAAGAGGGGCCCTGGTTATACTTCTAGGGCCAAGAGGAGCTCTAACACTTGCAAGAGGGTAAAGATTAGAGTATAGACCAGGAGAAAAGTAACCACACCTCTCTCAATATAACACCACCTTGGAAGCACAAAAGAATTGCAGACATATGGAACTAGCTCTGAAAACATCAGTACAAAAAAAAATTGTGGCTTCCCTCTCCCACGTGAGAAGAGTCCAACTTTAATATTCACAATCAAGAAATAGGCTGGAAAAATGAAGAAATGAAAAAGACTAAAAAAGGAGAAAGAGAAGGAGGAGAAGGAGAAGGAAAAGGAAGAAGGAGAAGGAGAAGAACCTTATCATTAAAAGCTATTATGACGACAGAAGACAAAAACAAACTCAGAAGAAGAAAGCAATGTGAAAATGGCTACAAGCAAAACTACAAGGAAAAATGCTAATTGGACCCAGGCTGAGCAAAAATTCCTGAAAGTATTAAAGAAAGAGATGAGTGGTAGTGGAAAAATTGGGAAAATAAATTAGATAGAGGCAAGAAAATTATGAAAAAAAATAATAGCTAGTTTAAAAGTCACAAAAATACTAAAAAAAAAAGAATCGATCAACTATTTTAAAAGGGCACAAAAAATTAATTGAAGAAATGGACCTCTTGAGGAAAAAGACTAATTGGGAAAAGTACAAAAATTCACTGAAGAAAATAATTCATTAAAAATTAGAACTGGGCAAGTGGAAGCCAATGACTTTATGAAGATATCAAGAAACAAAGGAAAGAGGGAGCCAAGATGGTGGCATAGAAGACGGAAAACTCCATGAGCTCCCCCCATAACCACCTCAAATACCTATAAAATATGACTCAAAACAAAATTTTAGAGCTACAGAACCCACAAAGTGACAGAGAGAAACCAATCTCCCACTGAAAGCAGCCTGCCAGGTGTACAGGAAAGGTCCATTGCAGCTTGCTGGAAGCTGAAACCAGCCAAAGGTGAGTCTGCAGTTTTAGCCGCAGGGCAGTCTTGACCAGTAGAGGCTGGAGGGGACTTCAGGAGAGTGGAACATGAGCAGCTATGGCGGTTTCCAGAATTATCAACCCATAAATGCCAAAGACAAAGTAAAAGGTCAGTGTGGACTTTGTGGGAACAGGGGCACCAAGAGTGTGGTCAGGCCACTGCCCCTGGGGTGAGAAGTTGAGAAGTGGCAGAGGTCCTGTGGCTGTTCAGGGGCCTCTACATGGCTGCTTCAGAGCTCCTGGACTGCAGATTGCAGGGGGACCAAGAGACCATTCAAAGGATAGTGTCTTGCTTTAACCTACTTGAATCTAGATTGTGGACTTGGGTGGTGGTCCTGAGATGTGTGACCAGTGAGCCAGAGCTTGTGGGGGGCTGCAGAGAGGGCACCCATCTAATAGCTCCAGTAGCTGTGAAAACCCCAAGCAATTTGGGACAAATCTCTCTTCTCTGGAAGCAAAATTCTACTGTGACAAAGTGCTCAGAAGTGACAATTGAGTGACAATATGAGCAAGCAAAGGAAGCAAAACAAGGACAGCAATCAAACCTTAGACTCCTTTTGGGGGGACAGAAAGGATGAAAGCATGGAATGGGAGGAAGACAACACAGTGAGAACTCCTGCTTCCAAAAGCTTCCAAGGAAAATATGAACTGGTTACAGGCCATGGAGGAGCTCAAGAAGGATTTTGAAAATCAAGTAAGCAAAGTGGAGGAAAAATTAGGAAGAGAAATGAGAATAACACAAGAAAATCATGAAAAGCAAGTCAACCACCTGACTGAAGAAAATAACACCTTAAAAAATAGAATAATTCAAATGGCAAAAGAGGCCCAAAAATCTAATGAGGAGAAAAATGCCTTAAAAAGCCAAATTTACCAGATAGAAAAGGAATTTCAAAAGCTCACTAAAGAGAATAATTCCATCAGAATTAGATTGGAGCAAATGGAAGCTAATGACTTTATGAGAAATCAAGATACTATTAAAGAGATCCAAACAAGCAAAAAAAAAATAGAAGGCAATGTGAAATATCTCATTGGAAAAACCGCTGACCTAGAAAATAGATCTAGGAGAGATAATTTTAAAATTATTGAACTACCTGAAAGCCATGATCAAAAAAGAACCTACAAATCAACCTTGAAAAAATTCTCAAGGAAAATTTCCCTGATATTCTAGAACCAGAGAGAAAAATAGAACTTGACAGAATTCACCAATCACCTCTTGAAAAAGATTGCAAGAAGAAAACTCCTAGGAATATTATAGCCAGGTTCTGGAGTTTCCAGATCAAGGAGAAAATATTACAAGCAGGCTAAAAGAAACAATTTGAATATTGTGGAAACAATCAGGGTAACACAAGATCTAGCAGCTTCTACATTAAAGGATCATAGGGCTTGGAATGTGAAGTTCCAAAGGTCAAAAGAGCTAGGATTAAAGCCAAGAATCACCTACCCAGCAAAACTGAGCATAATGTTTCAGGGGAAAATATGATCATTCAATGAAATAGAGAATTTTCAAATATTCTTGATGAAAAAGCCAGAGCTGAATAGAAAATTTGACTTTCAAATACAAGAAGCAAGAGAAGCATGAGAAAGTAAACAGGGAAAAGAAATCATAAGGAACTTATCAAAGTTGAACTATTTACACTCCTACATGTAAAAATGATCATTGTAACTTATGAAACTTTTCTCAGTATGAGGATAGTTGAAGGGAATATAAATGCATATATGTGTGTATGTATGTGTGTGTATGTATGTATATACACACACATATACACATATATGTCTACATAGTAGGAGGGCATATGTGCATATTAATACATATGTGTGTGTGTGTATATGTGTTTACAGGTATACATAGACAGAGGGCACAGGATCAATTGAATAGGAAGGGAGGATATTCAAAAAATAAAATTAAGAGGTGAGAGAGGAATATAATGAGAGGAGATTGGGAGACACAGAATAGAGTAAATTGTCTCATATAAAAGAGGCAAAGGAGGGGAATGACAGGAAGGCAAAAGGGAATGGGTCAACCTTACTCTCATTGAAGTTGGCTTAGGGAAGGAATGACATACACTCTAAATTGGGTATTTTGGCCTACAGGAGAGTAGGGAAGAAAGGGATGAGAGAAGGGAGGAGGGAAGGGCAGAGGTTGTGGGGGAGGGTTGTTAGAAACACACACTTCTGTAAAGGGACAGGGACTAAGTAGAGAATAGAACAAGTGGGGGGGGTGGAATAGGAAGGAGGGAAATATACAGGTAATGGGGTAGGGAGATTCATTTTGCCTTACTGGAAAGCCAGAGGGGTGATGGGGGAGAATATAGGAGAGAGCGGTTTGGAGGAGGGGTGTATACAGTGAGATCTCTGTTTTGGGGTGGTGGGTAGGGGGAAGATGGGGAGAAAATTTGTAACTCAAAATCCTGTGGAAATGAATGTGTAAACTAAAAATAAACAAAAGTTTAAGAAATAAAAAAAGAAAAGTGGAGCAAGAGGGGGAAAAAACATGAAGAACAATATAGTAGGTGAAAAAAATTTAAAAAAAGAATTATTGGACTACTTGAAAGCCATGATCATAAAAAGAACATAGATATCATCTTTCAAAAGCTTATCAAGAAAAACTGCCCTGATATTTTGATTGCCTCCTGAAAGAGACCTCCTAGGAAATGAATGAAATGAAAACTCCTAGGAATATTATAACCAAATTCCAGAATTCCCATGTCAAAGAGAAAATGCATCCAGCAGCCAGAAAGAAAATCAATAATCGTAAAACATTGCTGTTACTGAGCATTCTGATTTCCCAGTTGTTCTCAATTCACATTACATCAATTAATATAGGTCTTGCCATGTTTTGTTTTGTTGTGTTGTGTTTTGTTTTTTTCTGCAATCATGTTCCTCATCATTTCTTCTAGCACAATAGTACTCCATCACAATCATATGCCACATTCGTTTTGCCTGATTTCTCAGTGGGTGGGGAGGTGAAGGAGAGAAAGAATTTGGGATTCAAAATTTAAAAAGAAAAGAATAATAAAAGTAAATTATGTGTAGAGCAGCTATGTGGTTCAATGAACAGGAAACCAGCTCTGGAGTCATGAGGATCCAAGTTCAAATCTAGACTCTGACACTTAACACACTAGCCATATGACCTTAGGCAAGTCACTTAACCCCAACTGCCCTGCCTTCTCCCCTCCAAAAAGCAAAAAAAAAAGTGATGTTTTAAAAAATAAATTTTGTTAGCTCTAAGATAATTATATATTTGTTGTACCTAGCATGTAGTAACTGCTTAATACATGCTTGTTAACTGACTGATTGATTGGTTTTGTCCATCCACTGTGTCAGTGATTTCAGCATTCTAACTTGGGATTCTTGGACAAATTCCTATTTTTGAGCAATTGCATGTTAGCTTTTTCTGATCAAACTATGGAGGAAACAGGATACAGAATTCTTTTTGCTCTTCTGTTCTCAAAAGCTGGATAGTATTCTGTGTTTCAACAGCTGCCACATTCCACCACTAATGCAGATGTGTGTGTGTGTGTGTGTGTGTGTGTGTGTGTGTAGGCTAAAGGATCCCAATAATGTAAAGAGTTTATTTCTTGATCTGGATAAACCCTTAAAAGTGCTTTGAGATCAGCCAAGACTGAAGTGTCAAAAGTACAATTTTGAACTGTGATCACATAGGGTCTTGCTTAAATGATGAATTTTTCTTTATTTGGGAAATTTCAATATTTTTCTAAATTTCTAACTAATTCGTACATTGTAGTTGGAGGTTTATAAAGCCTTTCTTCCTACCATCCAAACAGCCTTGTGAGTCGGGTGCTATAAGTATTGTCCTTCATATTCTACAATTTGAGGAAACTGAGGATCGGAAAACTTAAGGGAGTTACTCCTGGCTATATGGCCACTAAGTGTCAGATTTGGATTATAAACCCAGGATTCTGGACTCTAAGGCAATTGCTTTTCCATGACACTCAGAGTTATGACAACTAGGGCTCAGAGAGCTTATTATTAAATTTTCAGTGTAAACATTCATATCTTGCAAATCTAAAGATGCTACAATCATGACTAGATTTATTGTTTTATTGATTGTACTTAAGAAAATGATGTTTAAAATGTTAATTGTAATATAGATTAGACTTTAAAATGTGCCATGCATGCATTTATTTCTGAGGGTATATTGTTAAATATTTAACAATACACTTCTAACTTTATAGCATGGATGCTCTGCTGACATGGCACTAAGATTATCAATGGATTCAGGGGGAAAACAAACCACAGAAGAAATTTCACTTAGACCAAACAATTGTATGAATGATTTTCCCCTGTGTTCAACTAGGTATTTTGTTGTCCTATAGACAGGATCTCTTTTTCCTACTTGTCAGTCAGTCAATAAACACTAACTAGGTACCTACTATGTGCCATGCACTGTATTAAGTTAGGAATATAAAGAAAGGCAAAAGACAGCCCCTGCTCTCAAATAGCTCATGGTAGAACAAAGGAGACAAAACCCAAACAACTGTGTACAAGCAAGCTATTGATAGAGTAAATGGGAAATAATTAGCAGAGAGAAGGCACTAGAATTAAAAGGGGTTGGGAAAGGCTTTCTGTAAAAGATGGACTTTTAGCTGAGACTTGAAGGAAGCCATAGAAGAAAGTAGATGGAGATGAGAAGGGAAAGCATTTTAGGCATGGGGCACAACTAGTACATATGCCTATATCGAAGAGATGGGATGTCTTCTGCATGGAAATGACAGGAGTTCAATTTCACTGAATCAAAGACTACATGATACAAATTGTAAAAAAGACTGGGAAAGTTGGAGGTGGGTGGAATTATGAAGAGCTTTGAACACTAAATAGTGGATCTCATATTTGATCTTGGAGGCGATAGAAAACTAATGGAGTTTATTAAGTACAGGACTAACACAATCAGACCCAAATAGGAGGACACTTTCTCCAAACACTGCTGAATATTCCTGAGAATACAGAAACCCTAAAGTAGAATAGTGGTCTTAGTGCTAGGCATCCAGAAGGTTCAAAACAAGAGTACCTGAAATGGAATGCTCATCATTTTATAATAACTATAGTATGGTAACAAGGGCACAGGATATGGAAACAGAAGACCTGCTTTCAAATCTCTACATCATTCTCTGGACCTCTGATCTCTCATCTGAAAAACAGGAGTCTTAGACTAAATGATCTCTGAGCTCCCTTCTCAATCTAAGCCAAAGAAATCTGCACTGTATATCACTGTATGAATTAAGGTAGGTTAAACAGATCCTCCTTTGCATCAAAACCACCAGTTATGACTAGAAAAAAGATTTTAAAAGGCCTCCAGAGCATAGGAGTTCTCAGGATCCCAGTGTGGATAGATTACCAAGTGATGTGACTTCATAGATCAGAGTACTATCAAATATCAATTCAAAAAGTTTAAATAAAATTCTGTCAGTCTACAGCAATTCATCCAAGAAATCATTTGTTTTGACCGAGTTGAATTTCTAAAAGGGAGGGAGAGATGATTTAGGATTAAGAAAATATTCAATGTTAATAAATTCAGGGATTTCATAGGGGTCTAATTCAATGATTCTTTGACATTTTTTGGTGTTTGGACCCCTGTCCCAGGACTAAAGATACACTGGAGCGCTCATTCCATCTTGTTGCCAAGGCAAAAAGGCTGGGGAGGGAAGGAAACAAGGTAGTGTTTGTGGATAAAATTGGATATTGGAATAAAATTGTTCCTTATAAAATAAACTGATCTTAAAATAATGCTGATCTTAAGTGGGGGAATGAGAAGAGAAGAATAAAATCTAGGGGTCTGGGGTTGAACAGAACAAGAAAGGTCATGAGCCGTCCATGTGTGAAGGATGGCAATGTGACTGAAGTATTTTAAGTGAAACAGGCTTCAAGTGACTTGTGTTAATTTTGAAGATAATTTAATAGGATTTCATAGGGGGAAAAAGAAACAATAAAAACATGGAGTGTTAACATTCTTAAGCTGTCCATAAAACATAACTGGAGAACTATTTTTTTTTAGATATACAGGCACAGGGTATGGAGATCTATCCTGCCCTACTGAAAAGTGGGAGGAGGGATGGGGGAGGATATAGGAGAGACCAGATTGGGGGAGGGAATATACAGTGGGATCACTGTTTTGGGGTGGTGGGTAAGTGAAAGACAGGAAGAAAATTTGTAACTCAAAATCTTGTGAAAATGAATGATGTAAACCAAAAATAAACATAAAATTGAATTTAAAAAATAAACAAAAAAATCAGCAACTTGCTTTTCACATGATAAACACAAGGATATATGAGAATAAAATTTATCATGCTCATATTGAATTTAAAAATGCAAGATTTTCAATAATTATTTTAGATGAGGCAATAGTTGAAAGAGATAACCATTTAGAGAGGCATGCCAGGAAACTACATTATACTTAAAAGGACAAAGATAATGAAACAATACCAATATTAAATACATATGCACTGAGTGTCATAACATCTAAGTACTTATAAATAGGGATATGGCATGCAAAAACAAAAACTAGGTGATGACAATAATTGGAAATCACTTTAGTACCCAGTTTTTGCCAAGAAGGAAATTATGTTTCTGAATAAAATTATAGAAAAAAACCTGAATTTGATAGATTTATGGCAGTGTTGAATTTATTTTTAAAGAGTATTTTTTATTTTTTTTAAATTTTTAAATGGTGTACTAAGTTTGTCCAGCATTAATATTGTGTTTTCAGAATTAATAATGCACTGAAATGAATAGAAGAAGGAAAAGAAGGAAGAAGAAACGAAAGAAAACAAGGAAAGAAAGAAGGAAGAAAGGGAGGAGAGGTATTTATTAAGCAACTATATGTCAGGTATTCTGCTAAGCACTTTAAACTGATATTTCATTTGATGTTTACCTGTGAGTTAAATTAGGTGTTATAATAATAATATTTGATAACTTTATTGTTTTAATTTAATAATATTATATATAACAACAATTTCCATTTTACAAATGTTATATACTGAAGTAGATGCTATTAATTTCCACTAATGAAATCATGTCTATTTCTAATATTGAATTATTTGACAATGCAAAGGACCTTTGTGGTGAACACTTTTATGAGTCTTCAGTAGCTGTGGCCAAGGAGTCAAGGCCAGCAGTCCTTGTAGAGGCAGTTGATAGTGCATCTCCACAAATGACTGGACCTCTAGACAGTGATGATGGGGATTGGATTGATTGAAAAGTCAGTGGTGTGAAGTGGCAATTCTATTCCTAGGGCTCTTGGGTTTATTTGCCCATAGGTAGTAGGTAGTCAACAATTGGTGTTGTTGGTGCTAGGGATGGAATGCCCCTTCTCTGTGATGGTTGTCCTCTTTCATGACGGTTTGTGAGAAAAGTCAGAACCATTACCAGTGGTCTGAAAGGAAGTGCAATTTCCAAGACTTTTAGATTTGGGTTCTTGGGTTATCTTCTCCAAGGTCCAAGGAGAGGTGGTGATACTGATTTAACCTAACTGGAATAGATGTGCCACTTCCTATCTCTTCCTCAAGATACCTTTTAGGTTCAGTTAGACTGATTTACCTTTAATGTTAGTGGTTGTTGGTTGGCAGTTACTAGCTGTGGTGCTGAGGATTATGAGACTCTTTGTCACATTAGATAAAATAATAAATTAATCATTTACAAACCATAACACAGTAAAAATTGTAATCAATAAGGGGTACATGAACAAAAATTCAAACCAAAAGTGAAGACAAAATAACAATATTTTAAATAATTAATAGATGGAAGAAATGACAGAAGCAATAAATATAGTAGGAAGAAAAATTTGTATATCTGAGCATATGTTAACGAAAGAGAAAAAAGAGAAAACAGAAGTACTTAGCACGTAATTTTTTAAATTAAAAAAAAACTACCGATCCCAAAATAATTTAAGTACAAAAGAAAAAAATTTATAAATCAAAGCAGAAGTCAAAGGAGAAAGCATAAGCACTATTAAGTTGATAAATGAAAGACTTGCTTTTTTTAAAAAAAAGAGCAAAATCAATAAACTGTTAGCTAATTTTATTGTACAAGCTAGACACCAAGAGAAAAAAAGAGAGAAGAAAATCAAATTATTGGGATAAAATCTAAGAAGGGAAAATTTGCAATAAGTGGAAAAAGATATAAGAAAACTATCAGAAACAATTATGCCAAATTATGTGCCAACAAAACTGAAAACTTATATGAAATGGATGAATATCTACAAATACCTAAATTAATAAATGAAGAACTAGAGAATATCAACAATCCAATCTTAAAGAGATAAATTGAACAAAACACAAAGAAACTCACAAAAGAAAAAAAAATCCTTGCTTCAGATATATATACAAATAAAGTCTAACAGACATTTAAAAAACAAACTATATTCTACTTAAACTATTCTCAACAATATAGAAGAAAATAGCTATACAATACTCTTTTTGATCTTGATGCCCAAACTCAAGAGAATGAATAAAAGAATTATAAATCAATATTGATAATGAATATTCATACACATGTATGTGTATATGCATATATATGCATATGTATGTTACATTACCTTGGGCACTATTTCTCCAAATCCCACTTACATTGTTGGGTTGGATTCCAAGAGGGAAAGTAAATACTATTATCAGGATTTTAGTGATGATCTCAAGTGGCTAAGCTTCATGTACTAATATTCAGGATTGCCCACAAATGTGTTTCCTACTAACAAGAGATGTAATTTACTCTTAACAACACTATTTCACAAGATGGCATAGCATGAGCAGTACTTACAAAAATACTCCTTTAAAAGTCTGAGTCTACCATAAATACGTACAGGTTCCAGAGTAGAGGGGTCACAATGTCCAAAGGTGCTGAGCACATGTAGAAAATAATTGCATGATAGTTTCTAGATATTTGAAACCCTTTTCTTCTTTCAAAGAGTCTTCATGAAGTTCTCCTTAGGTATACTTCTCTATTCATCTCTGAATATAGTTGCTTTCACAGAGGCCAGAGTCAGGTTTTTCTCCATAAGGGATCAAACCTCCCTAAAGCTGCCTTTCCTCAGGTGACTATCACTCCTAGCTAGATTTGTTGTCTTCCTACTGGCCCACTCTCTCTTATAATATTGTCAGTGGAAGAAAAGAGAGAAAGTCAGTTTGATTGGATTATAGAATGTGCAAAGGAGAGCAAAATGTAATGAAAAATAGGTTTGGGCCCAATTATGTCTAAGTTTAAAATTCAAACAGAGAATTTTATATTTTATCCTAGAAATAATAGGGAGACATTAGTTTACTGAACAGGGAAGTGACTAACATGGTCAAATCTTCATTTAAAAAATTACAACTTTGGTCACAATGTATATGAATTGGAGTAAGGAGTGATGAGGACAGGTATCAAATTAGGAAGCCATTGCAGTACTGGGTAAGAGGTAATGAGGACTCATACCAACATGGTGACTATGTAGTGATTTATACATTCACTTGAGGGAAATATTAAGTCAATTTTTATTTTTCCTTACTAATAACTTGATATACCTCGATTTTTTAGGGTTTTTTCAATTTATTTATTTTTAATTTTCAACATTCATTTCCACAAGATTTTGATTACATGTTATTCTCCCCATCTTTCCCTAACCCCCACCCCAAAATAGCAAGTCTACTGAATACCCCTTACCCCAATCTATTCTTTCTTATGTCCTCCCTCATCACCATGCCCCAAACTTTCTAGTACGGCAAGATGGATTTCTATATCCCAGTACCTGTATATCTTATTTCCCAGTTGTATGTAAAAAGCAATTTTTTAAAACATTTGTTTTTAAATCTTTGAGTTCCAGAATTTTTCCCTTCTTCCCTCTTCTCCCACCCTCACTGGGAAGATAAACAATTCACTATAGGTTGGACATATGTAGTTATGCAAAACATTTCCATAATAGTTATATTGTGAAAGACTAACTACAATTCCCTCCATCCTACCCCACCCCAACTTATTCTATTTTCTCCTTTGACACTGTCCCTTTTCAAGTGTTTGCTTCTAACAACCCTCTTCCCCAGTCTGCCCTCCCTTCTATCATCCTCCTTCTTATCCCTTACTCCCTCCCACTTTCCTGTAGGGTAAGATACCCAATTGAGTGTGTTATGTCATTCCCTCCTTAAGCCAAATTCAATAAGAGTAAGGTTGACTCATTCCCTTTCATCTTCCTGCTTTTCCCCTCCATTGTGACAGTTTTCTCTTGCCTCTTTTATTGGAGATAATTTACCCTATTCTGTCTCTCCCTTTCTCCTTCTCCCAATATATTCCTCTCACCTCTTAATTTTATTTTTTTAGATATCATCCCTTCATATTAAACTCATCCCATGCCCTCTGTCTATGTATACATGCTCATACATATGCACACACTCACATATATATATATACACATATAACCTCCTATACATACATATATTTGTATGTATACATATATATGCATATATATTTCCTTCAACTATCCTCATATTGAGAAAGGTCTTAGGAGTTACAATTATCGTTTTTCCACGTAGACATGTAAATAGTTCAACTTTAATAAGTTTCTTATGATTTCTTTTTCCTTTTTACCTTCTCATGCTTCTCTTGCTTCTCATATTTAAAAGTCAAATTTTCTGTTCAGCTCTGGTTTTCCATTAAGAATGCTTGAAAATCCTCTATTTTATTGAATGATTATACTTTACCCTGAAGCATTATACTCAGTTTTACTGGGTAGGTGACTCTTGGTTTTAATCCTAGTTCCTTTGATCTCTGTAATATCATATTCCAAGGCCTTTGATCCCTTTATATCGAAGCTGTGAGGTCTTGTGTTATCCTGACTACGTTTCCATAATACTCAAATTGTTTCTTCCTGACTGCTTGCAGTATTTTCTCCTTGACCTGGGAACTCTGGAATTTGGCTATAATATTCCTAGGAGTTTGAATTCTTTCCATTTCCATTTTGCCCTCTGGTTCCAGAATATCAGGGCAATGTTGCTTGATAATTTCTTGAAAGATGGAATCTAGGCACTTGTTTTTGATCATGGCTTTTCGGTAGTTCAATAATTTTTAAATTATCTTTCCTAGATCTATTTTCCAGATCAGTGGTTTTTCCAATGAGATATTTCACATTGCCTTCTACTTTTTTCATTTGTTTGGATCTGTTTTAGAGTGTCTTGATTTTGCATAAAGTTATTAGCTTCCATTTGCTCCAGACTAATTCCAAAGGAATTATTTTCTTCTGTGAGTTTTTGAAATTCCTTTGCCATCTGGGCAATTTGTATTTTTAAGTCATTCTTCTCATTGTCTTTTTGGACCTCTTTTGCCATTTGGGTTAGTCTATTTTTTTAAAGTGTTATTTTCTTCAGTGCATTTTTGGGTCTTCTTTGGCAGGTTGTTGATGTTGTTCATGATTTTCTTACATTGTTCTCATTTCTCTTCCCAAATTTTCTTCCACTTCTCTTACTCTATTTTCAAAATCCTTCTTGAGCTCCTCCATGGCCTATAATCAATTCATATTTTTCTTGGAAGCTTTTGATGCAGGAGTTCTCACTTCATTGTCTTCCTCCCATTCTATGCTTTGATTCTTTTTGTCCCCCCAAAAAAGGATTCTATAGTCTGTTTGTGCTTCTTCTGCTTGCTCATATTGCCAGCCAATTACTTGACTTTTGAGCTCTTTGCCACAGTAGAACTCTGCTTCCATGTTGCAGAGAGCTATGTCCCAAATCTCTGGGGTTTTTGCAGCTTCCAGAACTATTAGGAGGACACCCTCTCTGCAGCCCTACAAGCTCTGGGACACTGGCCACAGACCCTACAACCACCACCCAAGACAGTGATCCAGATCTAAGCAGGTTAAAGCAAGAGTGATTACCCTCTGAATGATCACTTGGTCTCCCTACAATCTGCAGACCAGGAACTCTGGAGGCAGCCACGCAGTCCTCTGTCAAGCATTTGCCACTTCTCGCCCCAGAGGCAGGGGCCAGAATGTGCTCTTCTCCACACAGTTCCAAGAAAGTTCCCAACCAACCTTTTACTTTGTTTTTGGCATTTATGGGTTGAAAAGTTTGGAAACCATCACATCTGCTGGTGATTCACTCTCTTAAAGTCTGCTCCTGCCACTGTTGATCAGGGCTGCCCTGGGGCTGGAACCACATGGTTCACACAGGACTGTGCTAGTCCCCAAGCTCAGTGTGATAGCCCCTTCCTGCTGGCCTGTCAGGCTGCCTTCCGCAGATTTGTTTCTCTCATCATTTTGTAAGTTGTTTAGCTCTAAAATTTGTTTAGAGTCATTTTTTTAAAATGTATTGGAGGTGGTGGGAGGCAGAACCAAGCAGAGGTCCTGTTTTTACTCTACATCTATTTTTTTAAAAGAGGAAGACAATATTAAAGTGGGATTTTTCTGATGACTCTGGAGGAGAGAGTGAGGCTAACAGCTTTGTGCTACTCTGCCTCACTTAAATCCAATTCATGAACAAATCAAAATATCACCTTCATGATATCATTGGTCTTCTTTGAGATTGAAAGACAAATGGCAACCAGATGGAGCCTATATTGTAATCTCCAGCATGACTGAATGTAATTGGCTGAGCTCTTCTCACTCCCCCAGTCTCAATGGACTGAGGAGAAATGAAGGGAAGAGGAATGAGTAGAGGAAAAAGTTCTGACCTAGCCATCTCAGTAGGTGGAACCAGGGCTGTCTGTAAGGCTTTCATCTCTTTCCTTCTCTGGTTGAGAGGAGGGGAAATGAGGACACAGACAAACAGCCACTAGAGTGACATCTAGGATTTTGAATATATTGAGTTTGAGATGTCTCTAGGACATTTAATTGGAAATTTTCAGTTAGCAGTCGGTAATGTGGGGCTGAAACTAAGGGGAGACACTGGGATAGTACATAAAGATCTGGGAGTTGTATTCATCAAAATGATAGTTAATCCCATAAAAATGATGACGTTATTAAGATACAGAGTGTAGAAAAACAAGATTACCTAATGACATTACTATGTTTTGCTTAGACCATTAAAATGTTGATAACCATTCATCAGTGAGCAGAAGCTAGGTTAAAACCTTAGCAAATACCCACAATTAGAAGTGATATATGGATAATGATCCAGAAAAAGTACAGGCAGGTCAGAGGAAAACCTTGAGAAAGTAGTATAAATTTATAAGTAGACAATGAATAGAGGAGAAAAAAATTTTAATGGCTCATATCCTTTGACCCAGATATCCTACTACTGGGTTTATACACCAAGGAAGTTAATGACGACAAGAGAAGACCCATATGCACAAAATATTCAAAACAGTCTTATTTGTAATAGCAAAAAGCTGGAAGCAAAATATGTGCCTAACAATTGGGAAATGGCTGAACAAATTGTGGTATGTGAATGTAATGTAATATTACTGTTCCATACAGAACAACAAATAAGAATATTTTTTAAGTGAAGACTTGCACAAATTGATATGGAGTGAAGAAAGAAAAGCCAAATTAATAATTTACACAATGACTACAGCAATGTAAATAAAAACAGCACTGAATGGAGACAAATATCTAATCAAAGACAATAAACAATGCTGGTGCCAAATAATTAAAGGTAAAACAGCTATGCCTCTTTTTTTTTTAAATGTTCAACTACAAAAGCGGAAAGCAGCTTATACTATCAGTCATAATCACTCCACTAGTTGGTTTTGTGAAATCCTTTCAGAGTATGTATTTCATGGGGAAATTATTTTAGAGTTTATTGAATAGCATCTGTTGTGTCAAAACAAACTATCAAAAAATTTAATAAAACAGTTGCTTGGGAACTTATAATTTAGTCTTGCAACATGACTTAGATGATTTAGGTTCTGCTGACTTTGAAGGCCCTGGCCCTACAGTAAAGTAGAACAATAATTCAGTAATTTCAGGCAGTGTTGATGGCCAGTTTGGGTTCAATTCAATTCAACAAATAAATCTTTGTTGAATTTAACTGTGTTGCATAATGCTGACACTGAATGTGTTTTGGTTGTTTTGATTTTTTTTTTTGACTGAGTAGACTCTTATTGATCATGTACACCATTTGGATTCCTAGATATTCACACAATCCTTCCTCCACCTTGCTTGTTCAGCATATGTATGACCAATCAGAGTGGAGCATAGGATCAAAAGATCACAGATTTTGAGCTGGAACCTCAGACTTCAGGTCCAACATCTAACAGAAGGAAAAGCTAAGGCTGCAAGAAGTTCAACGATTTGGCCGGTATCACATGGCAAGTCAATATTGGAGGCAGAAATGGAAGTCAGATCCAGCGCTCTATCCACTATGCTACTTAGCTAGCAACAAGAAGTCCCAAGAATAGTTGAACACTGTTCTCTCCCAATTGAATGTTTTTCCTAACTTATAGGGTTATGAAGATCAACTGAGATAAAATATGTAAAGCATTTTACAAACCTTACATAAATGTGGATTATGGTGGTGGTGGTGGTGATGATGGTGGTGGTAATGGTGGTGATGGTGGTGATGGTGGTGATGATTTTGATGACCACCTCTGAGGATAAAAGTATTCTCGGTAAACACCCCTTTTGATATTCTGAAAGGAAGGGCGCTGAAAGTGAAGAGATCAGAGAACACATAACTGAGTAATTTTCAGCTTTGATGAGCCTGAACTGAAACACTCTGAATATCACATGGAATAATTTCCACATTTCTGCCAATACTGCTACTTTTCTCACAACTTTTAAACTGCAAAATCATCTTTAACTCATTTTTCTCCATCCCTAAAATAACTGATTAGTCACTAATTACCTATTGGTTAATCCTTCTAAATATTTTTTCATTTATTCCCTTATTTTGAGTCCCCATGTCTTAGACCAAGATAAATTCACCTCATACCTTAATTATTACAATAATATCTAGTTTCTACCTCTGGAATTTGCCATGCTCATTACTGAAAAGTTTATCTTCCTGAAATGATACTTTTATTATTTCACTCATCTGCCCAAAAATCTTTAATAACTCATTATTTCTCACATCAAGTCCAAACTCCACTTCCTAGCTTTCCAAATTCTCTAGAATCTGGGCCCTCTTTATCTCTACAACCTTATCTCTCATTTTCCCCAAAGCACTGTCCCCCCAATCAGGCAGATATCTTTACTACCCTACAGTATGCCTACCTTAGTCCTTTTATTCAATCACTTAGCTTAACTTCCTCCAAGAGTAGGCTATGCCTCTCCTAGTATATAGACTCCTTAAAGAGAAATATCATGTCCTTTTTTCAGTTTCATAAATATTATCATCAATAGTAACACCAAATTTAATTTGCTTTTAGATGTAAAGGGGCATGGTAACAAACTCTTTTTCACCACAATAACAAAAACACAGTTTAACTAAGCCTTTCATATAGCAAATATAGAACTCTTAAGTGTCCAAAGCCATTAATTTAATTATGAATCATTAAACTAATTTCTGAATTGCTACTTGCTTAATTCAATAAACTAGGAACTAAAATGTTCAAATTATTTCTTCAGCAAAAACACTAAAGTCACTCTAGTTATAAAAGAACAATCAGTATATATAACTATACACTTAAGATAGTCACAAAAATGTGAGCAAGAGACGTTTTATCCAAAACCATTTAATACAGTTAGTTTTCAACAATCCTTGGTGATCCATATCTAAAAATATTTCCATACACTGATGCATTGTTGGTGGAGTTATAAACTGAACCAACCCTTCTGGAGAGCAATTTGGGACTATGCCTAAAGGGCTATAAAATTATGCATACCCTCTCAAAGATAAGGAACACAGGATCGGAAGCAGCAGCACCCGCCACAAACTTCCATGCAGTTTCCTAGATCTAACAATAGAAACACCGAGCATACTCTATGAGGATGGCTCTCAGTACAGTCATATGACCCAGAAGGATCCATTGCTTATACTCCTCCTGAGTTCTAAGAGGGAAATCAGGCTAATTTTATGCTTCTTAGAACACTTTTCCAATACACCATGTTAAAACAAAGCTCAGGATATGAAATTGTATTCTCCTGTCTCTAGTCCATGGTGTTATGAATTAAAGGACCTTGGCATCCCTAACAACATCACTGATCTTGAGACCACTTCCAGCCCCATTCTCTTATTCTGCTCTAAGTGCATACAATAATGTCTTTCAGTTCCACTGTTTTCATTCTTGTAGTAATTCCTTCCCCTCATTTCCATGCTCCAACCTTCAAATTCATTCCCACGTTCATTCTTTGTTAAGTGTTCTAATTGGATCAGATGTTTTCTTTCCTTCAAACTGGACTGGAACTAAAGGATGTCACCTACAGAACCCCAGAACAAAGGTGAGGTATAAAAAAAAAACTTCTCCCATTCCCCACATCCTCAATCCCATCTCCCATGTTTTCCTATCGACCTCCAATAAGCAAACTTCATAAAGTCACTGCCTGAGGTCAATGGTTACCAATAGTTAATATCCCTAGAGATCCCAAGTGCCTGCTTTCCACCCCTCCCCTCCCCCACCTCATGTTACAGATAATGAAAGGATGTGGTAAATCTTACTTGAAAGGACACCAATAGCACCACTACCAAGGCTGTTTTCTAACACAAAACCTATGGACATTCTACACACACACACACACACACACACACACACACACACTCCTCTCTTCTTTACCACAACCCTTTGTTCCCTCACCCAACCCCCATCTACCATGGAGAAAGCTGGCACCAATTGCAGAAAGTTTCTTATGGCCATCTCTGGAGAAGTAGAGGAAAAGGTGCCGACAAAGAGGCCCTATCTATAGCTCCCTTTTCACAAGAAGCATGTATCCAATTAAAGGATTTTAATTAAAATGCTTTCTGTAGCATCCTGTTTCTACTCACTGCTATAAATTAAACTTGACATACTCTGATTTAACAGGTGGGTGAGATTATTCTGAAAGCTGCCAGATGGAGGGAAATAGAAGCAGGGCTGGAAGGAGGTGTGTGTGCCTACAAAATCAACTTTCAATTGTTAAATAATTTAAAGTAAAGGGGAAAAAAGAAAGGAAAGAGAGAAAGAAAGAGAGAGGAAGGAAGGAAAGAGTGAGAGAGAAGGAGGGAAGGAGGGAAGGAAGGAAGGAAGGAAGGAAGGAAGAAGGAAAGAAGGAAGGAAGGAAGGAAGGAAGAAAGGAAGAAAGGAAGGAAGGAAGGAAGAAGGAAAGAAGGAAGGGAAAAAATCTTCAAAGTTAGAGTACAATGAAATTTCTTTAAAATATAGCCTACCTCTGTCCCATTCTATATTCTCAAAGCAAACATTTATCTTCAGAAATGTGTACTAAAGGCCAAAAATCTCTGTAATCTCCTATGATATTTCTCCCCAGAGAACATTTTAAAAGTTCAGTGCTCCCTTAGGATGGTAGTGGAAGGGAGGTGGTAGTGTTACATTGGAGATCAGAGCTCTGTAGTCAAATTTGCTTAATCGAATGCCAGATTACCCACAAGGAAGCATTTGGATGGGTAGCAGGACAATGACCAGCTCCAAGTAATGAGATCCTTTAATGTTCTCATTACATACATTGTGAATGACTTTGGTGGAGGCTGTAACTCCTCTAGGCTACAAAGATACGACTCACATCAGTCAAATTCATGTATTCATTATCCCCTGACTAAAGTATTAGTCAGGTTCATATTGGTCTAATCAGACATAGTAAAACACATTGTGTTTTACTCAACGTTGTGATGTCATTTTGGTCCTCTTCCAATATGAAAGGTGACAAGTTTTCCATCTCCTTATTTCACAGTTTTTCCCTTCACTTAGAATGCCCTTTCCCCTCCTCTCTATACATTGGAACCTAAAGCAAGCCCCAGCTGAAGGGCTTTCTCATCTAAGTTCCTGCATCACCCCTGCCCACAATGAACTCTTTCTCCTCTGAACTCCTATAGTACTCACCGTCTGAAATGAATTCACATTGAGTCATGTATTATACTTTGACATTTCTTGTACTATCATATTGAACTCACTATCTCATTTGTTACTAATTTTACACATGTCGAAGCCATATTTCTCCAACTAGATTGTAAACTCCTTGAGGGCATGGATTGTGTCGTATATTTTTATATGCCCCCATGATGCCAAGCATATTGCCTTGCAAATAGTAGTAGCATCAGAGTAGAAATCATCTATTAACCCAGTTCAGTGGTGAAGGACACAGTATCAACATCGGGACTTCTATTTGGATATATCCTTTGTCCCCTTCATACTTCTTAACACACACACACACACACACACACACACACACACACACACACATGCAGTCTGGTAATGAGAATCTATATACAATGAGAAAGGCAGAATGGAATCAGAGACCTGGAGAAGGTCCAGAAACAAGCAACAAAAATGATCAAGGGATTCCTGTATGGGATCTGACTACCAAAGATTTGTCCTTGTCGGCCCAGAAGAATCAAGGTTGAAAGGTAGTATGATCAAAGTCTATAAAATCATGAAACTTATGCCTAGTACGAAGAATAATTTTGGCCCAAATTCTACACTGTACCTTACAGTTACACATTACAGGAATAGCATAGTGTAGAAACAGCATAATGTGGCAGAATGGAGTCAGGAGATGAGTTTATATCCTAATTCCACCACTTAAGAACTGTTGTGGAATCATATAGGAAACTTACTGAAGCTCTTTGACTCAGATTCCACATATGTAAATAGGAGATAATAATACTTATAGCTTAAACCCTTCTTATTGGGGCAGGGGAGATGATGAAAAAAGGAAAGCAGTACAAATCTGCCCTACCCTACCCCATGAGCCACCCCACTCTAAACTTCAATGAGGAACACCCTGCCCAAGTTCTGAGGTGGGGAGGAGGGAGTAGCATTCAGTTACCTGAACTTGGTTGAGAGAGAAGTCTGGGGCCATTGGTCGAAGCAGGTAAGGATGGGACCTTTTGTTATAAAGGACTGTGAGCTCTAACTTCAAAAAACCTCAAAATTTAACCAGGCACATGGACTTCTCATTGTAAAATCTATATCATTTTTGGGGGAGGAGAGTCAATAGAAATGAAAGCCTGGGTGGGGCTACAGCAATAGTAGCACAGTAGGGAGCAGCAGATGGGACTGCAGCAAGGCAATGGGAGTACATTTGAGAAGGAGACATGATCAAGAATCAGTGTTTGCTGAATGAGATGGTAGAGGGGTAGAAGTAGAAAGGAATCAATAAGATTAAAGTCAGTCCTCTCTCACCACCACCCCACCACCCCACTGCATAGGGAAAAGAGTACTGGGAAGATGTCCAGGAGGCACCAAAGGGAGGCCCCTGGACTGGTGGACCATACAGATGAGAGAGATATCCTCAGTAGTGAATTGAAAGCCACATTGAGACAACTTGGGTCAGGAATATCATGACATTTGTTCAAAGCTGCAGGCTTGTATTAGCCTGAGTGCATATGGAAGAGTTGACAGCCTTTTGTGAGGAAATTAAAGTGAAGGTTATTTTGATTCTCTCAAAGGAACTCTTGGTTGAGAGGACAGGCCATAGAGACTGTTATAGAGAAGCCCTCAATGTTGTACCACAGTCAGAGGTCAGAGCACAACAATCATTTTAGTACAAAAGCTCAATGAGGAAATTTAGCTTGCTAATACCGTCTTCTTATATTTACTCTTATATTCCACAGTTCCCTAACATGTACCCTACCATCAAACCAGACCAGACCAATCATTGCTCTACATGTTCCTGCCTCTGAAAATTTTCACATTTTGCCAAGTATAATGGAATATCTGTGCCTCTGTGCACTTCCCTCTGCCCAAATTTCTATCTCTCAAAATAGTATCTACCCTACAAAGAATCACAAATGTCACCTCTTTCATAGAGCCTTCCCTGATTTCCAGAAATGGACATGACCTTTCCTTCCTCTGACAGTCAATAACATTTTGTTCCTCTCTTCTGGCAAATGCCACATTCTGTTTTGTTGCTAGTCACTGAAAAGTTGTAAGTCTCTTGAGATCAGGGATTGTGTCTTGCTAATCATATTTCCCCCATGTTTAATATATGGTTGTTATTCAGTCATTTCTCAGTCATGTACGACTCTTTGTGACCCCTTTTGGGGTTTTCTTGGCTAAGATACTAAAGTGATTTTCTATTTTCTTCTCCAACTACAGATAAAGAAACTGAGACAAACAAGGTTAAGTGACTTGCCCAAGGTCACACAACTAGTATGTGTCTGAGGTCAGGTTTGAACTCAGGTCTTCCTGACTCCAGGTCCAGCACTCAATCTACTGTGCCACCTAGCAACCCAGCTATGTAGGTGCTTCACTAAAAAGCTATTCAATTGAATATATTAAATTTCCCATATATCCTCTCACAGATATATATATATATATGTATATATATTATGGTTTATATGATCAATATCTATTGAGTCCTTCTTATGTGCAGAACACTGGGGAAGATGCAAAGTTTATATATTCCATGGTCCCTGCCACCACAGTCTAGTTACATGAGAAGCTGTAAGATAACTATAATATGTAATATCATTTAATAAGCATATTTGTGAATGGATAAACAAAGTGTCACATGAGGTCCAAAGGAGGAGGTAGTTACTGAAAAGGGACCAGGGAAAGCATCATGGAGGAGGTATCAGCTGAGTAGAACTTTAAAACAAAGATAGAAATTTAACAGGTTAAGAAAAGGAAAGACAACATGCTAACAATAAGAAAAAACTTGAGCTAAGGCAAAGTAGGGAATGAAGTTCACGTCCAGGGGAAGAAAATAATCCAGTTTGGGCTGCATCATAATGTGAATTAAGAAAGGGAATATGATGGGGGTATTATGATTGGGAATGTTATGACACATGGCTGAAAAGATAGGTTTCTACCAGACTGTGAGTTATAGTGGAATTTAGATTTCACTAGGTAGGCCATAGGAAGCTACCAATGGTTTTGGACCAAAGTAACATGACCAAATCTATGTGTTAGATTTATAGTATATAAGTCAGGCTGAAGTTGGGAAGACAGTAAAGATGGGGCAGATTATAAGGTTACTGCAATATGTTAGTGGATTATAATCAGAACCTATACTGTTGAGGTAGCAGTGGGAATGGAAAGTAGGAAACTTTAAGAAATGTTGTAATATAAAGTAAATCCATATAAATCATCAGGATTCCTATATGTCATAAACAAAGTTTTGTAAGAAGGAAGAGTTTTTAAAAATACCCCATTTAAAATAACTCTAGGAAGACCCGGTATACCCAGTGCAGCAGCACTACCCACCAGGCAGGCCTGGAGACCCAGCACAGCAATGCTATCCACTAGGAAGGCCCCAAAGATGAGAGGCCATAGTTGGACATGGCCTTCTGACCCACCAACCACAAGGACCACTCCCAGGCTTATTACCACAGGGCTGAGATGAACTGAGCTAAGTAAGAGACAAAGGGAGGGCTCACAGCAGGGGCAGCAGCTACCCCCTGAGACTAGCCATTCACAGCCTGGAAATTTAAAAAGCCCCTAGTTGAACCTCCAGGGGCCAAGATGACAAACTGAACCCCAGCTGTTCCAATTCTCCTCCCAACCCAAAAAACCAGTAATTATTGCCCCAGAGGTAAATTTTAAGCAGTAAAGACTTAGGAACCCTGGAGGAAGGGTGTGACTAAGGTCCTGCCTCAAAATGGGAAGAAAGCAGGCTACAAAGACAAAGACTAAAATAACTCTAGAAATTTTAGAATACTTGGGAGTACATCTACCAAAACAAACTCATGAAATATATGAACAAAATTTTTAAAAATCTTATTATACAAATAAAATCAGATTTAAATAATTTAAGAAATATTAATTGTTCATGGGTAGGCAGGACCAATATAATAAAAATGTTGATATTACCCCAACTAATTTATATATCCAATGTCATCCCAATTAAATTACCAGAAATTTTTGTTTACTGAATTAGAAGAAATAACAGCAGAATTCATTTGGAAAAAAAAATTGAGACTATCAAAGGAAGTAATGGGGGGGGGAGAGGAAGTAAAGGGAGGTGGTTTAGCAGTATCAATCCTTAAACTGTATTATAAGGCAGTAATTATCAAAACTATCTGATACTGATTCAAAAATAGAAAGTTAGGTCAATGGAATAGAGTAGACATACAATTTACAGCAACAAATAAACATAAACATAATAATCTTATGTTTCCTAAGTGTAAAGACTTAGGATTAAGAAATACAAACTCACTATTTGGTTAAAAAAAATGTTGGGAAAACTGGAAAGCAGTATGACAAAACTGGATATAGACAAATATCTTATACTATTTACCAAGATAAGGTCAAAATGGTTGCAGGACCCAGATATAAAGAGAGATTTTACAAGAAAATTAGAACATGAACATATTATTTACTAGACTTACAGATAGGCAATTTATGAATAAACAAGAGATAGAGGGCAAAGTTGGGTGTAAAATGGATCATTTAGATCACATTAAATTAAAAGGGGTATGTACAAATAAAGCAAATGTGGTGAAGTTCAGACAGAAAGCAGAAAACTGGAGAAAAAATTTATAGACAGTTTGTCAGTAAAGGTCTCATATTTAAATTATATAAAAAACTTTCTCAAATCTATAGCAATATTAGTCTTTCCTCAACTGATAAGTAGTCAAAAGTATATGAGTTCACAATTTTCTGAGGGGGAAATCAAGACAATTTATAGTCATATAAAAATGCTATAAATCATTATTGATTGGAGAATTACACAGTAAAACAGCCTTGAAATATCATTTTACACCTACCAGATTGACTAAAATGATTGAAGGAAAGGTGACAAATACTGGAGGGGATGGGGAAAAATTGGGACACTAATTTCTTGTTGGTAGAATTGTGAACTGATCCAACCATTTTGGAGAGCAATCTGGAATTGAACCCAAAAAGTTATTAAACTATTGACCCAGCAATACCTCTAGTTGGTCTATTTCCAAAGATGGTTAGGAAAAAAGAAAAAGGACCTACATGGTCTAATATGTTTCTAGCAGCTCTCTTTGTGGTGGCAAAGAACTAGAAATTGCAGGGGTGCACATCAATTTGAGAATGGCTGAACAAGTTGTGGTTTAAGATTGTGATAGAATACTACTATGCTATAAAAAATTATGAGCTCAATGATTTTAGAAAAATATGGAAAGACTTACACTAACCATCCCTAGGGTGGAGAGGGAGGAAAGAAAAAAGAAATTAACATAATTTTGTTGTATATTTTAAAGGAATAGCAAGTTGTACATAGTAGCTTTACAGTTTCATATGCAATCATCTTTTTAATTGTACTATGTGATGGAACTACTTGTTTTATTCCACAAGTTAAAAATAAAATTCAAAAAAATGAAATGTTGCAATGGTAGAATGAACAAAGCATGCTAATTGACTGAATAGAATATGTAAGAGAGAGAAAGGTCCAAAATAACCAATTCCAAGGTTATAAAAGTGGGAAATTGGGTATCATGGACAAGAAGAGAGAAGTCAGAGGTAGGATCAGGATTGGGGCTGAGCCTTGAATTCCTGGGGAGAGAAATTGTGAAGGATTTGACATGGACTGGACCCTGTGAACTTCAGTATGGAGGAGGACCTACAAGGAGAACTAGACAAGGAACTTGGAGCTGTCTGACATTGAACGCAAGTGAGTTTGGTGAATCCAGTAGAATCTGGGACCATAGACAGGGCTTCAGGGAATCTGAGAACCAGCCCCAAGTCAAGATGAAAAGACCTCTCCATGGGTACTGAGTAATGATGAAACTATAGTTTACTAGTGATGTAGGGATGGAGGATCTGTCTATTTTCTAATCATTGTACTTAGTAATTAATGATACTTAGTAACTGATTACTGAATAAGTGACTGAGTTAACTTAGTGTGTCCCATGAGTGGAAGATTTTGACTATTGTATTTTTAGATGATTGTTATTTGCTCAAAACTTTGTGGCCATTTTAATGATAAGCTGTTGGGAATACTATATTGTGATTTTTCTGTGATAAGTTGTAATATGGTGAATGGCGTACCTTGATTTTCTGTGAATGTTTGCTTTGATTTGTTATGGAATAGAGTGTTCACTATGCTGTGTAATCAGAACCTTAAAAGCTGTCCACGGTAGCATTCTTCTGGAAAGCTGCTTGTGTGTGGCATTATTCCTGGGCAAATCATTCCATCTCTCTATAGTTTCCCCATCTATAAAATGACAGATTTGGACTAAATGAGGGGTTGTGTGTGTGTGTGTGTGTGTGTGTCACACACCCCTTTGTGTGGTCTGGTGAAGCTTATGAACCTCTTATCAGAATAATGCTTTTAAATGCACAAAACAAAATACAGAAAATTACAAACGAAACCAATTACATTGAAATACACTTTTCGATTCTTTTTTTTTATTTCACAGACCTCAGCCTAAGAAGCCCCTGGACCAGATGATCTCTTAGGTTCCTTCTAGTTCTAAGCTAATCATTCTCTAAGGTCCCTTCTACCTCTAAAGCTATGATTCTGTGATTCTGGTTAAAATAATGTAAAGATATTTAAGAGTAGGAATCATTTCATTCTTGGACACATCAGTGTATGTCAGTAATTGATCTAAGTACTGGAAATATAAGGAAAAAACAGGCAGCCTCCTGTTCCCTAGGAACCTAAATTCTAATGGGGGATAAAACATAAATATGAATATAAAGAATAGGCAAATACATGATCCAAGTAGAGTGGATGAAAGGAGAATTTAGAAGCAAAGAGAGTTCTGAGAAAAAATCTGAAGAAACAGAAGCTTGAGATGAGAAAAAGTCTAACTTCATAAGTATGTAACTTATTTTTAAAAATCTTTGTTGATTTATCAGTTGATATGACTGCAAGAAAATTTTAGAAATGATACCTTGATAGTAGCAGAAGCAGATGTAATTAGAGGCTTTCAGGTAATTGGTGGTATATCTTTGTGACAGATGATGTATGCTACGGGGCTCATGGGACAGAGCAGATAGGGAAATTGGAATTAAAGGATCATAGATCAGCACTTTCTATCTGGATAACCATTCTCCACCTGTGAAATGTAGATAATACTTATGCACTTGGCCTCACAGCGTAGTAGCAAGGCAAGAGCTTTGTCAGCATGAATGTAAGTGGGAGATGTTGTTATGATTTTTATGTACAATAAAAACCTCCACAAATCATAGGCAAGGATAATCTTGGCCTTCCCAAATGACCCCAAAATGGCTCTTGGGAAAGTCTTAGTAGAGACCACTGGCTTTGGCAGAGGGATCTGGCAAGGGGTAGATGCCACGGAATCCTTAGAGTGAGTTTTCTTAAGTAAATTAGCAGACTACTTATAAAAGGAAGTTGTAAAAAATATTATAAATGAATGAACAAATTAATCAACAAATAATTAATGTCAAGAAACAAACCCAAAAAGTGGATTCTACTCTCAATGTGCTCATGTGTTGTGTGGCTTAGAGTTGAAAACATTTACATTCCCTGAATCCCTCCAGACCCATCTGTAGGGTTATATAACCATGAGTCATACCAGGCAGAAAATTGTTGTAATGTTTGGGGTGGAAAACTTATATTAAAAAAAGACTACAAATAGGATTCAGGCCATGTGGTTGGGAAAGAGTCGCAGCTTCTTGCAATTTTTCAGACCTATTTTGGGCAGTCAGGTATATATTGCACAGGGGGTTTTAGGGAATTGAAAGGCATTGTTCAGCTAATTATGTTTGAGATTCTAGAAGGAAACCAGGAGCAAAAACAATGGTGCATTAAATGATGCTCTATGGTTTTCAAAGATCTGGGTCCCAGGGTCCTGGGGATATTTTGAATGACACCATCACCCAACTTATTTTGGATAGGGGTCTGAAGCAAGACACCCACTGTGGTTCTTGTGGATGGAGGGACAGAATATTCCATTGATTCCATTGGTGTGTGTGTGTGTGTGTGCGTGCGCGCGCGCAGCTCCTAACATCTCTACCAGAGACTCTTGTAGGGGATATCAATGGCAATCATTTGACCTTGGTTATGAAGCAACTTGAAAGCAGAGCTGAAACAATCAGAATGATGATGGAAACCAAAACTCCTGCTTGGTAAAAGGATTCTAAACATATCTCTCTAAATAAGGTGGCTCCAACCCAATACGTAGAATTCAGAAGATAAAGTAAGGGGTGATACTTTGCTATAAAGATCACAGAATCATGGACCTCAGAGATTGTGTGTTCCAAAGTCTTCTCACCTTTTTGGGGCCATGAGCCCCTCCTGACAATCTAATGATACCCATGGATCCTTCCTTAGAAAAACATACTTGAAGGCATAAAAAGTACACAGGATTACAAGGGAATCCATCATATTTAAATAGATATAATCAAAACATTTTGAAAACAAATTCACAGATGTCATGTTAAGAACCTCTGATCTAATCCAACACCCTAATTTTAAAAAACAAGAGACTAAGGTTCAAGGAGGTTATCCTCAGAGAGGATAAGTGGTAACTATAAGACGTAGGAATTAAGCCAGCATTCTTTCAACTTGCCAATAATAGAATTCATTTAACTATCCATCCATCCATCCTGACCCACTTAAAACATGATAGGACTGACAATTTGCATTCATTTGAAGGGAGTGGTTATTTGATGCACTCAGGGAAATACTCTGGATATCCCAAATGAATAGGAGCAGATAGGTGGCTTAGTGGAGAGTGCTGGGTCTGAAGTCAAGAAGATTTAGTTCAAATCTGGCTTTAGACACTTCCTAGCTGCATAGCTGTTGGCAAGTCATTTAACCTTGTTTGCCTAAATTTGTTCTGTAAAATGAGATGGAAAAGAAAATGGCAAACCATTCCAGTATAACCCCAAATGAGGTCACGAAGAATGGGAAATGTCTGAATATATTCATTTTGGAGTATATTTGTTTCTGAATCAAACATATTACAAAGCTTATAGTTTCGATTGCAGTCCAAGTAGATTCATAAGCTTTGGGTGAAATTAAAACTATCCCATCCTCAATTGTCATATCATACGTATATTATACACTGAGTTTCTATAGGAGCTAGGAACCCTGTTACTCACATTTGGGGAAACTTAGAAAAGAGTCATACCTAATCTTAGTTTTTGGGGTTCCCAGAGTTAAACTTTGGGGTGGAGGAATGATTCACAGAGAGAAACTGGTGCTTTGAAATCCCACCTAGAATTGGATGAGGTCCATATGGGTCATTGGAGGGAAGGAAGGAAGAATCATTTATGTGCACGTAAATAGATGAATACACAATATATAAAATGTAAACACGAAGTAATTTAGGAGAGCACTGAATAATTGGTGGAGGGGGAAACAGATATAAGTGGTGACACCTAATATAGACCTAGGAGAGAGGTGGGGATTATAAAACAAGGGAGAGAATTCCTGACACGGGAAAGAGCTTGTATACAAAGACACGGGGGTGGAATATGTAATGTCCCATACAAAAATTAGGGGAGGTCTGTTTGACTGGGCTTTAAAGTACATGAGCAAGAGTACTATGGAATCAATCTAGAAAGATATGCTAGGGAAAATATTGTAAAGGGCTTTAAAAGCCAAATAAAAAAAGTTTGTATTTTACCCTAGAGACGACAAGGGGGCACTGAAGATTCAGGAGCAAGGGAGGGACCTGTGATAATGTCTGTGCTTTAAGGATATCAATTTGGTATTTTTGTAAAAGATTAATTGAAGAGGAGAGAGATTGGAAGTGGGGAGGCCAATGAGGAAGAGACCATAATGGTCTGACAGAGAAGGAAGGAGGACCTGAACTAGGTTGGCAGTCACGTGAGGGAAGAAATATGATGAAGTCATAGGTGGAGACACCATACAGATTGACAGCTAATTGCAAATTAGTCAGAAGTGTAAAGAGTCCAAGCTAACTACAAGATTGTGAAGCTGGGATCCTGGAAAGACAATGGTGCCCTTAATAGAAGGCGGGAAGTTATGAGAAGGGCTGGACTTAGAGGAAAAGATGAGTTCCAATGTAGACACATTGAGCTTGAGATGGATATGGAACCTCATGGCAGAGATTTCCAGCAGGCAGCTGGGGATGTGAAACTGAAATGCAGGAGAGGGGCAGGTTTAGGTGTATAGATTTTGCAGTTAAGAGTAGAAAGCAGGTAAGATCACTAAGAGAGTATAGAGAGAGAAGAAAAGAGAGAAGGGATGAGAACAAAGCCTGAGGTTGTACCCATGCACAGAAGATAAAGCAAAAGTAGTATATGATAAGAAGGCATGGATGGGCAGTGATATAGTGGGAAGGGTCAATAGAAAATGGCATTAATTAATTAATTATATCTTTTATTATTTTCTATATTATTTATTATTCATAACTTCCTAGAAGTCAGGCACTAGGAGAAGCATTAAGAATGAAGAGAAAAAATGAAATTAGTCCACATGCACATCAGTGAAATTACAGAAGCCTAGAACTATTAAAACATAACAAGTACATTAGAGAAGTGAAAACTCTACATTTAAACTAAAGTAGGGTTTGCTATAGTTTATTTTTAAAGGCTCCAAAATATTTTGCTCTCAGAAGTTATTCCTCTCCCACCCCCCAAAACTGATGCCCATAACTCCCTGCATAAATCATGTTGTTCAAAGAAATCTGATTCTGAAAGATTTTGAAAGTAATATTCTCTACTCACTGACTTTAGCTGTGAGCTTGATGCTTTCTTTAACCATGCCCCGAAGTTCATGGAGCCAGTCACTGACTTGAAAGATAGTGATCATGGGGATAGGAAAAGGGAAGATTGAGATCTTTCCTCTTCCAAAGTCCCTGAGCCAGGGAAGCCCATAGTCTTATATCCACAATGGGGAAAAGACAGTTTACCAGGTGGAGACCCTGCTTGAAGTTGGCAGGCTGTTCATTTGAACAGCACTCCCACTTTAGATGGGGAGAATCTGCATTCTCTTGGCAGAACCTCTATTTCCTGCTTCAAAGTAAATAGACTTATGGAAATGGTTCAGAAGGCTTCCTGGCTATCCAATAACTCTTAGGAAACACAATTTTGATAAGTAAAGTGTAAAAGAATCAGAAACAGATGCATTAAATTTCCCACAAAATACCCTGGGCTTAAAAATTAGCCAGGAAAAAAAAAACATTTTAAAGAGGGGGAAAGGAAACTATGTTTGGGAGTTTGCCAGGTCTCAAAGCCTTGATGGTGAATTTGGGATGTCCTGCCAAACACCTAACACTGTCAGGTTCACCCATATCCTATAGCACCCCTCCTACAGAGTTTAAGTGAAGCTGGGACTACACTCCAGAAAAGCAAATCTTGCACCAGAGAAAGTACAAGATTAAGCCAAATATATATGTTTGTGTAGACAATTAACCTGGGAGGGAGAAACCAAGTCAACCATTTATATTTTTAGCTTTTGCCACTGGGCATTTGACTGAACTGTTAATTTTTCATTGTGGATGTTTTGATGTTCTGTTCAATCCTTCAGTAGTACCTAAGTCTTCGTGACCCCAACCGAGTTTTTCTTGGCAAAAGTAATGAAGTGGTTCGTCATTTGCTTCTGCAGCTCTTTTTTTATGGATGTGGAAACTGAAGGAACCAGGGTTAAGTGACTTGTCCAAGGGCACACAGCAAGAAAGTATCTGAGGTCAGATTTGAACTCAGGAAGATGAGTCTTCCTGATTCCAGGCTCTGCACCCTCTCCACTGCATCTCCAAGCTTCCCTTTGGTGTTACATGGGCATAATTTAGAGGACTGGTTTGGGAGTCATGGGAAATAGGTTTTGAATCCTCTCTCTTCTCCTTGCTACCAACATACCCTTGAGCAAATCCTCACTGGTTTCAATTTCCCCACCTGCAAAATGAGAAGCCAGGACTAAATGAGTTCTAAGCTTTAAATCCCATGAACTTTTACAAATGTTTGAGACAGGCTTCTGCAGGCAGAGAAAAGGGTTCAGAGTCTGGCTATGTGGGTTTCTAAAAGATGCAGTTTGGAGGAGACCATGCTGTCTTCCTCCCAATCTGTAAGAGACTTGGGGCTCCTTACAGGAGGAGGGCTCTGAGACAGGCATTTTCAAGTGAGCCCTTCAGGGGAGAGGGACTGGGTTAAATCATAGAATCACACACAGTAAGAGAGACAATCAGTCTGGGAGATACACATTGAGCATAGACACATGGATGGAGAGAGCCTTGGCTTCCATCAAGGCAGCTGGCACCTTCATCCACTAAAATCTTCCAGGATACATGAGACCAGAGTATTGCCAGTTTGATGTGTGATGAACTTCTCCCACTTTCTCTTTTTCTATATATAAAAAGTATAAATCCAGAATTTTCTGTTTGCTAAAGTTGTTTGTTTACATTTTGATTAGTAGCCAAGTGAGACCATTTAATGCAATGGATCAATGCTAATTGCTTTCATAATAGGGATCTGGAACTTGTAGACTCTCGAGCAGCTCAGCTGATGTAACCACTGCCTGTGAAGGATGCTAAGGGACTTGCTTCCAGGAGAATTGTGATGATGTGCACAAGAAATGTGCAGCATGCACAAACATCCTGCAACTGGTTCCAGTTATCTAACGGCATAGTTGTGCTCATCTTTGAGCTATTTATTCCCTTCATTGGATGATTCCTTTATTCATCATATCTAATGAAATACTCTGATATAAAGGAAAAAGTCATTTCCCCTTCAGATCTTATGGCCGCCAAGAAATGACCCTCAGCCCCTGACCTTTTCATTTGTTCTTTTCCATTTCAGATGAAGGAGGTGGAGTTTCCAACCTTAAGAATTTCAAAGATGAGGAGACCAATACACAGGAATCTGGGAGTTGGGATGCAAGCTGAATTGACAGCCAGAATTGTATCAATGCCCTGAGGATTAAGGAGCCAACCTCAAGAGTGACCCTTGGGACCCCAGCCCAGTAGAAGGACCCACCTGGCATGCATGCTGCATCTGGAGAGAACTCAGCATTATATTATGCTGGAAATGATCTAAATTTTAAGCTGAGACCAAGAATACAACGGAGATATTGGGAAAATGTATGCTGTTTATTCTTGGTTTTCTTTTTAAAGTAAATCTCCCTTTGTAAAAGTTAATAGAGTTTCAGAGGCTAACATGGGAGAACACAGCAATTAAGGGCCTAAACCGATGGCAGCAAAGAAAAGAGCCCTATCCCTACTTCCCTCAAGATCCCTTAAAGAATAATATAGTAGGCATGGCCTTGAAAGAATGAAGACAGAGAAGACATGTTAAAATTATGAGCTGTGTGTTTCCTCATTTGCAAACAGGAGAGCGTCAGCAAAAAGGAACAAAATTTTACTATATAGAGATATGCAGAAAGGACCAATGCTTTAGATTTGGTCCAAAAGAATCAATGTTTTTATCTGCCCGAGAGTGGAACCAAATTGAGAGATAATTTTATGGCTTTTATTATTAATAATTTGTTACAAATTTCTCAAAAGGCAAAACTAAATATTATCTAATGGTTTTTTCTCTTGCCCTAGGCTGAAAAAAATAATCAAAATGTAATTTATTTCATTTTATTGTAGTTAAGAACAAGGCAGAACTTTTGGGTCAAGTTCCCTCATTCACTCCTCCTGCCTGTGTACAAAGAAAGCTCTCTACAGAGGTGGAGTTTGGGGTGGTGACTAGGGAATAAGAATTGCCTTGATGAGAAGAGGAAAAGTATAATTGGTTCTGGCTGGTAACACCCACATTCCAAAAGCAAAGGCCAGAAGGGGAAGTAGCCCCTCAGTTTCTATTCCCAAACTTATACCCAGGTAAGCACAAAGTTTACACTTGAAAGAAAGCACTTGCATTGCTTTGTATCTTTGCAATCAATGATATGTTTATATACATGTTTATGTGTGTTTATTTATAAGTATGGAGCAACTGAATGTGCAAAAACCATATATTTCATTCTACACTCTGAGTCTATCATCTCTTTACCAGGAAGTGAGAAGCGTATTTCATCATTGGTCCTCTGGAAACTAGATTGGCTATTGAGTTGTTTCCAGTTCATAATTCTTTCAAAGTTGTTTTTCTTTATAATCTTTTATTATGTAAATCGTTCTCCTGGCTCTTCTGACTTTACTCTGCATCAGTTCATCCATTTTTAAAATGACAAAGGGAGATTGAGAGAGCACAAGGGAGATCATGCTTCCTCCTATGTCCAGATCAGTCCTTCTACTTATGTCTCTTCTCACCCCTCACAGAAAAAAATGGCCCAGGAAAAATCATCTTATTTGACCATTTCTCTCAATAGATAAAATTGAAGAATTCAGCATATACAACCCTGGTGTGAAGGACCAGGCTCATATTGGCTACACATATCAGAGGGTCCTTGGCCTTCCTTATCCTCCATATTAAATAGGGCTGGGTAAGGTACCACTGTGTTAGGTAATGCTCTTAGTAGAGTTTAGGACCACGCAAAAGATAATATTAGCAAAGCAACAAATCTCAAAAATGGAAGGGACTTTCCCCTAAGTAATACTTTCAAACTTCTTTACATTCTCTCTTCCTTTGTCCCAGTTTCTCAAAAGAGGTAGTGTTCTCCAAATCAAGGTCAATCCCTCAACTTGTGCCTTTGCCCACTCTCTTTTCCCCAGGAGCTTGCCTTATCAATAATTCCCTCAATCCCACAAATCTTGAATATTCCTTATTGTTCATCCCTACCCCACCTCCCCCAAATATGCTCAAGGCTTCCCCATCCTTAAAAACTTGTCCTTGACCCTTCCGCCCCCTGAAGCTGTTGTTTCATTATCTCTCAACTCTTTTAAAGCCAAACTCCTAGAAAAAAGTCATCCATATCCTTACGTCCACTTTTTTTTACTTAAACTTACTTCCCAAGCTCTGACAGTCTAGCATCTGACCCCACCACTTATTTGAAACTCCTCACAACCCCAATACAATCCAGTGGAATATCTGCGAGAGTCATTAAATCATCATTCTGTGGTCAACTTAGCGATTAGTGGGTTCCTTCAAACTAATCTGCATTGGCCTTTGAACAGTATTCCATAAGTGGGCTCATAATCCCAAATCCTTTCCATCTTCATAGGATTTAACAGAGTGTAGGTTCTGTGGACATATCCTTTGAGAACTCAGAATCATCTTCCTTAAGGATGAGATGTCAGAATCATAACATCATGAAAGGAGAAAGGCCAGGGAAAAAAAATCTATACCTTTCCTAAAAGTATAGGAGCAGATTCAGACGAAAGAGCAGCAAAGACCATCCAACTTTGTTAAACAATATTGTTATACCTAATACATTATTTTGCACATAGTAGGCATTTAACAAATAGCTATTTGAGAGAGTGAATGAATGGTTTTCCCCAGCTCCATGACAAATGTTCCTAATTCTAATCCAAGCTCTTTGCCATGCAGGAAGTGGGATTTTTCCCTTTGAAAGGTCTGGTTTGGAGTTCAGCCTGTGATGAAGGGGTTGGAGCTCTGAAGAGGATTCTAGTTACTAAGACTATAACCCTCTAGCACATGTGCCTGACAGGGCAAGGGAGGGAATGGATGGCAAATCCTCCCAAGGAGCCCCAGACGCCTTTAGGCATCACAGAAATAGGTCTTGTGTACAGGAAAAGGAACCAAGAAAAAAAGTGGGGAGTTCAAAAGATCAAGATGTGTTTTCATTGATCTTGGACTTGTAAGAGCTATGCCATCAATCACCGTCGTTTAAAAATTCCTATTAATGGCCCCAAGTGCTGGGGCTTCCCATATGGTTTGTCTTTGGAACGTTCAGTCTAGGGTATCTCTTTGGAATCAATGTGAGAATCTATCAGTGTCAGACTCAGAACCTGGGCCTTTTGCCTTGCTCTTTGCCCAATGGAAAGAGGGAGAGATGGAGGGAGCAAGGGAGGCAAGGAGATAGTCTCCTTTCTTTCTCCTTTGCTTTCAGAGTTGAAAATGTTCTTGCCTTCATCAAGAGGCCAAAGAATTGAATATTCCCCACCAAAAGAAAACAGAAAGCCAAAGCCAGATATTCATCAAGGAAAGGGAACTCTTAGGATAGATCCTGGTCTAGTCACAGAGGAAGCCAAGAGTCTAGAAGAAATTCTCCTATGTCAAATATATCACAGGGCCTACTCATGGCACTGGGATAAAAGGGCCAACCCCCTGCTCTGTGACTCTGATGCAGAGGTAATCTGAGGAGTGGTACCAGTCAGGGAAAATGAATGTATGTTTCAAAGATCTAATGGAAAAGACCTTCCTGCTCACTCATTCCCCTCCCCCCATTAAAGCAATGTGATACACAACTACTTGAGTTAAGAAAGGAAATTACAGAGTACAGCTGAACCAGCCTTTTTAATGGAAATATAATCCCAATTTTCCCCTGCGTGCTGAGGAGCACCAATTTCCCAAGCACAAGATTGAGGGGGAGGGCAAAAGACCACCATCCCCCTCCCTGAGTCATGCTCAGATGTGATTCTATGTCCAGAGGCTAAGGGAGAACTGCACAGGGGGGAAGCTACATCACGGGGTAAGAGAAGTGAAGGCCTGAGAGGCAGACTAGATCTAGTCTTAGCTGTGTAACCCTGGGCAAGTACTCTGGCCCCTCAGCTTCCTCACAGGTAAAATAGGGATAATACCCCCATTTAATTCCTAGGTCATTTTGAGATGATTTATATAAAAGCAGACTTGAAAAAATTAAAGGAATCTACACATGATGGTGGTATCACATACCTCCAAGGGGGAAGATATGCTGTCCCAGAAGATCAGGAACATCAATAGTGCTCTTGGAGAATCCTGGAGAAGACAACCAGCTGATAGCAAGGAAGGGGAGCTAGGAAACTCTCCTACTCAGGCAGCTCAATCATTCTCCCACTCTGAGTGTGTGGAAGATCTGTAAAGGAGAGGAGGAGAGTAGAGGAGGGAGAAAAACAAATAATATCAGGCCCCTGGCTCCAGAACTTATTCTTCCCTTCAGACCACAAGGCCCACAGATTTGTGGCTTCTCTCAGTGGCTGGATTTGGAGGTCTCCTTGTCCTGGAATTTATTGCCACATGTACAGACACTACCCCTTTCCTTAATCTATTAGCTTAGGAAAAACAATTACTCAGTTCTCCATAAGTAACCAGGTCTCTTGCACTTAAAAGTGCCCCATCTAGGACAAGGACCCAGGCCTGACTAGGAGTTGAATAATGCTTCATATATAGGTCATTATCAGGCTATATGTCATCCCTCATAATTTTGGGTTAAGGCAAAGGATGTGGTGCCATGTACGAATTAAGCCAGACCCCTGAAAACCTGGTCACTAGGAACTTACTGGTGTACTAGACCTGATCTCCCTGATGCCTTTACCCCCTGATTCCCAGGTGTTGGGAGAACTAATGCTCTGGTTCTTTGGTCCCAGAGGCAGGAGAAAGTTCACCAAAGGGGTTTCTTCAGTTAGTAAGCACCAGTGTAAAATGCACATTTTGTGCCATCACAAGCATCCCATCTTCAGAAATCAACAAATGGAAAGAGTTGCCATTATCCTGATAAAGACAAGAGGAATTGCAATTGGAGTGCTAAGGTTAAGAAATGCATTATTAGTGGTACTGGTTGAATAAAGCACCTGAAAATCATATGCAGCCTATTCAGGAATAGATTCTTGGAATTATTTAAAAGCAATAGGGCTGGATCTGATTCATCTTGAGGATTTAGCTGTTTGTTAAAATAGATGTTCTGAATCAAAAAGTAATTAAGATCAGTTTCATTTGAACCAATCATTTGATATGATGATAATCCATTAGATTGAAAGCTCCTTGAGGACAGGGACTGTCTTTTACCTCTTTTTGTATCTCTAAGGCTTAGCAGAGTATCTGGCACACAGTGGTGCTTAATAAATATTAATTGATTGATTGATATATCACCTTAGGTAACTGTTTGCTTTTTGGCAACTGGTCTATACATTTCTTTGAATATGAGGCATTGTGATGGAGAGGACTACACCAGAAAGATCTGGATTAATTCTTATTTCTAACACTGTGAACATGGGCAAATCACTTAAACTCACTGAGTTTCAGTTAATTCATCTGTAAAATGAGAATATGTCACACCTCTGCGTTTTGTGAGGCTCAGAAAAATCTTTGAAGTGCTACATAGATGTTAGACTGACCTATTAAGCGAGAGGGAATGAGAGACAGAGAAGGAAAAAGAAATAGCTAGTGAAGCCACTGCTTTGAGATAGATATTGCCTTGGAGAATGGTAGCCCTAGCTGACTGTTAATTTCTTCCTTATAATCTCATATGGATAGTATGGACATATTCTAGAGCTATTCTCCTGATCCTCACTCATAAGGGCAAATCAAATCCCCAGAGAACAACTATTTTTTTTCTTCTGGATTTTGGGGGTAATCCAAAGGAATTGATTTTGCCTAGTACTATTAGCTCACAAGCCTCTACTTATATGCCCCCCCAAGTGATTACCAGTTGTTATCACTGAGCCAATCAGAATTAACTTTTAGAACTAGGAATTTGCTATGGTGCCATAGTGAAAACAATTGACATAAAACATCCCCTAACCCAGGGGCACACTCTTCCATAACTACTTATAGAATTCAGAGGAATATAGGACTTTGCTAGGACACTGATGAGAAGCCCAAATCTTATGAACCTTTACAAGTTCAAAAAGTCTTCATCTGGTCAAGGGGCAGGAGGTCAGATACTTCCCACCACAACCAAGCAATTACTTCTTAAAATGAGAGGGTAGAGACTCCCCCAACACACACACACATTCAAGCAATTCTCTTCCAAGAAATTGGCTGGAAATGTTCTCTTCTTGCTCACCTTTGGAATGCTGGATTACAACCTGCCATTTTATAAAAGGCTCATATGGTATAATTAAGTCTCTTCACCCAATCCTAATGCACTTCCTGTGAAATTTCACTTTGTTTCATCCAGTGCCTTTCATTACTTCCAAACTGATAAAGGGCTTATCCAATATGGTAGGTGTGAGATATAACCTTAAAGTTCCTTTATTTGCATTTTTCTAATTATTAATGATTTAGAAAAGTTTTCATCTATTTGTTAGCCTGTATATCTTCCTTTGAAAACTGTCTGTTCATATCCTTTAGCCATTTGTCTATTTCAGAATGGTTCTTATTATTTATTAGAATCAGATCCTTACATGTCTTGGTAATTAAAACTTTATCAAAGAAACTTTCTGGGAATATTTTTTCCAAATTATGGTATTCTTCTAATTTTAGCCACTTTATATTTGTTTCTGTAGGAACTTTTAATTTATATAAACAAATTATCATTTGCTTTATATTGACAGCCTACCATGAACAATTAAAATTTGTTTTTCCAATTATTTAGTTCTGTCTTTATCCTTGTAAATACTGTTTTATGCAAAAATCCCTACAGGGTGAATTTTATTATATGCACTAACAAATATTCCATAATTTCTGTAGTTATTTTAAATGGAATTTCTAGATCTTTCTGTTGAGTTTTGTTGGGAATATAGAAGAACAATGAGGATTTATGTGGATTTATTTTATATCCAGCAACTTTGCTGAAGTTTTTGCTTCAATTAATTTTACTTGACTCTCTGGGTTCTCTAAGTACTTCATTATATCATCTGCAAAAAGTGATCATTTCATTGCCTTTTTACCTATGTTTATTCCCATGATTTGTTTTACTTATTTCGTCAATATCATCAGTATTACTGACATGAGTTAAATAGTAATTGTGACAATAGGCATCCTTGCTTTACTCTTGATCTTAAAGGAAAGGCATCTAACTTTTATCCATTACATAAAATGTCTTCTCTTATATTTTGATAATTATTATATTAAGGAAATATTAATTAATTACTAGGATTTCAGTTTTTAATGAAAACTAGTGTGTTTTATATTTTCAAAATCCTTTTCAGAATCTATTGATATAATCAGATGGTTTTATTATTTATATTTAACATGATTTGTTGAATTTATAAAATTAATTTTGGTTAGTTCAACTAACTTAATTCTGAATATAAACCTATCTCTCTTGACACATTGTTATAGCCTATTTGTTAATAATTTATTTAAAAGTTTTGGGTCAATATTCATTATGGATATTGATTTGTAGTTTTCTTTCTATGCTTGTCTCTTTCTGGTTTAGATTTTAAAGGTACTTTGTTTTCTATTATTGCAAACTATTTATGTAGTACTGAAATTGTTCTTTGATCGCTTAATAAAATTCACTTATGGACTTAGTAGGTCTGAAGGAAGTGGGTTCTTTGGGAGTTTATTTTGAGCTTGTTCAATTTCCTTTCCTGATATTGGGCTATTTAGTCTATGTTTCTTTTGTTAATCTAATTTTTTTTAATTTTTGCAAGCATTCATCTATTTCCATTGCATTATTAGTTTTATTACAGTGCAGCAAAATAATTTCTGATCATTTCATAGAATGTTTCTTCAATTGTTGAGTTCCTTTAAAAATTGATGTAATATGGTTCTGATGAGGTGCAGGTTCTGGGACCCCCCTTGAATCTGTGAGGTACATGTTCTGGGAAACCCCTTGAAATCTGATTGAATCTTCCCACTTGATGAGGCATTTGCAGAGGCCATAAGTATTTCATTGTGGCTGGGCCCTGACCTCTGTTACTAACTAGCCTGGCCCTCCATGGTCCATCTGCTTCCCACTCTTAAGCCTATCAAAATATCAATCCACTCTTGCGTTGACCTCATTAACTCCTCCTGAAGACCCTCCTCAAACTCTTCTTCTAGACCACCTCTATATTCCTCTGTATATAAGAATCCCATCTTCCCTCCATGTGTGTGAGAGTACCACAGAATGCCGTAGGACAGACTTGCTCTCTGTGAGAGCACCATAGAGTAGCTTCACACAGACTTTCTGTGTGAAAGCGCCATAGAATAACCCAGCATAGACTGACTCCTTAAGAGTCTACCCCATATGGTGAACTTGAACTTTCAATAAACTTTGTTTTTCTTTGGCTGAGAAGACTGGAGTGAAATTCTTTCCACAGGACCTGGCATGTTGGTATTTTGGGGTCTCAGGCTGCCCAACCCTCTTTGGGTACCTTCTTCATTTTCTCTTTTTGAATCAGATTATTTATTTTATTAATTCAATTTCTTAATTTGAATTTTTATTCAAAGATCTATTTGCTTTCAATTTTATTCATCTTTTATTTTTAGAATCTCTACTTTGTTACTTAGTTGGATATTTTTTATTTGCTGTTATTGAAGTTTTAAAGTCACACACATTATTGATTTATTTTCTTTTTCTCTTATTGATAAAAGCAATTTGAGATCATTATTTCCTTTATAACTGCTTTAACTGTAGCCTATAAATTTTTTGGGGGGGTTTCTTACTGTAATTTCCCTTTTTTTCTATACTTTGTTACTCAACAATTATTTAAAATTAGGTTGTTTAGCTCCTTATTACTTTTAATTCTTTAAGGACCCTCTACTGAACACAATTTTCATTGCATTATGATAATTAATTAAGTTAGTATTTTAGATTTTAGTTATTATGTTAGTTTAGTTAACTAACAATAAGTTAGTATTTAGATAATTAATGAAATTAGTATTTCCGCTTTTATTCATTTTGGGATGAGGTCTTTATGCCCTAATATATGGTCATTTTTGTAAGGTTTCCATGTATAGATAAAAAGTATATAAATTATTTTCTGTTCCCAATCAATAATTACCATAGATATATCATTTCTAATTTTACTAAAGTTAACTCAAGCCCTTAGCTTCTTTCTCTTTTACCTTTTAGTTAGATTAGTCTATCTAAAAGAAACAAAGGTCCCTCACTATCAAAGTTTTATGTGTATTTCCCCCTCCAAATAAATTATTTTTTTAAAAGATTTTTGATGCTGTGTTATTAGGGGTGTAGGGGTGTGTGTGTGTGTGTGTGTGTGTGTGTGTGTGTGTGCACGCGCACACACATAAAGTGTCGATATTGATCCATTATCTACAGTGCCCTTTAGGCATGGTGTAACATCCCTACTTAACTCCTTTGGTCTTGTCAGTATTTACTATAGCCTTATCTAAAATCAGAATCTTTACTCAAGAAGCCAAAGTACAATAGAACTAGCTTTCACCCTTTTATTTGTTGTTCAGTTCTTTTCAGTTTTCAGTCTTGTCTGACTCTTCAGTGAACCCATTTGGGATTTTCTTGGCAAAGATGCTAGAGTGGTTTTCTGTTTCCATTTGACAGATCAGAAAACTGAGTCAAACAAGGTTGGAACAGGATCACAAAGTTAGTAAGTGTCTAAATGTGGATTTGAACTCAGGAAGATGAGTCTTTCTTATGTCATGCTCAGCACTCTGTGCACTATGACGCCACCTAGCTGCCCTAGCTCCTTGTTTCAAAACTTCATATGAATTTTTGTATTTCTGGTAAACAATATATTGCCATGTTCTATTTTCTAATCTAGTTTGCTATCCTCTTCCATTTTTGTGGATGAGTTTATTCCATTCATATTCATAGTTATCATCATAAATTGTTCATTTTCCTCCATCTTGTCCTCTTGTTCTTTTTCCTCTTTGCTCCCCACTCTCCTCTTTACAAATAAGACGGTTAAAAGAGAGAGAATTTACCTGACATTTATGATCTAATAAGTGAAACAACCTATTTCCTCTTTGTTGCACCTCTTTGCTTCCCTTTGCCCTGCCCGTTTCCAAGTTTCCTTTAAATCCTCCTTTTAATTTTAATTAATCTAAATTTAACTAATTTCTGTTTAATCCCCCTTCATGTTACTCCCTCTGAGATTCAAGTTTGCTTTATTTTGATCCATCCTTTACTTATTCTGCCCTCACTACTAGAACCCTATCTTTCTCTCCTTTGTCCTTGTACATTCCTGTGTCCCTTTGAGATTAACGTATTTCTATAACAAAATATCTCCATGTAAAAGGTGGTGGTGGTAATTTTATTTAATTTTCTTTTTTGAGGTTCAAATGGAAGTTTCACAGGACATTCATCCCTCTACCCTTTCCTCCATAATTATATATGTTCTCTATCTCATGAACCTCCATAATGTGATAGTGATTTTCCTTCTCCATAGAGAATCTCCTTGTAGTATTTAGAATTTTCTTGGGTTTTCTCATCTCATCCACATCAGCATCCAGGTTGGGGGCTTGAATTTGTGTCGGTCTCTACAACTAAATGGCACGGACAGGGATTTCCTGACCCTTAGTGTGAGAGCCCAAATTAGGTCCCTCCTTAAAGAGAGTCTAGGGCTCTTCCCATGCTCAGTTCTTCCTGGGGCCTCCCTCTTGCCATAGGGTTTCAGAACCTGTTCCTGATCTCAGCTATGAGAAGAATCTTTCTTCTTGCTTCTGGGCTCAAGATCTACTTGCTCCCTTGCTAGTCTTTCATAGCAGGTTTTACATACTGCTCAGGCTAAATTTTACCTGTAGTCCTTCTTCCATAGCTGGTCTTGAGCCACTATTGCCACTCTGTGTGCCCCACAGACTTCTCTTGGGATCTCTTCTCTATACATCCTTTCTTCTTTGATGAATTTATGTGCTGGTAGGAGTTCCCGTTACAATTCTCATGCAGATGATTCCAAAATATATACATTCAGGCGTTAATCTTTTTCTAGATTTCCCATCTTTCACTGGGATGTTCCACAGGTATCTCACACTTAATATGTCTAATATGGAACTTATTATTTCTCTTCAAGTCTGCCTCCTCTTCTAGCCTTACCTATTTCTGTCAAAAATGTAGTGATACCTAGGAGGTCAGGTTATTTTGTGTTGCTGGTGAAAGTGGGACAAAGGAGAATAGTTATTTTCGTAGAAAAGAGGAGCATAATGGGATGAGATTTAAGTTTTTTTTCTCACGCTAGTGTTGTACACCTTGTCTTTCATTGGAAAAAGCAGAGCCCTTAATATATTTGCCTAAATCAGGGGACATGATAAGACCAAGGGAAGATAGGTACCTATTCCTAAGTTAGGTGATAGCTGGACCCGTAGACTGAGGGAAGACGGCAGAGGATAGTGCCATAAAGTATTCATAAAAGAGGCAAACAAGTGAGTCCTAGAATAGCCAAGGGACAAACCTATCTAATCCTGACATCTGCTACTTTCTGATAAAGCCTGGATAAGAAAGAGTTTCACAGACACTGCATGATAAAGCTAACTGAGGAAGTTGAAAATAGCCTATATCTTCTGGCAAAGAGAGCCTACTTATGAAAGTTATATTCCCTCCATGCCAAGAAGAGGATTACTAAACACAGCATGTCCAATATCTGCATGACAATGTTAGTAGGTGGCTCTGAACATAGTACCTCGGCTGAGAACTATAGCCACATCACAATGGGCAGTTGAAAGAACTATAGCCTCTTATCAGCAGGGAAGAGGCTTACTAACCACAGCATCCTGAGTTGATGTTGGAAGGGATATTAGGTGTATTTGAACATAGCTGCTTAGCTAAAGATTACCTAGAAGAGAAACATGATGCCTGGCGGATATGTTATTTCCCAAAACTTGACACTCCATATCCAATCTCTGCACTTTCACACAAGTATCTATCATGCCTGCAATGTATTTTCAACTCCTCCTGACCTGGTCATTTGCCTCTTAGAATCCTTACCTTCATTCAAGCAAGGTTCAATTCAGATGTCATTTCTTCTATGAAACTTCCCTATCTTTCCAGTAATGACTGTCCTTCATCTTCTTAAATTTACTCACATCTATTTAATTGTAACCATGTTGTATTCCCCTAGTGAATTGTAAATTCTTTGAGAACAAGAACTATTCTTTTTGGTCCTTGTATCCTCAATGCCCAATCCAGTATCTTAATAGATATTTAATAAATGTTTATTTAGCTGAATTGAATTCTGCATGTCCACAGATAGACAAAGCACTCAGTTTTTAAAGTAGGGAAAAGGGATAAAAGCATTAATACTATAAAACACAGATGATAGTAGTAATTTCAAAGAAAACCGATGGCTTCCAAGCCAGTTATTTGTACGAATTATAGGCTGGGGTTTATTCTCTATGGTATAAGACAAAAATGGTGGATATGCATACAGCCCCATGCTTCCATGAGAATTAGGGAGGGCAGATTCCTTTCACTATCTTGGAGTGAATGAAGGAGATCCCACAAATGCCTGAATTAGAAATATTAGCTGTTTTTCATCAATCTTAAGGAGTTCATTTGCTTTCAAACTGTTTTGTTTGGCAAATGCTGGCCAAGCCATCAGTGAATTCTTTTCACAAGGCAGCTTGTTTGTGCTTTCATTTGGTCATTTTCCAAAAATTATCATGACCCCCATGATGGGGACAAAAGTTGTTGATGAGCATCGGCATCTCACTGAAATATAAGAAAGTTGGGAAAGACATCTGGGAGACCTCCAGGGCCTAGCTTAAGGTTGGCTGGCCCATCACGTCTTCTCATCACCCTTGTTAACTTCTACCATTAACAGCACAATCTCCTGGCCTTCACTATGGGTTCGATTCAGAGTAGACAATCCTTCCTCCCCCAGTATAACGAAAACTGAGGTCAATCTCTTCCTAACCAAAATTCCCCTGTTTCCTCTCAAGGGCATCACCATCTTTATAGCCATTCTCAACTCCTCCCTCACCTTCATCCCACTTGCCCAATGAGTTGATGATTCTACCACAGTGGCATTTCTTCACACACAGATGCCACCATAGGTGACTTTCATCACCTTTTCCCAAGACTATTGCAATAGCTCTCTAGCTTATTTCCCTGCCTTAAGTAACTTCATTCTCTAATCTATCCTCTGCACAGCTGCCAAAGTGACAGTCTGGGGCCATCTCCAGTCATCCTGGTATATATATGGTAACTGGACCCAGATGGCTCCAGAGGAGAAAGTGAGGCTAGTGACCTTGAACAGCCTTCCCTCACTGAAACCCAATTCACTCTTTCTTATCCAGGCTTTATGACATGGCATCTTCCTGATGTCATGGTCCTCTTTGAGAACAAAGGACAAACACAAAGTGACAGTCCTAAAGCTGTCCTTCCATCCCTGATCAATGAGCTTTAGTGACTCCCTGATACTCATAAAGTCACATAAAAAGACTCCTTTGTTCCTGCCTACATTTCCACCTTTATTAAATATTAATCCCTTTCATACACTCTAAGGACCAGCAAAACTGACTTTGATTTATGTTTCATGTCATATTCCATCTCTCATCTTCAAGCCTTTGCACAGATTGTTCCTCCTTGCTTGGAATGAACTCTTCATCTCTGCTTCTAATAATGCCTACCTTCCTTCAAAGTTCAAATGCCACCTCTTGTGAAAAGCTTTTCAAATGCTCCCCGGTTGCCAATATGCCTCAATTATGTTATATTTATATTGTTCATACTTTTATGTATACATGTTGTTTCTTCTTATATGTCATAAGTTCCTCGAGAAGAGAGAATATATTTTTTGTCTTTCTGTCTTCAGCCCCTAGCACAGTACATAACATATAGAGCTGAATACATGCCAGACTGGCCCTGACAAAAGTATAAATTAAGAAACATTTGCCCTTGGCTGCCCTAGCAGTTGAAAGAATCAGGAAGGGCTGCTTGTAGTTGAACTACATGGATCTTAAAAGAAGAGATGAATGTGAGGAAGAAATGCACTCCAGGAAGAAGGCATGGTCATTGAAAAGGCATAGAGATAGGAGGTGAGATGCTGTGTGAGAAGAAGAGATGAGGCCAATTTGGCTAGACCACACAGTACAGGAAGCTGAGTAACATCTGCAACAAGTAGTCATCCAGCCTCCAAACAAAATTTTCTGTGAGATGGAATCTACTAACTCCCAAAAGAGTGCATTCCACCTTGGGATATCAAATTTTTCAGAAGTTTTTTCCTATAACAAGACAAAAATCTTCTTCTCCAGTCCGTTCACTAAAATCTCATACTTGAATTTGTCATATTTGACATTTCTTATGGAACAACAATATTAAATTCTATTCATAAAGCATATGACAATTTGTTTAACTATTCCCCAATCACTGGAAACCTAGTTTATCGCCAATAATTTCCAGTAATATTTTAGCACAGAAAGGTTTTGTCTTATCAATGGCTTCCCAGAGGTATCATACCAGTAGTAGGATTACTGGGTCAAAGTATATGTACTTTACTGTAACTAATTGGATAACTCCATATTGCTTTCCAAAGAGGTTGAGCCAATTCATAACTCCACCAACAGCATGTCTATTTTATCATAGACCTACAAACTTTGTCTTACTTTAGTATCTTTGCAAATTTGATGACTATCTGGCAAAAAAAAAACCCTGAGTGTTTTAATTTACATATTTTTGATTATTAAATATTATGCATATTATATCATGTGACTATTGATAATATACGTTTTCTCTTTCTGAGGACTCATTGTCCATGTCCTTTTAAATTTGCCAGGAAGTCAGATCATGGGTCTCTAGTTAACAGAGAAGAAAGCACTCTTCTCTGTTCTGAAAATCAGGACATTTGCCCTTCTCTACTTCTGAAGCATCTTCCCATTCATTCTCCACAATATCTGAAAGATCATCCACAGTGGGTCAAGCACCATATCTTACTAGTATTCCTGGATGTAATTCATGGGTACCAATAGACTTGAATTTATCAAAGGCAACTAGGTGCTTACTTTCAGAAATTTCACTTTTTCACAGTGCCCTTCAAATTTCATCACATGAGCCTTCATTGCCTTCTTTACTCAGTTGTGGTATAATGGAAATAGTGTGAAATTTGGAGATCTGGATTCAAAGTCCCATTCTACCAGCTACTATAAAACCCACGGCAAGGCATTCAATGAAATGTTTGCAATTTTTTCATTCAAAAGTTTTAAAAGATGGAAATACAGCAAATATTAAAATGTAAGATTACTTATCAACTTTTTTTCTAATGACTATTGTCAATGAAATCTAGACACTAACACTTCAGTCTCAATGTGTAATAAGAGGACATAGAAATGTCAAAGGAAAAAGAAGAAACATGAACACAGGGAAAGTCAGTGGACCAGGACAAATATACACAGAGAAAATCTATGCTACAGGTAGCAAAATGTTAAGGATATTTATATGGACTAACTCTCATGCTACCTAAAAGAAGATATTGAATGCGTGTGAAAGGTTATACATATAGCATTGTTGGGGGGGGGGCGCGGAACAACCACAGAGATATCAATAACTATCACGTCATACACCTAATTTCTCAAGTCTATAAATTTTTTATAGGAATCATCTAAATATATCCTGATTAAGACATACTAAGGATCAGCTTTGGTGAATAATATTCACCAGCCTACTTATCTTTACAATCACACATTTTCCTTGAAAAGCAAAGGGAATATAACATTGCATTTTTGTAGTTTGCTATTTTAAAAAAAAAATTCACTTGATAAAGCAAAGTTCTAGCATTATATGGCTCTTTTCCAGCAAAATATTGCCCACATATACTAAAAACATACAAAATTCCTTAACAGATGCAACAACAGAGATGACTTTGTGCCTTTTAGCAATAATAATGAGGTATAAACGAAGATGTTTTCTTGTCATCAAATCATATGCCATTTGCATGAAGGAAGTCCAGTGAAAAATCCCAATCAAAAAGAGATTTCCCCATAGATGGTGGGGCCTTTCAGATGCTCCTGTTTATGTCTGACAATACTGATCACATCAAACACAGGACTATTACAGAGATGTCTAAATAAGATCCACAGCCACTCAAAAGAGTTTGACCTGTTTTCCACAAGGGAAAATTTTTATGTTATTGTCTAGATTACTCTATGTCCAGAATGAACAGTCCATTGGGTTGACCATTGGGTACATATATCAAGTACAGACATTGCAGAGATGATGAACAGTGACAAGAAGGGAATTTTAATGGGTTAAATTGTATTTGGGAAATTGGCAGTGCTTTCAATGATCCCAAGCTGTTCCTTGAAAGCAGAATTAATCATTTTTACACAAGTGATGCTATATAACTGCAAACAAATAATGTTGTTATCTTTGAAAACTCAAAATTGAAAAGAGAAAAAGATCTATTTGTACAAAGATATTTATAGCAGCTGTTTTTGTTGAGGCTAAGAATTGGAAATCAAAGGGACACCCATTTATTGGGGAATGGCTAAACAGCTGTGGTGTATGATTGTGACAGAATATTATTGAACTGTAAGAAATGACAAGCAGAATGATTTCAGAAAAACATGGAAAGAGTAAAATGAACTGATGCAAAGTCAATTAAGTAGAACCGGGTGAATGTTGTACACAGTAACAGCAATATCATATGATGAAGAACTGTGAATGATTTAGCAATATAATGATCCAAGACAATCCATTCACCTTCAGAGAAAGAACTGATATTGTATGAATACAGACAAAAGCATGCTATTTTTTTCCTTCCTTTCTTCCTCCATCCTCCCTTCCTTCCTTCCTTCCTTTGTTGCTTCCTTCCTTCCTTCCTTCCTTCCTTCCTTCCTTCACTGTTTTTTTATTGGAGTCCTCTTGTACAAAATTACTAATACAGAAATATTTTATATGACTGCAAACTTAATAGCCAATATCTGATTGTTTACCATCTCAGGTAGGGGGAAGGGAGGGAGGGAGGGAGAGATAGAATTTGGGATTCAAAACTTATAAAAGAATGTTTAAAATTGTTTAAACATGTAATTGGGGGGAAAAATATATTAAAAAATAAAAATCAAAACTGCAAAAGACACTAAGAGGAGAATGGATGAATGAAGAAGTATTTTTAAATACTATGTGTCAGGTACCGTAAATATTATCAACTATGGTGTGCAGAGCGATTAAAATAAAGCATGTCATCCAGGAAATGTATAAATGGAAAAGAAAGTGTTCCAGGCATGAAGCTGTGCCAAAGATAATAGATGAACTGCCAAAGTATCACATTAGTACCTATATAATATTTTTAAAAGTATCTAGAGAGAGATCTACAACATATTCACTGGACCCTCTATGAAGGATTTATGGGAGGACATAGGCAGGATTCACACAGAATGAAAAGACATAGATGGGTCATAATTATCAAAAGAGAGTAACCACATCAGTGATAACAGACAGTCAAAGACAAAACTGAAATATAAGATTTTCTGTAAATTCTCCAGAAAGTATTGGTTCACTGAGATGAAAGCCTTCCTCTTGGTCTTAAAACATCTTGTTTATAACATGACAGTACCAGGGTTACCCATATTTATCATCTCTTCTGTTACATTATCAGTCCACTTCCCTCCTGTTTAAATATAACTCTGTTGATATTTTTAAATATAATTTCTTATGTGAAATTCCTCATGGGTAAGATGCTTCAGTCTTCTTATACACATTTTCTTATTTTCTTTGCCTTGTAATTTTGTTTATTCTGGGATTATTGTATTTCATGATTCATAGTCCTACAGGACTACAGGGAATTTTTCACTGTTTTAAAAAATAATAGGATTGGTGAAGGGTAGAACAGGAATCTTTTGAAGTGTTATAGAATTCTCTAAATGTGTTCTAACGCCATTTCTTCCTCCTATTCAGTCCTGAACACATCGCCTTGCCAATCTGCATCACTCTTCTAAGACATGTGTACTGAATGACTACCTTGACATGCTAACTAGTCAAGTGTATTCATAATTGGAACAATCCAGGAAACCTTTCCCATTTTGCTTTATAAACATTCATTGGGAGCAAACTACTTTCTGCTACAGTTTTCATAAATTCCTAAGTTAATTTGCCGTCTATCATCATGCCTTTTGATCTGAAAAGCATCATAGAAATAAATATAATAGTTACAATGCAAAGCCAGTTCTTACAAACATATAAGAGAGCCAAATATAAAATCATATGAAAGCTCTAAACAGAAGGAAGGAGAAAAATCACCATGGTTCAATGGAAAGTGTGCTGATTCTGGATTCAGGTGACATTGGTTCTTACTATCTGTGTCTGAACTCTCTGGAGTTTCAAATGCATCATCTGTAAAAATTAATTAATAAACATCTATTGGTAGTGGGAAGAAAACACACAATCAAGCTTGTAATGCCATGCTCAAGCAGTTTTCCAAAAGAATGCTACTGTTAACAGCTTTTAAGATTCTGATTAAACAGCATAGTGAACACTCTATTCAAGAACAAATTAAAGGAAAACATTCACAACAAATCAAGATACAGTATTCACAACATTACAACTTATCACAGAAAATCACAACATAGTGTTCACAACAGCTTATCACTAAAATGGCCACATAGTTTTCACCAAAGTGGTCACAGCATTTAGAATAAAGAACAAAAGAACAATCATCTGTTATTCCTAAGGAGGTTTGTCTCCTTCCTTAGTCATTCAGTCACCTCAGAATACAAGTCAGTCTTCCACTCATGGGGCAACCAGGTTAACTTAATCAGTCACTTATCTAGCAATCAGTTACTAAGTATGTCTAATCACTGAATACAATCATTAGAAAATACACCCCTACATCACTAGAAAACCATGTCATCATCATAGCATTCTATATTCAGGGAGAGATCTTTTCTTCATCTTGACTCGGGGTGGTTTCTCAGAGTCCCTGGATTCCCTTCCATGGTCCCAGATCCTACCAGAATCCACCAGTCACCTGGATTCCGAGGCAGACAGCTCCCAGGTCCTTACCCAGTCCTCTGGGCAGTTCCTGCTACACATTGAAGTTCACAGGGTCCAGTACATCTCAAAACCTTTACAATTTCTGTTTCCAGGAATTCAAGGATCAACTAAGCCACAAACAAACAAAGTCTTAGCATCCGGGTCATGTTTCCTCGGTCTTCCAGCAGATTGGCTGGCCCTAGGCCCCAGAAGAAATCTCAGCCTTCCAGGCAGCAGCAATAACTTTGGCCTTCTAGTCAGCCTTCCCAGGAGCAATTTCAGCATTCACCAGATCTCTCAGCAGAAAATTCTGAATATAACTCTCTGGGGCTTTTCTTACAAACACACACACACACACACACACACACACACACACACACACACACACACATTGGCTTCCCATTTCAGCCAACCCCTTCCTGTTATGTCAGCACAGGAGACAGAGTTCACACCTTCTCTTTCTTTCACAGAGGTTTGATTAGTTACTAAGGGCTAAGTATCTGCTTACTTGACATAACAAAAAGGGGTCTTCAAATTTAAATTGATTACCATTACAAAGCTCTACCAGCATTCCCCTCCAACAACTTTAAAACTCCTCAAATCTAATTCCGGAATGGCAGGTCCAACATTAGGTCAGAGTAAGACATTCTTTCAATCCAATAAAACTTATGAGGTCAGAAAGAAAGATCTGTGACATGGGGGTAGAGTCCTGAGGGGTGACTGGGCAACAAAACCAACAGGGTGGGGTCCTTGGGGGTCCATAGTGCTTCACCCCACCCACCATAGACACAACTCCATCCTCTCCCTGGGTCCCAAACTGTGGGACACAGCAGGAAAACACATTCAGTGCTCCTGCCTTGCTGCCCAGTCCTTATCTGGTCCTGTAGCTGAATTCCAAACTCCTGGGTTCCTCTTCCTCCTGCAGGAGGCAGCCACTCTTATGCAGGCAGCTCACCATTCCTGCTTTGACCTCAGTGAAGTCAGCATGCACGCTGTTCTATGCTCCTGTTCCATGGCTCCACAAAGTCACAGCTGCCACAACTGGGAAACAAACAATTATCCCATCCCCCATACTTTCCTTTTAGTTCACAGATCCCGTTTGTGACACCATTTTGTATCAGCAAGCACCCTAGCATGCTCAGGATGGCTGCTAGCACAGATTCTTAGATCTACTTTTTTTGTGTGCTTTTTTTTTGGAGGGCAGTTGGGATTAAGTGACTTGCCCAAGGTCACATGGCTAGTTTTTGTGTTAAGTGTCTGAGGCCAGATTTGAACTCAGGTCCTCCTGACTCCAGGGCCAGTGCTCTATTCACTGTGCCACCTAGCTGCCCCTGGATCTGCTTTTCTAAAGGAAAGCAACTCAAAATGGGTTAACAGTCTTGCTTTAATCAATCAAACATGTATCCTTTACCTAGTTCAGGGGAAAAAGTCAGCACCCTGAACTTCAGAAAATACAAACAGAATACAAACAAGTTACAAACAGACAAAGAAACACATCAGCAGACAGGCTTCCAACCATCTGACCATTACATCCATACCTAGTTAGCTACCAGAGAGGGAAGCACCAACATCTGGGTTTTTCAAAGCCGGGGGCTCAATGGCTTCCCAGAGTCTCATCTGGCCAAATCACACAACTTTTTCCAAAGTGAGCCCCAAAGCAAAACCTCACATCAGGGTAAATATAGCCTTTTCCTGGATCAGAGAATGTCACAGCCCTCTTGACCCACTGCCCAATCACAAAGTAATAAGGCATGGGCATTCCTGAAGAACAAGCCTCCCGCCATAGGCTCCATTCAGCCCATTAGGGAACAGAATATACTTTCAAATCAGGGAAGGTTCTCAGAGCCACTTAAGCCTCTCAAAGGGCCTAGAGGCAGGGAAGAACTTCAGATTCCTATAACAATATTTTTTAAAGTATCAAGGAAAACTGTACCAACATCCTAGAACTAGCAGTTAAATATAAATTGAAAGAATTCATCAATCATTACTTGAAAGAGATCCTACAAATAAAATCTTCTAGTAATATTATAGACAGATTCCCTGGATCTCAGGTCAAAGAGAAAATGCTTCAGGCAGCCATAAAAAATAATTCAAATATCATGGAGCTACAACCAGTATAACACAGGATTTAGTGACTAATACATTAAAGGAGTGGGGGCCTCAAAACAGGGATGGGGTACCTGTGGCCTCAAGGTCACATGGGGCTTTCTAGGTCCTTGGGTACAGCCTTCTGATTGAGTTCAAGTTTTACAGAACAAATCCTTTTATTAAGGAGATTTGTTCCATGAAATTTGGATTCAGTCGAAGTGCCACATTTGAGTACCCAGAGGGCCATATTTTGGGATTACAACAAAAAAATAACCTGCCCAGAAAAACTAAGTATAATTCTTCAAGGAAAGGAATTGATATTAAATGAAATAGAGGATTTTCAAGCATTCCTGATTCAGAGAACAGAATAGAAAATTTGACTTTTAAATACCAAACTCAAGAGAAATATTAAAAAGGTAAACATGAAAAATGATAAATACCAGAGAAGATGTGGGAAAATTGGGACACTAATGCACTATTGGTGGAGTTGTGAACTGAACCAACCATTCCAGAGAACAGTTTGGAACTATGCCCAAAGGGCAACCAAACTGTGCAGACCCTTTGATCCAGCAATACCATTACTAGGTCTATATCACAAAGAGATCATAAAAATGGGGCAAGGGCATAAAAATATTTATTGCAGCCCTTTTTGTGATGGCAAAATATTGGAAATAGAGGGGATGTTCATCAGTCTTGGAATGACTGAAGAAGCTATGGTACATGAATGTAATGGAATACTATTAGGCAATAAGAAATGAATAGATTTCAAGAAAAAAATGGGAAAGACTTGTAAAACTAATGCAAAGTGAAATAAGCAGAACCATAAAAACATTGTAAATAGTACCAGCAACATTGTATGATAATCAGTTATGAATGACTCAATTCTTCTCAGCAGCACAATGATCCAAGACTAGTGCAAAGGATTCACAAAGGAAAATACTATCCTGTAATGGTAATCAGTTTATCAGATACTTAGGGCTAAGTAGATTAGATACTTAGGGCTAAGGATAGAAGGTATGTCCATTGTTGAGAAGGTATGAACTCCCCTATTGACTTGGAGGAAGGCTATTGGCTGAGACAGGACTCCAGTGCTGTATATAAAGAAGAATTTTAGTGAGAGGAGAGAATTTGGAATTGGCTCCTCAGTGAAGGAAGATTCATGGAGACTGAAGTCAGCTGAGAAAGAGAGGGAAAGAAAGAGAGTGTTCCTCTCCCAGTATCTGGAAGCTGACTGAAAACGTGAACAGGATGGGACTTTGTTTGTTTGTGGCCTGGCTGATCCTTGAGTTCGAGCCAAGAGAAGTGGCGAAGGGTTTGAGGTGTGCTGAACCCTCTGAACTTCAGTGTGTGCCAGGGATTGCCCTGAGGACTGGACAAGCACCTGGGAGCTGTTTATCTCTGAGGACTGGATGAGAGCCTGGCAGCTGTCTGCTCTGGAATTCAGGTGATTGTTTGGCAGATTCAAGAGGGAGCTGGGACCAGGGAAGAGAATCCAGGGAATCAGAGAGACCACCCAGAGTTAAAATGAAGAAAAAGCCTCCCCTTGGACTAAACTGAGGTTTGTTGGAAATCAAGGGGTGGAAAGTTTATGTTGTTTTCTAATGATTGTATTAGGAGACTAAAGTTAATGGCTGCCCCATGAGTGGAAGATCAGTATATTGTTAATTGATTGATTGAATCTTTAAGTATTAAGGTGGTTTCCCTCTTAGGGAAACCAGGTGATTCTTGTTCTCTCCCTTGTTCTAAATATTGTATATAATATTGTGAATTGTTGATACTGTGAATATTGTACTGAATCTTGATTTGTAATGGAATAAACAGAGTGTTCATTACTACTGTGTAATACAAATCTTAAAAGCTGTTCACAGTAGCATTCTTTTGTGAATCTACTGTTGCTTGGCTTTACAAATCCATATCCAGATAAAGAATTAATGGACTCTGAATGCATGCTCAAAACATATTTTTTCACTTACTTTATTCTTTCTCATTTTTTCTTTTAATCTGTTTCTTCTTTCACAAACTTGAAAGCCACAAATATGACTACTATAGAAATAATGTTACATGACAGCACATGTATAAACTATATCAAACAGCCTACCATTTTCACAAATGGGGGGAAATAGGAGGGAGAGAGAAAAAATTAGAATTCAAAGTCTTGTAAAAACGAATGCTAAAAATTTTCTTGACTAGGGAAAACATAAAATACTATTCAAAAAAGCATCAATCATGTCAGGGTTAATTTTTTAAAAATGGATGGGCAAGAAAGAGAGATGCTCTGGGATAAGGAGGAAGAGAGGAAGAATGGGAGAAATTACCTAAATAAAAAAGGGCACAAGGAAGAATTTTTACAGTGGAGGGGAAAATATGTGGGTAGGTTACACAGCAGGCAACATTTGAACCTTACATCCATATTGGTTAAAAGAGAGGGAAAATACACATATATACATGTGTATATATAAATACTCACTTGGAATAGAAATCTATTTTACTCAACAAGGAAGTGGAAGGGGAAGGGGATAAGATAAATGAAGGGTTGATAAAGGGGAAGGAGGATAAAACAAGGCAATGACCAGAAGCAAAATAGACTTCAGAGGAGGAACAGGATAGAGAGACAGAGAGAAAGAAAAACAGAAGAAAATGAAATGGAGAAAAGTACAGAGAAATCATAATTGTGAACGTGAATGGGATGAACTCACCTATAAAATGGAAATGTATAGTAGAATGGATAAGAAACCAGAATCCAATAATACATTATTGACAAGAAATGCACTTGAAGCAGAGACATATACACAGAGTTAAAGTAAGAGACTAGAGCAAAATCTATTATGTTTTAACTGAAGTAAAAAAGGTAAAGGTAGCAATTGTGATCTCAGATAAAACAAAAGCAAAAAATAGACCAAATTAAAAGGAATAAACAAGGAAACTACATCTTGCTAAAAGGCAACATAGACAATGAATTAATAACAATACTAAATATACATGCGCCAAATGGCATAGCATCTAAATTCTTAAAGGAAATATTAAGTGACTTGCAAGAAGAAACAAACAGTAAAACTGTACTAGAGGAGGACCTCAACTTTCCCCTCTCAGAGACAGATAAATCTAATATAAAATTACTAAGAAAGAATTTAAGGAGATAAACAGAATCTTAGAAAAGTTAGATATCGTAGACATCTGCTGAAAACTAAATGGAAATAGAAAGGAATATACCTTTTTCTCCTCTGTACATGGTACCTTCACAAAAATTTACCATGTATTAGGGCGTTAAAAAACCTCATTAAAAATGTAGAAAAACACAAATATTAAATGCAGCCTTTTCAGACCATAATGGAACAAAAAATCCATTCAATAAAGTGCAAAAACTAAAAAAAATTAGTATTTGTTAAATGTCTACTGTATGCTAGGCACGGCTCTGCTGAACACTGGCCTAAAGTAAGAGGATTGGGCTAAATGGCTTCCTAAGCTCCTTTCTAATGATGCTTTATGGCCATAAATTACAGATGAATAAAACAAAGCTCAGAGAGCTTTTGGCCATACAACCAATATATGCAAGAGGCAGAACTGAACCCAGTTTTCTCCTGACTGCAAATCCTTGAAGTCTTCCTTCCGCAGAGATTCAAAGCAAAATCTCAGCAAGAGTCAACATTTTCAAGATTATCTTGTTGAAGTGCTCTTCATCCAGTACCTTAGAGCAATGGTGTCAAAACTCAGATAGAAATGATGGACCACTAAACCATTAAATATAAGCATTCCTTCAAACTACTATTTAAATTAAATAGTATTAGTATAATTTAAACAATTTAAATTAGTATAAATTAAATAGTAGTATAAATAATACTATTTATGTTAAAACTATAGTTTTAATATATATTATATTTTGTTTTACTTTTATTTATTTAAATATTTCCCAAATACATTTTAGTCTTATGAAGGCTGTACTCAAACAGTGTTGAGGGCTGCCCAGGCCCATGTTTGACACCTCTGCCTTAGAGGACCCTGGAGCAGTGGCTAGTTGAGTATCTTTCCCTTCCAACACTATGTTTACAAGTCATATGGGCAAGAGGGTTTGGCTTTTTTTCTCCTTAACTAAAGACTTGGTTTTTCCCAAGCATCCCAGACTTCTGACTACATTATTCCCCACGGATGTCTCTGAACTCTGGAATTTCAGATTTCATTTTCTTGTAAAGGGGTAGGAACTTCCTCCTACTCACTAATTACCACCTATTCCAAATAGAATCTGGTTTCATTTTTATGGGATCAGCACTGGTTTGATTAAACATGTAGTCACTTCACCCTAATGATTCAGATGTCAAATGCCAGCTTCTTCACTTCATAAAATGCCTGTCCCCATGACCCATGAGAGGGAGAGGAAAGTGGAATGGCTATCGAATGGTGTTGTGTATAAATAGTTGGTGATATAAATACCCAGGGAAAGGCAATTAATAATCTGTTCTGACCTGTGAGATGATTAGGTGATGTAATGTTACCCCACCCCAGATCCAAGGTCATGCCACTCTTCCAGCATCCTTTTAATTTAAAAAGAGAGTTTCTCTCTTTGCACAAACTGGACATTAATGCATCCACAATACATACATGCACACACACACACACACACACACACACACACACCACCTCTTCCTAAGAGTGACTTGAAGGAACTTACTCCATTAAATCACAGCTTCTTAGACAATGCAGTGAAACTGGATCTCAGGGTTTCTGGGTTTGAAAGTGAAAGAGTAAACCCTATTTCTTGACATGTCCCTAGAGGCTGTGAGGGTTTAGCTAGAGAATCTCAGGGGCCATCTAGTCCAACCCATCCCTGAGCAAAAATCTACCCAACACACATTCACCTGGCCTTTGATGGAAGACCTCCAGGGAGAGGATGCTCACTACCTCCCAAAATGACCCCATTCCATTTTTGTACAGCTCTAACTGTAGTCAAGTTATTCTTGACATCAAGCCTAAACTTAACTTTATTACCCAACACTCCTAACTCAACCCTCCAGGGACAAGCAAGAACATTATGGCACCATGGGGAAAGTATTGCCTTTGACATCAGAGAATTTGGGTTGAAATCCCAGCTCTGCCACTTATTACCTTTGTGACCTTGGGCAAATTGGCCAATTCTCTTGGATTCAGTTTCCTTATCCAAATGGTGATGGGGTCACCTCTAAAGTTCCTTCCAAATCCAAATCCATGATCTGATAATCCCACAATAAATTTAACACAGAGGTGTTATAAGACTCAAATAAGATAATGGACATAAAACACTTTTTTAAAAAAACTTATATAAATGGCCGTTTTTATTATTATTATTATTATTAGTAGTAGTAGTAGTAGTAATAGTAGTAGTAGTAGTAGTAGTAGTAGTAGTAGTAGTAGTAGTAGTAGTCTACAGCAGCAGGCCTGCAGCCTGGTAGTGACTTCATTCCTTGAGCCTTCTACCACACTCCTGCTGAGCTCAGGAAAATGTTTATTGAGCAATACAGGAATGTGCTGGCAATATTTAACAACCAGGTTAAGGTAGGGTGGAGTTTGGAGTTAGAGAATTGTTTTAAGTTAAATCTTTTAAGTTTAATCTTCATTAGTAACACTTTTTAAAGTCTTTTAAATCAATAAAATAATAAATCAAGTCCTGATTGGCAGGGATTGTTTATATCTAATATGTAAACACTCACACTGAAAATTTAGCTATAGGTTCTCTGGAACCTGTTCTTGCTGGATTAACCTTTCTTCCATGCTATATCTCTTGGTAATTGCTTTAAGACAGCTATGGTGTCACCCATGAATATCCTCAGAGTCTACTTGTGCAAAGAGAAGGATAAAGGCTGCCTACAGGTAAATAAAAGATTATTAGAAGAACCACCTACTCTTCATGCTCAGTAAAAGCAGCTGATTAATCAATCAAAAATATCAATTAAGTGCCTTCTATGTTCAAAGTACTGTGCTAAACCCTGAACAAAAAGAAAAAGTAAAACAAAACAGAACAGAACAGAACAAAATAAAAGAGATTAAAAGGACACCTAGAAACTCCTAGACTGAGAAACCTATTTTAAAGCCCATGCTGCCAGAAGGAGGGGACAGAGTCAAGATGGTGGAATAAAAGCACAAACTTGGTGTGGGTTCCAGCTCTAATACCTGTAAATAAATGACTCTAAACAAATTTTTAAGCTAGAGAACCCACAAAGTGACAGAGAGAAACAAGTCTCCCACTAAAGGTGGCCTGGCAGGCCAACAGGAAAGGTATATCATGAGTGGAGACCCTTGTGAGCTGCAGCTCCAGCCCCAGGGCAGCCCAGACCAGGCAGAGCAGACTTTAAGAGAGTGAATTACCACCAGCTGTGGAGGTTTCCAGACTTCTCAACCCATAATCACCAAAGAGAAAATAAAAGGCCAGTGGGGAACTCTGTTGGAAGGGTGAAAGAAGAGCATGATCCAGCCCCTACCCCCAAGGTTAGAAGTGGTGGAGGTGCTGCAGCTGCAGCTACTGCCTCATGGCTGCTTCCAGAGTTCTTGGCCTGCAGACTGTAGGGTAATCCCTCTTGCTCTGACCTGATTGGATCTGGATCCTGGTCTTGAGTGGTGGTCCTGGGGTATGTGGCCAGTGTGGTAGAGCTTGTGAGGGCTATAGAAAGGGCACCAAACTAATAGCTCCAGCATATGCAAAAAACCCAGTGATTAGGGACAAAGCTCTCTCCATTCTGTAAGCAGAGTTCTACCATGACAAAGAACTCAAAAGTCAAGTAACTGGGAAGATGAGCAAACAGAGGAAGCATAAACAAAGCATATCATTCTTTTCTGGGGACAAAAAGAATCAAATCATTGAACTGGAGGAGGACAATGAAGTCA
>CM053593.1:351449031-351474076 GCA_028646575.1 Pseudocheirus occidentalis | reverse complement strand
GACAATCAAACACAAGAAGCATGAGAAGGTAAACATGGGAAAGAAATCATAAGGAACTTGTCAAATTTGAATTATTTACATGCCAATATGGAAAAACGATAATAGTAACTTATGAAGCTTTTCTTAGCATGAGGATAGGTGAAGGGAATACAAATGTATATATATGTATACTTACACATAGGTCCATATAGGAGGCTATATATGCATATGAATACATATCTGAGCATGTGTGTATATGTGTATATAGAGGGTATAGGATGAATTAAATGTGAAGGGATGATACTTTAAAAGGCGAAATTCTGAGGTGGGAGTGGACTAGAATCAGAGGAGACAGGGAGAGACAAAATGGGATTAATCATTCCATAGAGAAGAAGCAAGGTATAAGTATGACAATTTTTCTTTCAATTACTCTCATTGAATTTGGCTTAGGGAAGAAATGGCATAATCTCTAAACTGGGCATCATGCCACACAGGAGAGTAGGGGGCATGAGGATGAGAGGGGTATGACGGAGGGGAGGGCAGGGTCTGGGGGAGGGATGCTGAAAGCACACACTTTGGTAAAAGGACAGGGACAGGGTAGAGAACAGAACAAAGAGGGGGGAGGGATAGGAAGGAGAGATAGATGATCACTGTCACAATATGTCCACTATGAAGATGTACTGTATAATCACACATCCATAGCCTGTGTTGAACTGAGTGTCCTTCCAGTGGGGGTGGCCGACAAGGGAGGAATAGAAAGAATCTAGAATTTAAAGTTCTGCAATGCCTGCAACTAGGAATTAAGATATACAGGGGCTGGGATAGGGAGACCCACCCTGCCCTACCAGAAAATAAGAGAGCAGAGCAGGGGAGGGGCTTTACAGTGGGATTGCTGTTTTAGGATTGGGGCAGGGGCAAGAAGGGGAAAAATATGTAATTCAAAAATGTAATGAAAATGAACAATGTAAACAAGAAAAATAAAAAATAAATTAAAAAAAGAAAAAATAATAAAATAAAAACCAATAAAAAAAATAGTGGGTCTTTCTAGATCCTTTCTAGAGAGAGACAGACCAGCACAATCATATGATCTGTGTAAATGATACATATTCCCAGATAATGGCCAGTGATACCAAAGTATTTATATATATATATATATATATATATATGTATATATATATATAATATATATGTATATATATATGTATATATATATGTATATATATATATATATATATATATATAATACCAAAGTATTATACCAAAGCCTGATTGTTTATAGACCACATATTAGGATATTATTGAAAAAGAAAATTTTTATTAGGAATCAAAAGCTAAGTACTACATTGAAATATCTATGGATGTGAGTATATTCTTAAATACTTACACATTTGTAGGTGATCCTCTATTTACAAAATCCCAACATAAGAAAATCGGGCTGCAAATGAATGAGGGCAAAATTATTATGTAAAATATTATTGTAGCAGGGTAGAGCAGTGGATAGAGCACTGAGCCTAGAGTGGTAAGACTTATTTTCCTGAATTCAAATCTGACCTCAGACACTTACTAGCTACATGAATGAGAGTAATATGCAGTGAAGCAAGGTAGGTCAGAGACAGATTTTGAATGACTTTATGGTAAATTGGGTACTGTTTTTTTTGTCCTAGAATTAAAAAGAGATCCACTGGAACATTTTGAGCAGGACAGTGAGATGGTCACTTCCCTGTGACTATCTGTGGCAGTTCTGTGGAGGAGATATTGGAGAAAGGAGAAGCTGGAGGTAGGGAGAATAATTAGGAAATTGTGGACCAGATACATGATAAAAACCTGAACTGGTTCCTGGCTATGAGCATATCAAGAAAGGTATGGATATGTAAGATTTGACAGAGGTAGAATTGATAAGACTGTCAAATTGACTGAATGGGTGGGATGTGAGAGACTGAAGAATGAGAATGACCCCAAGATCTAGGACTCAAGTGCATACTCTTTGCCATGAGGGAAATTAAGTCTAAGGTCCAGAGAGCCTGGTTCTTCACCCTGGAATCATGGGTTGAACAGTTGAATATCACTTAGAAACTACTGTTATTTTCTTTACTTATTGACCTCTTGTAGAAGGATCAGTCATGAGGAACAAAGCAAAGCAATCTGTGTCTTCCCTAGAGCTCAAAGGTTCAGAATGATATGAATTATCTAAGATTGTGTGGGTCTAGAACAAGTTGTGCTTAAATAGCCACATGGTAAATTTTTATTAGTCATTGCTTACTGTGTTCAATGCCAAGAATAAAACATGTTGTACATTTGAGCATAATCTGTCTATTTCCTTGGGGAGCAAGTTGATTATTTCAAGATCGCAAGACTAGGCATCAGTAAAACATGGCAAGTTAAGAGAGGAGGAAGGATTGTGCCATTAGGACGGAAGTCTTAGAGTTAATTTTAATTGGTAAATTTGCCCTAAACACAAGTTAATTGAGTCACTATCACACTGAACACAGCAGCTTTTTACAACCTTTTCATCCAACTTCAAACTTTCCTTGTCTCTCCCTTCTCCCACAATCTCCTCTGCCTCATATTTCAATGAAAAGAAATAGATAACTCCCTCTTTTGCCTCTACTCATCTCACATCACTCAGATCTTTCACCTTTGAAATCTCATAGAAATCTCTGGTCCTTTTCCTAGCCATGGCAAACTCTTCTATATGCACAAGTGATACCATTCTATCTCATCTTCTTCAGCAGATTGCCCAATTCTTATCCCTGTCTGCTTACCAGCAGATTCATTTCTCTTCTATTTTCTAAGAACCTTCACTCAATCTGTCTATCCCTTCTAGTTGTCATCCCATACTTCCCTCCATTTCATGGTTAAACTCCTGGAAGTCATCTACAATTGATGTCTTTACTTACTTTGCTATCACTCTTGTTAGCACTCTGCAGTTTGGCTTTCAACTTTATCATTCAGCTGATTCTCCCCAAATTTACCAATGATTTCTCTTAACTACCAAATCCAACAGCGTTTTTTCAGTCCTCATCTTTTTTCATCTCTCTGTAGCCTTTGATACTGTAAATCACCCTCTTCTTTTGATACTTTCTTCTTTCTAGGTTTTGATAACACTGCTTTTTCCTGGATTTCCTCCTGACTCTGACCACTTCTCAATTTTCTTCTCTCGTTCTTCATCCAGGTCATGACCACTAAATGTGGAAGTCCCCCATGGTTCTATTCTGGGACTTTTTCTTCTTGTATATTATTTCACTTCACAATCTAATCAACTCTAATGAATTCAGTTATCAGCTCTATACTCATGATTCTCAGATCTATTTATCCAGTCCTAATCTCTCTCCTGACTTCTTGTCTTATAGCTCAAGCTGACTATTGGATATCTGAAATTAGATGTTCTAGGGACATCTTAAACTATCCCAAACTGAACTCATTTTCTTTCTACCCAGATGATCTCTTCTATTAATTTTCCTATTACTGTAAAGGATCTCACCATCTTCTCCCCTAGGCTCACAATTTAGTTGTCCTAATCGGCTCCTCATGTGCTCTTACTCCCCCATCTGTTGTTTTTTTTATAGGTTTTACCTATATAAAATCTCTCATATATGGCCCCTTTCCTCCTATGACACTGTCACAACCCTGGTGATGACCATTAGCACCTCATGCCTGGAATATTGCAACAGTTTGATGGTTGGTCTTTCTACCTCAAGTCTCTTCTCTCTCTAGTCCACCTTCCACTAAGTTGTCAAATTGATTTTCCCAAAACATAGATCCACCAATGGCCCTATCCTATTCTCTAGTAGCTAAATTCCAGTGGCTGCCTATTACCAACAGGATCAAATATAAAAGCTTCTAACCTTTTCCTAACTTCTTCATCTTCTTAGATCTTATTAGGCTTCACATATTCTTTTTTTTTAAAAGGCAATTGGGATTAAATGACTTGCCCAGGGTCACATAGCTAGTCTGAGGCTAGATTTGAATTCAGATCCTCCTGACTCATGAGCCAGTGCTATATCCCAAATATTCTTCAATTCAGTGGCACTGGTCTCCTTGCTGTTCCTTGATCACTACAGTTCTTCTTCAGACTCTACATTTCCACTGGCTATCCCCCATATATGGCATTCACTCCCTACTGATCCCCACTTGTTCACTTCCCTGATTTCTTTCAAATCCCAACCAAAATTCCACTTTCAGTAAGAAGGCTTTCCTGGTCCCACTTAATGTTAATGTCTTTCCTCTGAGATTACCTCCAATTTTTCTGTATATATTTTCTCATCACATGTTTGTTTGCTTGCTCTCTGCTCCACTAAACTGTGAGCTCCTTGATGACAAGGACTGTTTTTTCATCTTTCTTTATATCCCCGGTGCCCAACCCTGTGCTTAGCACACATTGGGCTCTTAGGAAATACTTGTTGACTTTACTTCACCCACCAGACTGTTGAGATGGCACAGCCATGTAGAGAAAAACGTAGCTGGAATCAGAAGATCATTCACTCTTTGAGAGTCATAGAGATGTTTGCATTTCTCCAGCATTGATGAAATTTCTCCACCAAGATGAGCATGGAACTCTCAGGTCCTGATCTTCTCTGCTTAATAGGATCAAGTTAGTAATTAGAAACACCAACTGGGTGTTGATTTTGTCTTTGAATCCTCAGGCCCTTCCACACAGTAAGTGCTCAATAAATCCTCAATCCAAAAAAACTAGCAACAATTTATTGAATTGAATTGGATGAGTTTAATTAGGATCATAGGTATGTATGTGAACATATTGTAGAGGCAGAAGAAACAAAATTGCAGTCACCTCAGAAGTCATCTAATCCAACCGGTTCTTCAGTCAATCTGTGCTTCAGTTGATCAATGCTCATTGATTGGTTCTTAAACAAGAAGTTCCCCTACAGGTCAAATGACCTTCCCTTAAAGAACTTGATTAAGGGGAAAACAACTACCTCAAAAGATATCCCATTAAGCTCTTGGACAGCTCTAAAGATTGGCTGTAGGAGGCAAAGTAGCAAGAAGTTACAGAGAAAACCTCATTTCTGGTCCATGAGAATGTGAGTAATATACCAAAGGCCTCCATCATGAAGTCAACAACTCTGTTTATTACTCTGAGAGAGGTTAGTCAGTGCAAGTAAGGCTTTATGAATGAGATGAGTCTTCAGTTATGTCACCAACTTGAAGGAGGAAATATCTGATATATTCTCTAGCACAATATAAAAGTGAGACATTATCTTCAACCTGTTGTCCCATTTTTCTTCTCAGTCACAATTAAAGTCCAAAAAAGCCATCTCTGCTTATTTCCTCCATGTCCTCTCCTCCCATTTACTTCAGTGAACCATAATAAGTTCTTCTCCAACCCTTTATTTAACTTTCTGTTTCAAGTATATCTCTTGTAAACAACCTATTGTTAGATTCTGGTTTCTAAGCCAGTCTACTGTCCTCTTCCATTTTATGGGTGAGTTCATTCCATTCATATTCACAGTTAGTATTGCTAATTATTTATTTCCCTCCATCCCATTTTCTTATGCTTATTACTCTTTATTTTATCCCATATTTCTTTAAGTGTCTGTATTGCTTCCAACCACTGCCTCACTTCATCTACCCTCAGTCTTATGCCCCTACCTCCTTTCTCTTAACCCCTTCCCTTTCCCTCTTACTTCCCTGATGGATAAAGTGCTTTTATAAGCCCAATTGTCTATTTATATTTATTTTTCCCCCTTGAAACAGTTCAGATAAGGTCTAGGTTCAAGTGTTACCATTCCATTCCAAAACCCCCTCTATTGTATAAACTCTTCCTTGTGCGTCCATTTATGTAGGACATTCTCCCCCCATTCTTTCCTTCTCTTTCCCCTTCTCCCAGTACATTCAACTTTCCCACCCTTAAATTCTTCCTTTAAGATCTTCGAAATATAATAGAAATTACAATCAGGTGCTCTGTGTAATTATACTCCTTCTAAAATCCCTGGTAATGATTAAGTTCTGAAGGAATATATATATATGTGTGTGTGTGTGTGTGTGTGTGTGTGTGTGTGTGTGTGTGTGTGTGTGTGTTTATGTGTATATATATATATATATATGTATGTATGTATGTATATGTTATCTCCCATATAAGAACGCAAAAAAGTTTAACCTTATTTAGTTTCTTATAATTTCTCACCCATATTTACCTTTGTATGCTTCTCTTGAATACTACATTTAAATGTCAGGTTTTCTGTTTAGCTTTGGTCTTTTCATCAGGAATATCTGAAAGTTTTCTATTCCATTAAATGTCCATTCCTATACTCCTACCCACTGTGGAACAATACTTCATTTTGGTGGGTAGATTATTCTTGCTTGTAATCCTAGCTCCTTTGCCTTCTGGCACATTATATTTCAAAGCCTCCATTCCTTTATAACGATATCGACTAAATCTTGTGTGATTCTAACTATGGTTCCACAGTATTGGAATTTTTCCAGCTGCTTTCACTATTTTCTCTTTAATTTGAGAGCATTTGATTTGGGATACAGTATTCCTGAGAGTTTCATTTTGATGTTTCTTTCAAGAGGTAACTGGTGGATCTTTCAATTTCTATTTTGCCCTTTGTTTATAAGATATCTGAGCAGTTTTCCTCTATAAAATCTTTAAATATGATATCTAGGATTTTTTTTTGTTCATGGCTTTCAGGTAGTCTGATGATTCTTAAAATAACATTCCACATCCACTGTTTTTTCTTATGAGATATTTCAGATATGAGATTTTCTTATGAGATATTTCAGATTTTCATCTATTTTTTCTGTCTTTTAACTTTGCTTTATTATTTCTCAGTGTCTCACGAAACCATTAGCTTTCTCTTAGACAATTCTAATTTTTAAGGCATTATTTTTTTCAGTGATATTTTATGCCTCTTTTACCAGACTGTTAATACCTTGCATTGCTTTAACTTCTTTCCCCATTTTTTCATCTACTGCTTTTATTTTTTAAACTTTTTTGCTCTTTTTAATTTCCTTTTTTAAACCCTTTTAAAATTCTTGTTGGGCTTTTGTCTAATCTACATTGTTTCCCCCTTGAAGCTTTGCTTATAGATGTTTTCAAGTTATTGTCTTCTTCTGAGACTGTGTCTTGGGCTTCCTCATCTCTGTAGTGGCTCTTCATGGTTGGGTTCTTTTATTCTTTATTCATTCTTCCAGCCTTCTTCTTGACTTTGGACTCCATGTTAATGTAGGGCACTGCTCACTTTGAGGAGGTATGTTTTGCTTGAGCTTCTGTTCTTTTATGACCTTAAACTGCTTTGATTTTGTTTTTGGTTTTTTTTTTAATTATTATTCTCCTCAGCATTCAAAATAACATCCAGGCTACAGTAGCAATAAAAGCCCTGGGAGCAGAGAAGCACTTAGCAACGAACTCTTTCTGTGCTTTTTTCTTTATTCTGAGCTGCACCCTAGTAGCTATCTTTTTCAGAATATCTCCACTTGGGAAAAACCAAAAAACAATCTTGAACTTAGTTGCCTCTGCTTGCCTGGGATATGTATCTCTTAAGCACACAAAGGGTAATTTTATTTTTTTTATTTTCTTTTTTCTATTTTTGCTTTTGGGAGGGGAGAAGGCAGGGCAGTTGGGGTCAAGTGACTTACCCAAGGTCACGTGATGAGTGTCAGGTATCTGGGGTCAGATTTGAACTCAGGTCCTCTTGACTCCAGGGCTGATGCTCCACTCATTGTGCTGCCCCAGGGTAATTTTCTTTTTGGCACAAGGCAGCTAGGGGATATAGTAGACAGAATGTGTGAATCCTGCCTCAAACACTTACCAACTATTTGACCCTGTACACATCATTTGATTTCATTCCTCCTCGGTTTTATCCTATATAAAATGAGAGTAAATAATAGCACCTACCTCATAGGATTTCTGTCAGGATCACATGATGCTTGGACGCCCTCATTCCTGAGAAACACAAAGCACCTCTTTTGTGCTTCTGTTCACTTTTTTCTTACTTTCACTGATGGTATTAACATACAAAAAAAGTGCAAAGGAACCAAAATACGAGGAATAAATCCATTTTCCCTGGTTTCAAAGGAAGTTGGTGACAGATGCAGAAAGATAACTTAATTTTCCTGATCCCATCTCCATCTCCACCTCCATCTCCTTGGGTCTACATTGTCTTATACATACATGGCATCGTTTTAATTTGAAATCCATTCTTCACAGAGAAATCTCAGTCTTTCCTCCCAGCCTCCCACTCTGCATGCGGAATCAATTGGAAACTAGGCCTACAGGTAAATATCTTTGGCACCACACTGCTCATAAGGCAAGAGCCCTGGAGCAGGAAGACCTTTTAACCTCTGTATGTATGCTGCACTGTGGGTTGTGCTCTTTCTCCTGCTGTCATTACAAATACAAGAAACAGACACCTGTGCCGGGCTGAAGGTCTTACATTTGTTAACAAGGAAATAGCAGATAGCAACAGATTTACTTTGCTTTAACTAAACACTAGGGAGAAACAACTCCAGGACAAGGACCACACTACAAACCTATTTGGCTGAAATGTGAGAAAGTGTCTATAAATCTACCATGAGCTCCCCGAACTTCCCCTTTGTGAAATGGGCTGCTTTCTCAAATAGCCTCAGTAGCCTGCTTTCTACTCCAGAACTGTCTCACATCATCCACTTGGAATAACAGCCTAACCTTGGGTGCTCAATGCTTTTCCTTCCCCTGCACCGATCAAAAATGTATTGAATCTTTAGTGGTCTCTGATGCTTTCCCTCTCCTGTAGCCTTGACTAGTTATGTGACCAACATAAAGTCAACTAACTTCCCCAAGCTCTAATTTTCCTATCTGGCAAGTGGAGATAATGATATTTAAAATTTTAGGTTTTGTATACTTCAGTTTGTGTGTAAGTGGGAGATTATATCAATTCTTCCTACTTCATATTGAGATCAATAAAAGAGTAACTGTCAAAATGCTTGGAAGAGCAGAAGATATTCTCAAAAAGGGCAAGGTGAATGTGTAGCCCATGTAGGATATATATACATATGTATGTCCACATGAGTTTGTCTAAATAGGGAGGTGTAAATAAATATTTCTGGAATCTTGACCACCCTTCTCCAAGAGAAACTTTGATTCCTGCCCGGAAGGGAGCAGGAAATTGGACCAATAATGCTGGCCCATTCTGTTTGTTTCAGAGAGGAGATACTAGATTACAATTATATCTCTCTGCCCTCGTAAATATCGCTAGTTTATGGGAAATTCTTTTTAAGCTCAAGTTGCTTTCTTGGTGTTTAGGAGTTCCCCAAGCTATATCAAAAGTTTCAGTTCCCTTCCTACCAAATACTAGTTGAACAAAGACCACTCTGTGGAATGGTCTTTGTTCGATCTGTTCTCTAATACTAGCTACGTGATACTGAGCAAGTCACTTAACCGTATTTGCCTTAGTTTCCTCATTTGTAAAAAGAGTTGGAGAAGGAAATGATAAACCACCTCAGTATCTCTGCCAAGAAAACCCCAAATGGGATCATGAAGAGTCAGATAAACTTCAAGGTTCCTTTATCTAGTGAATTTCCCAGTCCATTAGAAATATTGAACACAAAGATATTCTTGGTGCCCATTTAGTGTAGAATATGACCACCTACAAATGCTAGAGAGAGAAGGGCTGATAGTTTGTGGCCCAGGGAAGGCAATTTTTACTTATCAAACTCACATTTGTCATTTATCCTCTACCTGAGCTTTCTAAGCAAATAAGGCACTGAGTAAGCTTGATCCCAACAACAAGGGATTCTCTTGCTTCAAAGTCAGTAGCAGTCTTATGGTCATGTCCTTCGGTAAATGGATGCATAATTCAAATGTTCAAGCCGCTGCACAATATTCCAGTATTCCAGATAATTTTCTGCCTGACAGGCCTCACTCATATGGTTCCGATGGAACAAAAGCTCTCCTACTCTAATATACCTTTTTAATGAGAACATCTCACTCCACAAAAACACAAAACTAGCCTGTGGCCTTGAGAATTCAGTTGGTTCACATGTGGTGATAATGAGGCCAAAGTTCCAGACTCTAAATCTCTAGGGGGCTCTTAATTTTTTCTTGTATGGCCACAGGCTGTCCCTCTAATCCCCATCAGCCATCATGCAGGTGTGTGTGCTTCTGGACAAGAGGGCCTGGACAAATATGTGGTGGTGGATGAGTGCGAATATATCCTTAACCCTGAAGAAACAACTCAGCATTCACCTCCTATTATGCAGCTTAATTGCAGCATCTTCCCACGTGTAGGCCAGTTATCCATTTTATTGAGATCCTTTAAAAGTGGGGAGGATTTGACCTGGCAATACAACTAATAGGTCTGTATCAAAAAAAAAAAATATATATATATATATATAAAAGAAAAAGGACATATATGTAAAAAATATTTATAGCAGCTCATTTCTGGTGGCAAAAAATTGGAAATTGTGGGGATGTCCATCAATTGGGGAATGGCTTAAACAAGTTGCAGCATGTGATTATAATAGAATGCTATTGTGCTTTAAGAAATGATGAGCAAGATGCTCTCAGAAAAACCTGGAAAGACTTACATGAACAGATGCAAAGTGAAGTGAGTAGAAACAGGAGAACATTGTACACAGTAATAGCAATATTGTAAGATACTATACACATTACAGTATCTGTGAATAGCGTAGTTATTCCCAGCAATGCAATGATCCAAGACAACTCTGAGGGACTTATGATGAAAAATGCTGTTCATCCCCACAAAAAGAAATGATGGTGTCCGAATACACATCAAAGCATACTTTTTACTCTCGTTACTTTTCTTAGGTTTTATGTTGGTCTGTTTTCTTTTACTACATGACTATTATGGACATGTTTTACATGACTGCACATGTATAACCTATATCAAATTGTTTGCCTTCTCAATGAAGGATTTGGGAAAGGAGAGAGAGAATTTGGAACCCAATTAAAAAAAACTAATGTTAAAAATTATTTTTACATATAATTATGGGAAAATAAAACACTAAATAAGGAAACAGGGAGGAATAGGTCTGCATATACTTGCCCTGGATGACCAGCAGATAAGGACCATAAGATCATAGATTTAAAATCATGAGGCACGTGGAAGTCTAATCCAAGCCTCTTCTTTTACACACGAGGTAACCAAAGCCAAGAGAGGTCAGCCTAAGGTCACACAGGCAGGAAATGGTAGAGGTGGATTTGAACTCGGGACCTATGACCTCAAGTCACTATGCAAAGGAAAGGGAGTCATTTGCTCTTTCTTCAGAGGCAATGTGGTATCATAACAAAAGGGCTGGTTTTGCGATTCAGAGAGCTCTAGCTTTGACTCCCTCCTCTGATAATCAGTTCCTAGCTCTGCAACAATGACCAAGTGACTGCACATCTCAGAGCTTCGGTTTTCCCAACTGTAAAATGGGAGTAATAACTATTTTACAGAGTTTTTGTGAGGATAAAATGACATAATGGCCATAAAATTGTCATAATGGTCAAAACTTGAAGTGCTACGTACATGTCAACTGTGTGTATGGACTTCTCATTGTATACATCAGCAAAATGACTGTTCTGGTACATTGGCTACTCTGGTCTTCATTTCTCTTGGACCCCATGGTCCCAAACTGAGGACAATATAAGAGTATATAGGGGTATATAGCATTTGACCTTTTTTAGGTCACAACCTACTTGTGAGGTCAGTCTTTGAAACCCTATAGTAGACCCATAATGAGAATCCTATTCTGGTCTTTCTTTGTCTTTTAGCTAGAAACTCAGATCCTGGGACCAGGAATTCAACCATAAGCAAATAATCTCCCAATTGATGAACATTTATTAAGCACCTAATATACGTTAGACACTGAGCTAAGAACTGGGAAAACAAAGATAAAAATAAAACTGTCCCAGTTCTCAGCAAGCTTACATTCTATTTATTATTATTATTTTTTTATTTTTATTATTATTTTTACATATTTATTTATTTATTTATTTTTACTTTTTTTTTTGGAGGGCAATCAGAGGTTAAATGACTTGCCCAAGGTCACATGGCTAGTTTTTGTGTTAAGTGTCTGAGGCAGGATTTGAACTCAGGACCTCCTGACTCCAGGGCCAATGCTCTATTCACTGCACCACCTAGCTGCCCCTACAAGCTTACATTCTAACAAAGATAGTATGTACATATATAAGTATATGCAGAACATATATAAAATGAATAGGAATAGGGCCTGGGCTTGAAACTTCATTGATATACACCTGTCAGATGAGGAAAAGCCCCTCTACTCATTCAGGTTAGCTCCTTCTTTGCAACTTAGACAATGCAGTGGATAATGTTGAACCCTGAGTCAGGAAGACTTGAGTTCAAATTCAGCCTCATATAATTAATAGTTGTGTGATCCTGGGCAGGTCACTTAACTGCTGTCTTCCTCAGTTTCCTCATATGTAAACTGAAAAGAATAATAATAATAACCCCTATTTCCCAGAGTTGTTGTTGAGCATCTAGTGACATAGTATTTATAAAGCATTTTACACACTTTAAACTGAGTGAGAAATATCAAATCTGGTAGATTGTCTCCAAAGAAACAAGTTTTAAGGAAGAAATGTTTCAGAAAAAGAAACGGTTTTTAAAAGACAAGATAGGCCCATTGCTTATGGAAGACATGTTACAGGGATACATGCATGGGGTTATTTCTATGATGCCAAAAAATTACACAAACACAGGGTAAGAGATAGCTTGAGGTCATGTGAAAAAGACATGGAAATTTGAGTTGCACTACAAATTCATTATGAAAAAACCATGGGAAACTATTGATGGAATCTTAGGATCCATGAGTAGGAGTGGAACCACCAGATCATGGGCAGCGATAGGACCATCTGGCTATATAGCACATTGGGAACCTAGCATCCCATTCTTTAGTATTTCTACAAAAAGGGAAGAGATAGTGATTGGAAACCATGTATTATAGTGAATATTTGAAGGAAACAAGGATTCTCTTAGCCTAGAAAAGAGAAGACCAACAAGGGACATGATCTTTGTTATCAAATATATGAAAGATTGCCATTTGGAAGAGGGCTCAAACTTATTTTTGTGTCTATTCAGAGATCAGAATTAGAAGTGGATGGAAGTAGCAAAGAGACTATTAAGTAACTGAATAAAAATTCATCTATCTTACTATCTCCAACTGAAACAGATGCTCCATAATCCATCCCATCCCATAGATCTTGCAATTTGCCTTTCTAACTTTCTCACTCCTCTCTGTGTAAGATAGCAGACTTTCAGAAACTATGTGTCTAGACTCTGGGACAGTTAATTTGTGCAATTATGGACTTCACACTCTGGGGTTGAACTTTTTAGATAGGTAAGTAAATGAATAAAACTTAACTTTCCAGAATTTTCCAACTCCTCAACAGATGATTTCTCACCCCCAGAGATGCCTCCACTCATGTGTTTGACGAGTTTCTACCTGTGAGTGCCATTTCATGAAGTGCCTAGGCCATCCAGGCTCACTTGTCTCTCTCTGAACTTTTCCACCTTGTCCTTATGTAGGTATCGGTTCCCCTACCCCATATACTTTCTTACAATGTAAGCTCGTTGAGAGTAAAGATTGTCTTTTTTTGCTTGTATTTATATTTCCAGTTCTTAGCATGGTTCCTAGAACACGGTAAGTGTTTAATCAATGCTCTGTTTATCTATCAATCAGTCTATATCTATGTCCATCAATTTATCTTTCTGCATCTATCTACCTATCTGTCTATCTATCTATCTATCTATCTATCTATCTATCTATCTATCTATCTGTCTGTCTGTCTGTCTGTCTGTCTGTCTGTCTGTCTGTCTATCACCATTCCGTTCTATTCTATCTATTCACATTCCATTCCATTCAGCTACAATATTCTGGTCACCTTCCCACTCCTCCCCACCCACAAGCCCTTCCTACTTCTTGTTCTCGACAAAGGAATTGAATCAATACTGCAGTTGAAAAGGGTTTGTTAATCCTATGATCTATGGATTAATTTATTATCCTCTTGACTTCCTGGATCGAAATATCCTTCCCAGGTCTCCACACCTCTTTGTGTGTTATCTCCTCCTACTGAAATAGAAGTTCATTATATCACCAGTGCTTAGCATGAATATATAATTCTTATATATTACATTAATTGCAATTATATTACAATATTTACATTATTAATGATATGCAATTATTAATTATTACATTATAATAATTACATTATTACATAATAATAAGTGTTCAGTAAATTCTTTTTCATCCATTCATTCATCCATTCATTCATTTCAGTTAACTCTAAGATTTGCACTTCTTAGATTCTTGTTAGTTAATTCTTCCCTTTACATTAAGAACAGAGAGGGACTTATTTATATCAGAGTACAAGAGAAAGAATGAAAAAGGAGGGAGGATATGCAGTAGATCCCTCCTCTTTTCTTCTATTCCCAATATAATGACCATTCCTTTGGGGAAACAGGATAATCCCCCCCCCCACATCTCATTTCCTTATCAGGCATTGGGGTTGGAAGATCAGTAGTAAAAATAGGACAATATATTTCGGAAAGCACTGCATTCGTTCTTGGAAGGCCTAGATTAAAATACTGGGTCTGAAGATAACTGGTGATGTGCAATTGAACTTAATGTGTTATTCAATAGGCTTTGAAAACAGGAGGAATGTGAGGAGTCCCCAGAATAATGCAGCCTCCTTGTTACAGATTAGGGACAGGAGGCAGAGATTTTAAGACACTTGCCTAGTCAGAATTCCAATCCAAGTCCTCAGAATTCCAATCCAAGTCCTCCCATATAATGTTCTTGGCCTAATATTATTGCCTGCTCCTTCCCAAGGATGCTCAAAGATGCAGAAACATGAAAATTGTGGATGTTATTATCAATAATGTTGAATCTTAGCATTCTTTCCCACTTTTTCCTTTCCTTCTGGTAGATTAGCAGGGTCTAGTGCTGGTGAAAAGCAGTAGGGAGTTCCAATTTTATAGAGTAGTCCTCATGAACAAAAGTAACAGAGTCTATAAAACATCCCTTCCTGGAGGGGAGGCAATGATGTTCTACTCCCTGACAGAAAGAGCCAGAACTAGGGTTTCATGGGAACCGACATGGTTTTAATCAGTTGAGGCAACAGATGGGATTCTTCAGGCTCCTTCCCTTTTCCTTCTGCCAGCATCTCCCTCCAGTGGAATTGATTCAGGCGAATGAGAGCATCATACATCCTTTATACATTGTACACTCTGAGGGCAACCCTACAGCATCTTCCAGAGCTCTGAGTATAAAAAAGGAAGCCATAAATACTTGATTGAGGAAAGAAACCCAAGCTGAGTCTGCACAGAATCAAAATTTCATACACTGGCTCAGTTTTACATGCTTCTAATATTAAATGTCTCTTTATCTGCCCACATCAATCTGCTTTAGGATCCAATTTTTGGTTATTCTACTGCTTTTTCTTCCTATTAACTCAGCACACACACACACACACACACACACACACACACACCAACAAATGACAAAGGTACAGAGACAAAATGGAAAACCACATATTTTGGCCCAAAGATCATTTGTCTATCAGTCTTTTGCATTAAATATGATGTTACTTTTTTATTTTTTTAAACCATGTGCTTATAAATTAATAAACAGATGACCAATGTTTCCCACTGAACAGAGGTGAGCAAGCTTCTTAGACACCTGAAGAAATAGTTTTATGCATTGTAGGCAACCAAATAAGGTCTAGTCTTTCTATGTGAATAAGTCATCTTTTCATAATAAGAGCTGACAATTATTCTTTAAAGTTTATAAAGCAAACATGATTCTCTTAATTTATTTTCTTATCTCATTGCTCTAGCTAGTATTTCTAGCATCGTTAAATAGTAGTGGTGATAATAAACATCTTGATCTTATTAGAAGAGCCTTTAACTTTTCTCCATTATACATAATATTTGCTCTTAGATTTTGATAAATATAATTTACTCAATTAAGGAAAATTACTATGATTTCTAGAAGAGAGCAGCTACATGGCATAGTGCATACTACACTGGGCCTGAAGGCAGGAGGACTGATCTTCCTGAGTTCAAACCAGTCTCAGATGCTTATTAGCTATGTGACCTTGGTCAAGTCACTTAACCCTGTTTGCCTCAGTTTCCTCATCTGTAAAATGGGTTGGAGGAGGAAATGGTAAACTACTTCAGTATCTTTTCCAAGAAAACCCCAAATGGGGTCACGAAGAGTCAAACACGATTGAAATGACTAAGCAAAACAATGGATATCTTGATCTTATTTGAGAGGTCTTCACTTTCTTTCATCATAAGGACCATTTTCTCTTACATTTTGATAGGTAGCATTTACTGTATTAATGAAAATTACTCTGATCTCTAAAATTTTTCAGGGAAACAAATTTCAGTCTTTCCAATGTCATGTTATAAAGGCACCTAGGCATTCCATTAAACCAAAGACTTGAGTTCAAATCCAGCCTCAGTCACTCGCTAGCTGTGTGATACTGGGAAAGTCATTTGACCTGTATCTATCGCTTCATTGAACTGTAAAAAGGCGATTATAATAACGCCTACCTTGCAAGGCTTTTGTGCAGATCAATGAGACAAGATCTGCATAGCATTTAATACAACATCTGGCACATAGTAGGTCCTTGGAAAATGATTGTTTCCTTCCTTACATTGACCAGTTTGGGGTAATTAATATGACAAAGGCATACTTTCTAGAGTATGATGTATATAGCAAGGTGAATAATCTTTGAGTTATTTCGTTAGCACATGTATCTTAGACAGGCATTGCAAATAAAGAATGGGTTGGACCTAGAACTGGAAAAGTGGTAGATAGTAGGCTGATTTACTTTGGGGAAATTATAGAGATTTTCAATAACCCCAGGCTATCTGCTGCCGCCAAAGCCCATCTATGTAGCATTAATTTTCTTTCAATGATGCTATATGGCTCTGAATCCCAGAACTGCAATCTGGAAAAAATCTAAATTGATAATGACCCCAAGGCCATGGAAGGACATGTGAGTCTTTGCTGCAGCTCATGGTCAATGATGACTTGAAGGTAAGACGTAGCATTTTAAAAGTTCATGGATTTGGAGTGAGAAGGGACCAGAGAAATCAGCTAGGAGAACACCTTCCTATTGTAGATGTGGAAACTTATTCCCAAAGAGATTGAATAGTTTGTCAAATAGGAAATAGCAAATCCAGCATTCAAAATGTATATTCCCTGACTCCGAATCTAACACTTCTCCCTAAGGATACGTATGGCTAGAATAGGGAATGATAAATGAGTGTAAATGGACAAGTGGACAGTTTGCATGAGGCTGATCCACTCAGAATGGTAGAAGGCCTACAAGAACACCTCTAGCATGCTGGCTATATCCTGTATGGCTGATTTTTTTTTGAGGACATGGCCAAAATTATACAGGATGGAAAAGAATAAATAACATACAATTGGAATCATTGGAAGGATCCAGTGAAGTTATGTCTCCATCAAATCAAACATGCACACACACACACACAAAACGACAACAAAGAGTTATTTCCTAAATCATTTGTGAATTTAACCATAAGTATGATATTGAAACCATTTTTGAATAACTATGAAAGTCTTTACAACTATGGCATCACCAAAGACTAAAGTATAAAGAGCACTGGGTTTGGAGTCAGGTACAACCTGGATTCACATTCTGCCTCAGACACTCACTAGCTTATGATCTTGGGAAACCAAGACTCAGGGTAATTAAGTGACCTAAATTACTTAAGAGACTTCAATGAAACTGAAGTCCAGGAAAATTAAGTTATTCAAGTTAAAGTCAGATTAATGCACTTAATCTGCCTGGTATTCCTCATTAATAAAATAAATAATAACAATAATAATAATAATAATGATGATGATGATGATGATGATGATGATGATGATGTGAGGATCATATGAAATAATATATGAAAAATACTAAAGTGCCATATAAATGCCAGCTTTTGTTATGAAGAGATTTCTCATTCACACAGAAAGCTGTTGATCTAACTTGATCACCTATAATACATAAGGAGATTCCTACTGATTTCTAGGAAGCTTACTCAGCCCTCTTCAGTGAGAAACATTGGTTATCCTATCTATCAATTTATGAGCATATGGTTCTAAAAAGTAAAAAAGTAACATCCTGGTCAGCAGCTAGGTGGCACACACATACAATAGAGCATCAGGCTTAGAGTCAGGAAGCCTCATTTTCCTGAGTTCAAATCTGGCCTCAGACACTTCCTAGTGGTGTGACCCTGGGCAAGTCACTTAAACCTGTTTGCCTCAGTTTTCTCGTCTATAAAATGTTCTGGAAAAGGAAATAGCAAACCATTCCAATATCTTTGCCAAGGAAGCCCCAAGTAGGGTTACAAAGAGTCTGACATGACTCAAAACAGCTCAACGACAACATCTTGGTCAACTCAAAAGGCTGACATGCAAATAAGCTTGGTGCTGCAGTCTTCTACTGTCCCCGAATCACCTAGATTTGTGCTTCATTCATTCAGTTATCTGGGAAGCCTCCATTAAGTGTCTGGGAACACAAAGACAACAAATGAAAAATTCTATGTCCATGGGATTCAACATTGCATTGACAGTGGCAGTAGATTTACTGCTGGTTTGGTTTTCTTAGAGCAGTGTTATAATAAAAAAATTTTAAAACAGCACATAGGGAGGAAAGGAAGGGGGGAGGGAACAAGCATTTATTGAGTGCCTGATGTGTACAAGGTGCCGTGCTAATGTCTTTATGAGAAAAAGCTAAATAATTGTGTCTTTCTCAGGATTTCAAGGTAATGAAAGTTTTATACTCAATAGTTAGTTAATACATTTTATAACAAACAGCATTTATATAGCAGTTTAAAGTTTGCAAAGTATTTTGCATGTTTTAATGTTTGATCTTCCCAACAACTCTTCAAGGTTGGGTGCAATTGTTCCCATTTTATAGATGAGGAAAATTAGGCTGATCAAGATTAAGTGACAACTATAGTAAGTTTCTGATGTGGGGCTAAGGTTCCCCCTTATGAGCACCCACACGTAACTGGGGAAACACGTTCTACATCACCCACAGAGATACTGAAAAGAAAGGGATGCATCCATGAATGGACACAAGACCATATTCTTCTTGGAAATTACATTTCACGAAAACTTGTTGGATAATTCTATAGCATGATAACTCCCACCAAGCTTAGACAGTCTAGTAAATGCTAACTAATTGAGAAATAGGGGTTGGGGGCATGCCTGAAGGATGAAAGGGAAATGGTTCTGTAGCACTAACAAAGCAAGTTGACCTCAGACTGGAGGGTTAGTGGCATGAGAAGAGAGTAGGAAGCTGGGGATGGGTAGCAGAGCCGCGGGTGTGGAGTAGCCATTGGGCATCACGTGGGATAGCCATAGGGAGAAAATGAGGTATCCACAATCATTGACAATGTCTATAAAAAATCAGGCAGTTACAAGAATTGTAGTGACATTCTTTATCATACAGTGACTAAGGCATCCTCTATCCTTCTGAGTCTGCTAGAATACCTAAATCCCTACTGTCAATTCAGATTCTTCACTGATACAAGTTGACATAAAGTTTATTTATGAATTTCGTCTTGTTCAATCATATCCAATGCTTTCTTATCCCATTTGGAGTTTTCTTGACAAAGACACTGGAGTGTTTTGCCATTTCCTTTTCCAACTCATTTTATAGATGAGGAAACTGAGGCAAACAGAATTAAGTGACTTACCTAGGGTCACAAAGCTAGTGAGTGTCTGAAGCTGGATTTGAACTTGTGAAGATGAGTCTTTTTGACTCTACACCCAGCAGTCTATGCACTGAGCCACTAGCTGGCCATGAGCAAGGCCATTAATGTCTCATAGGCACTGAGAGCCAATCTGCTTGACATGTGAAGCTGCTTTCTGGATACCACTAGTCCATTTGGTACCCAGCCAAAGCTTTCCCTTAGACTCAGCTGTGAGAATAGTTCCATTGACAGTTGCTGATTGATGAGTGTGAATTCTTTTGTGTTCATGCAGGTTTGTTTACACCTGTCACACCTATGCTTTAGGGTCCCCTTGGCTTCCCACCCCTGGCTATACTGGGAACCTATACTCCTTGTCATCTGTGGGAAACCTGAACCCTTGACAGTATTGTGGTTTCAAATTAGCTTTTTGACCAGTTCCAGCTTCAAAGAACTGGGAACTGGGGGAGGAGAAGTAGTCAGGGTGAAGAAAATTACTCCCTTATGACTAGAAAAAGATTGTCACTGGAAATGTACTTGGGATAGGTGCACATGAAGTGATTGTAATCTCTCTTCCAGTTTTACCCAAGTTGTATGGGACAGAAAAACCTACAGATCAAAAGATTCTCAGCTGAAGCCTGTAACAGAAGAAAGGTCCTAGCCATTTAAAATCTGTTGCCTTTGGCTGACTAGAAACCTTGGAGCTTCAGACAGTTCCCAGACAAGCCAAGAAAGCCTAAAGGTGAATTTTCCAATTTAAGTTTGGAAGAGGGGAAAAAATAAAAGATTGGACTAAGCATTGATTAATAACAGTTGAGTATTAGCAAGACAGTATCCAACTCTATTTAGGTTATTCTATTTCTTTAAATGTTGCCTTAACCATATATTTTTTTCTAAAAGTGTGATTCAAATATCAATATTTCATTAACGTTAATATCCTGTTGTTTTGTGATGAGTTTGGTTTTATAGGAAATAAAAATATGTTCTGATTCAGTCATCAACAGCTTTGGAAACACTCACTCTGGGCAAATCACTGTGCCTTTCTCTCTGGCTTCAATGTCATCATCAATAAAAAGGGGGTTGGACTCTACAACCTTTAAATTTTCTTCCAGTTCTAAAGCTATGGTTCTTTTTCCTGTTTGTATAATATGATCATATTTCAGTTATCACCTTTGACCTAGTGACAACTCCATAGAGATTTTTACATATTTGTGTGTGTCCGTGACCCTTATGGCAGTCTGGTGAAACCTATGTCATTCCTGAACAGAATAATGTTTTAAAATACATATAATAAAAATATATAAAAATTTAAAAGGTAGACAATTACATTGAAATACAATTATGAACTTATTTTTAAAAATCAAATTATCAGACTCCAAGTTAAGAACCATGACCTTAGAGGAAACAAAACCACACTTTGAGACCTTGCCTTGTAAACTAAAATCAATACAGTGAGGGGTAGTGTTTCAACCCCTTTCACCCTTGGTGTATATTTGATTGTAGAAGCTATTTGAAGTCCCTGCTTTAAAAGATAACTCCCCCGAGAAGCCTCACCTTTCAGAAGAGAACATTTTCTGATAATTTATGGAATCAGGGCTGGCCTGCCCAAACGGTGATATCAACAAAGAGTTTTGTTTTCTTGGGGTTTAGTTGGGTTTGGTTTTGGTGTTCCCCAAAATCTTGATTATTTTATAATTCCTGGTTCTTTTCTCTATCTTCCATTCCCACAGCCTAACTGATCCATCTTCTCTCATCTTAAATCTTTAATATTAGGAGGAAAATGTATTCATTCACAATAAAGTGTGAATGATTTGAGAGCTGTCCATATCCATTACTTGAAAGGGAAATGGGAGGGTGAGGAGACAGGGTTGTGTGGAAGAGAATTCAGTCCCAATTTAAAAGAGTAATTTAGTAATCTGAAGTTTGAATTTCTAAACTGAGATTTTATTAAAGGCATTTTGGGGTGGAGGGACCTTCTCTAGCTCATGGTTCTGTGCTCTGAAAAAAGCCATTATAAATTATTATTGCTTTTAGTTTCTATAACTTTCACATCTGTTAGTATGTAAAGGTAGCCCTAGATCATTCTTGAGTTTCTAAGAAGGGTTCAATAAGTGTATATACTACCTACTATGTGCCATGCCCTGTGCTAAACATTGTTTACAAATATCTCATTTGATCCGCACAACTCTAATATCACCCTCATTTTACAGTTGGAGAAACTGAGGCAAACAGCAGTTAAGTGACTTTTCCCAGGATCACACAGCTAGTAAGTATCTGAATCTGGATTTGAACTCAGGTCTTCCTGATGCCATTTTCAACATTCAGCACTCTATTGACTGAGCCTTTGGAGCTGTGAGTTTTCAAAAAATGGTAGAATAACCAAGATACCAGTAGATAACATCTGTTGTCTCATGGGTGGTAAGAAGAGAAAGAACAAGAAGTGATTGGAAGTTGTATTTCTTCATCATACCTTCTCACAGACCATCATCTTGAGGATCTCTGCCCTTTACTGTAGGGAGTTGGTAGGAGTTAGCTAACCTCACGGGCAAATTGGTACAGTGGATAGAAAGCAGAGCCTCAAGTCAGGAACTCATCTTTTTGAGTTCAAATCTGCCCTCAGGTACTTCCTCACTGTATGACCTGTCTGTCTCAGTTTCCTCATCAGTAAAATGAGCCAGAGGAGGAAATGGCAAACCACTCCAGTAACTTTGCCAAGAAAACCCCAAATGGGATAGTGAAGAGTTGTATATGACTGAACAACAAAAGCTAATGGCACATCAAATGTAGCCACAGATACTTTGAGGAAAGGGAACCCACCTCCCCTGCCTGAAAATAACAACAACATCCTTTACTGACAATAAACAAGTAATTTGTCATGAAAGATTTAATTAATTAAAAAACATGGATTAACTAGATACTAGATACTAGGCACAGAGATACAAATGCAAAAATGAGAGTCCTTGTCCTTAAGAAGCTTATATTCTAACGGGAAGACAAAACACCTAGGCAAGTGATGGCTAAGGAAGGATGATTCCGTCTATAGTAGCTCAGGGATGGCAAGTTGGAGCATAAGGCAGTAAAAAGGCTCACATACCATTTCCAGTGGCTGTATTGATTTGATGACTATGCCCAGAGAAAGAAGTGGCAAGTAAAGGGCTGGGGAAGAGCAGAGGGCAGCAGGGTGCATGCACAGCGGTAGGGGAGATGACAAGAAACACCTGAATAGGTCCTGGCCCTAGTTTCCTGTGTATGGATGGAATGTGAAAGAAGCCTAGGGCTAGCTAAATACAGTTAGGGTTAGGCAGTTTGCCCTCAGTTGCCAATCAGGATAGATGACGCCCAGGGCAGAATTCCAAAGCAGAGTGGATTAATCCAGGTCTGAAGGGTTGATTTGTTACATGTAAAGATGTGGGAGAAGCCAAAGGAGAAATGTAAGGGTTAACAATAAAAAGGAAAGGGAACTCTCCACTTCAGTAAGCATAAAGGATAAGGAAGGAAAATATTCCCATGAAAGGCATAGGTTGAGCTATGCTTATGACCAAACAGCTACTACAATGGGCCAGAGGACTAGAGGAAGGGTAAAAAGGATTATTGCTTTACTCTTGAGCTGATGAGGGAGGGTGAAGGGTTTCTTAAAGGAGAAGAAGAAAATTCTTTGAGAGGAAAAATAAACGAGGAAAAGGAATTCAAAGATGAAGAAAGGAACCCAAAAATATGTCAAGATTTTGGAAGGAGGAAGAATATGTCTCAGAAAAACAGAAGAAAAATCACCAACTACTTGAAGCTATGTTGCAAGGTAGAGGACTTTCTCTGTCTAAAGAGCATTTACTGGGTACCAGGCACTGTACTAAGCACTAGGGATCTAAAGAAAAAGCAAAAACATAATGTCTACTCTCCAGGAGATCACATTTTAATGGGGGAGAAAACTATAGACATATAATATATCTATCTCTATCCATCATCTACCTCCATTTATCTCTGTCTATCTATCTATCTATCTATCTATCTATCTATCTATCTATCTACCTATAGGTCTGTCTGTCTGTGTCTGCCTATCTGTCTGTCTGTCTATCTATCTATCTATCTATCTATCTATTTATCTATCATATATCTGTCTATCTTATCTAGGTAAGTGGAAGATAATTGCCTAGTGAATGAACTAGGAATAGAGTACTGGAGCTACTAGAAAAGGTTTCCTTGAGAGTGTGAAATTTGAGTGAAGTCTTGAAGGAAGCTAGGAAAGCTGGAAGTAAGGAGTACTCAATAGGGAAAGCTCCTCTGAGAAGGAAGCAGCCTTCCTGCTCTATGTAATTACAATGGGGATCCACACATATCTCTAGGGAAGATCTAGTACTATACAAAGAATAGTATATACACTTTGTATATATACTATATATATAGTATAGCATACATATGTATATACTATATAGTATATATAGTATAGTATATATATGTATATACTATACATCTAGTACTATACAAAGAAAACTGAGAAAATTTGTGCTTGTCTATAACTCTCTGCTGAAGAGTACTGAAAAAAATCACATGCCAACCTCACATGAACAACTTAGTGGTATGAGTATCTAGGATGTGATTGAGAAACTTCCAAGACAATCTTGGCTCTACTTCTTTTTTTCATTGACTTGTTTATTTAATTTTAGTTTACAAGATTCAGTTTCACAGTCCCCTGAGTTTCAAATTTTCTTCCCTCCTTTTCCCCCCGCCTCCATGGTGGCATACAATCATATATAGGATCTGCAAATACTTTCACATTGTACAATAGTCTGGTTGTATAGAAGGGTGGTAACCAATGGAGTGAACAATGGGAAAAAGAAAGAAAATCAAACATGAAAAAGAAAGATAGCATATAGATTCCTTCAGTCTCCATTTAAACTCTTTCCTTTCTAGATCTTTCTCTGAATGTAGATATCTCCTTCCATCCTAAGACTTGCAGAGTTGTCTTATACCTATGTGTTGCTGAGAAGACTCCAGTTTGTCAAAGGTGGTCGTCACACATACGATGTATCTGTGATTGTGTGCAAGCTTTTCCTGGTTCTGCTCTTCTCACTTAGCATCAGTTTGTATAAGCCTCTCCAGGTAATTATGAAGTCCATATCCTTCCCATTTCTTATAGCACAATAGTATTCCATTACATTCATATACCACAACTTGTTTAGGCATTCCCCAATTGATGGGCATCGCCTAAATTTCCAGGTTATTGCTACCACAAAGAGAGCTGCAATAAATATTTTTGTACATATGGGTCCTTTTCCCACTTCTATGTTCTCTTTGGGATACAGTCCCAAAAGTGGTATTACTGGGTCAAATGGTGTGCAATTATTTACAGCCCTTTGGACATAGTTCCAGATTGCTCTCCA
>CM053593.1:351422993-351448531 GCA_028646575.1 Pseudocheirus occidentalis | reverse complement strand
GATCAGTTCACAGCTCCACCAACAATGCATTAGTGTTCCTCTTTTTCCACATCCTCTTCAGCACTTGTCATTTTCCTGTTTTGTAATTTTATTGACTTTACTTCTTACAAGCTATGTAACCTTTCAAAAGCTTCTTTATCACTCTGTATATTGGGAGGAGTGGAGAGAAGGAATGATAGATTACATTATTCCCAAGGTCACTCTAAATTAGTGGTTCTCAACCTGTGGGTTGTGACCCCTTTGGGGGTTGAATGACCCTTTCACAGGGGTCACAGGGGCCACCTAAGACCATTGGAAAACACATTATTTCCAATGGTTTTAGGAACCAAGACACTGCTCCTCTATCTGTCTCCAGGCTGGTCCGCCCACATCCAAATACACCCACATAGAATATTAAAGGGTTGCAGCATTAGGAAAGTTGAGAACCAGTGCTATCTATTACACTTGTAAGTTTGATGATTGCTACCCATTTATAATGATTCAAAAGGGGATAAATGATGCTAATAGGAGGAGGCTAGGGGTTGAGGTAAGGAACACTGATAAGAATTTTGAGATCTAGGAAAGGAAATTGGAGACCTTGGGGGAAATTTTTATTACTACTAGTGACTGAAGACAAAGATTTTGAAAGAGAAAATAAGTAACCTCTGGTTAGAAATGACTGTTAAAATTCAAGATTTAGATATTCCCCAGGAATTACAGACACTTGACAAGGATTGGTATGCATCTAATGAGGACTGATTAAAAATAAATATATATTAAAATGTCCAGATCAAATTCAGAGGGCTTTACAGTTAAATTTAAAGAGAAGAAAAGGAGTAAAATCACCCATGAATACCTGTTAATTCAAAGGCTATGAAGACGAACATGTATGTAAGGAAAAATGATCTCAGTAGAGAGGTACAGTAATTCACAGGAGGGAACGTCTTATAAGAAAGGCCACAATGATATTTATGGTACCCAAAGACTGAGGAGCAAGGAGGATATGCAGAATAAGGGGAATCAACTAAGCAGAACAGACATTTTAATAAAGGGAAATAAAACTGACATTTGAGGAGATTTGACTCATGAATACAATATGAGATTGGAATTCCAAATCAAGAGATTAGACAAAATAGGTTAAGTAGAGTATATAAAGAACTTTTACAAGTGTGAAACAATTCATGAATTAGAGGCTACAAACATGATGGAAGGCATATGGCTGAGAGTCATTGGAGGGAGAAATTGCAGTTTTAATGTCAGTAGACTATACTACAGACCACTTAGCTAGAAGGAGGAACTAGATATGAAGTTTTGGAAACAGATCACAGATCTGGTATACAAACATGATATATAGTAGCAACTAAGGACTCCCAGCCTCAGTGTCAGCTACTTTCTCTCTCTCTCTCTCTCTCTCTCTCTCTCTCTCTCTCTCTCTCTCTCTCTCTCTCTCTCTCTCTCTCTCTTTCTCTGTCTCATCAAGGTATCGTATGTCAGGGGAAGGAGATGGACTGTGCATGTGACAAGTACATGTGACAAGTACAATGGATGACAGGTAGACAGGTTATCTGCGCAATGTTTGGAGAAAGAAAGGATAGCTCTAACACACTGGGTAGATCTCTTATAGTGAATTTTGGGGAGAGCATGTGAAAGAGTCATGCAAGGGTTATGGACTCCATCATTGGTGGGAACATTTGAATTAGTGAGATCACTGAGCCATATCAGTATTTGAATATGAGTAGGAACTGGATACTTGATACCAAAAAGGGACTGATGAGAATCTTGGCAGTGACCAAATCATCTTAGATAAAAGTGGAAATCAGGTATAGTTGGATGGATATCCAAGTCTTTTAGACAACCAATTTAAAATACTTTAGAAAAAATATATAGTTAGGATCCCATGGATTGAAATTATGCAAAGGACTAAAAAAAGGAATAATCTCAAGAGTCGAATTATTTTGATTCTTACCTTAATCAGATATGATGATTTTAATGTATATATGATGATTTATTTGCATATGATGTATATGTAGATATTATTTAAATGTATATAATGTTTTTAATGTATAAATAAAATATTTTCTGTCCTTTGATTTCTTCAGGTGTGTTTCTCTTTGAGTGAAAATAGAAAGCAATGTGATTGATTGAGAGGATCAGTCATGCCCATTGAGCCAGTATGCAAGATATCAATCAATCTATTAATGAGCTCAGTTCAGAGAGATCCAGTTCAGTGGTGAAAGATTTCACCTCTGGAAGTAAGGATTCTATTGTTGCCATTTTAATGTTCATAGACTCCAGGTTAAAAACAGAAAGAACTGCACTTCGGAAAAATAGAAAGTTTCTCTCTCTCTTCCCTCCTTCTCTTACCACCTACCAACTTCCAGTGAAAGTGTCACTATAGAGAAGGTACCAATAGAGGACAGTGTTTCCATTCCTGAATAGAGAGAAAGACACACTTAAGGGGGGGGGGGAACAAACAGAGATGGATGCAGAAAGATAGCCACCGAAGAGAAGAAGAAACTTAGAGGTGTGTAACATCATGAAACATAAAAGACTGCCTGCTATAGACTCATTCAAGCAAAGAGTTCTAGTAACCAGGTTGTTACTTGATGAATTTACCCCTTGGATATGTACTTTACTACTATAAATCTCTAATTTTAACCCCATTTCTTCTTTGGATTCATGTGTACTTGTGGGAGAATGTATCCCAGGCTTGATGCAGAGGGGATGTTTTGTACCATCAGTTCCTAAAATCCAACCTTAGAAGTATCTATTTTCTGAAAGCCAATTGAGGCTATTGGCTGATAGTCACTGATCCTACCTCATAGGTGACAGTACTAGAAACCCCAGCTCCTTGAGATTAACCCCAAAGTCTTTGAGAGGAGAAAAAGTGAGCTCTGGGGAATAGTCTTCTGGGGAACCTGCCCACCAATGGAGGTAAGAGTTGGGGAATTAGTCCTAGTAGGGGTGAAATTCTATAATACAGAATATAATCCTGCCTGCCTCCATCTTGTAATTGGCCTACAGGAGCCACTTAATCAGAACTATTCTAATTTCTCTTTTACATATCATCCACTCAGTTATGTATCCATGGCTTGTTGATTGAGCAATTGATGGAGAAGTCTTCAAACAAAGGCTGGATGACCACTTGCTGACTGATAAGCTGGAGAGTGTCCAGGGGAGAGTGAAAAGGTGCCAAAGGGTCTCAAGATCACACCTAATAAAGATGACTAGCAGGAACTGGGGGTGATTAGCTAGGAAGAGAAAAGATTCAGGAGACCCATGACAGACAGCTTCAAGTATCTGAGGGGCTTTCACATAGAATAGTAATTAAAAGTCTAGTGCTTGACCTGCAAGGACAAAACTAGTAATACTTTATGAAGATGACAGATCCAAAAAAGCATATTTACATTTAATTTCCCAACAACTGAAGTCACGAAAAGTGGAAGAAGTAGTAGATCCCCCATCATGGGAAGTCTTCAAAGACTGGATGATCACTTCCTGAGTATGATACAGAGGAAATTCTTTGAGAAAACTGGACTAGATTTACTCTAAGTTCCTTTCTGATCCAGATTCCATGATTCTGTAAAACCCTTCAAGGAAGTCCATTTTATTTTTTTTTTCTATTTCACTAGAACCACCATTTTTACATAGAAATTATGGTTGATTTTAGGACTGATCCAGTCTACCCTCAGTGCCATGGTAGTGTAGAAGGGTCTCTTCTCCAGTCAGAGGACATGAATCTTGTAATCCCACCTCTGCCACTCCTTTCTGTGACTTTGGAGAAGTTAGATAACCTCCCTGGATCCTCAGTTTTCTCATCTGTAAAATGGGAGAGCTAGATTAGATTCCCTTTGAAGTCTTTACCAACTCTTGACCATACCCTATTAGTCTTCTGAATACCACCTATCTTTTCTTACTTTGAATTCACCTGGTATTTTCCAATCTTTTTTTTTTAATTTCTCAACTTTCACTCATTCAAGAAGCATTTATTCAGCACCCATTATGTGAAAGGCACCATGTTAACTGTTCGGGATACAGAAAAGAAAACAAAGTCTTCAATTGTTGATAAAACTTACTGAGTTGACCCCCATTGGGGTCATCAACCCCAGTTAATTATGTAGGTCAGAAGCTAGAACCACAGATCAGGCAAGAAGTCTTCTCAAGGTGGATTCATGAAACAGGGATTATAATTCACTCCCTCCTAAGCCATGCTGTTTTGTTTTTCTCTACTCTTACTTTAATACCCAGGCTCCAAAGTGTTGGAACTAAAAACATAAATGATGGGGGATGTGCCCAGGGGAGGATACAGAAAAGAAAAGTAAGGACAGTTTCAAGTTTGAAATAAGGGCCCTGAAGTAAATTGAAATAGGAGAGAGTCCAGCTAGACATAAAGAAAGTTTTTTTGCCTTTCGAGATGATATGATCCCTGAAGTGAATTTTGTGAGAGGGGTAGCAGCACCCCAAGAGAGTTTTCAGTGATGACTAAGCAGTAATTACATAACCCAACTTGTGCAGCACAGCCTGAAAGCCCAAGGCTGGACAATGTGACCTCAAAAGGTCCCTCTCAGGTCTGCAACTCCATTAAATATTTTTCTTGGGTGGCAAGAGCTGTGTGTGTGCTAGATGGAGCTGACCCCAAATCACTGAGCTGGAAAAACAGAAGTCTAACACCTGAAATGACAACAGTAGTACTAATATACCTTAGGCCCACCTTGGGAGTGCCTTCCCTCCAAGGACAGGAGATGGGCTTCCCTGCACAGCCAGGCCTGAGGCTTCACTCTTCTCTGATCCCTGAGTGCCTCATCTCCGGCAGGATGTCCTATTTGGCACACCTGCACACTCTTTGGCAGGAGTTAATCTGGCAGATCCAGGAGGGGCTGGTCCTAGGTAGCTGGGGCCTTTAGGACTCTGGGCCTTACCTTTTAACAATATTAATTAGTGATTCTAATAGCATAAAATCACTAGTTAAAACATCCCCAGTTCATGTTTTTTAACATTGGAGGTGATTGCTCTTAAGTGACCCAGCACATAAAGACAAAATGGCACATCATGCCTGTGTCCCTGTGTCCCCTTTCCTTCCTTCCACTCTGACCCCACCCCCCAACTAGCCAGCATCTCCATAATGACCTCTGAAACAAGCCGTTAGGATTCTGACATGGTACCAAGCTGACACCTTGGGCTGGGATTTAATTTTGAGTTATGGTTGCGTTAGGAAAACATATGATGTGGCCGTTTGTTTGTAGAGAGAAGGGGAAAAAATCATAAAACCCTCTTTTTTTATGAGCTGTCGCTTGAGTCGTTCCTGGAGCCCCAAGTAGCAAGCTTCTAAATCAATGGTCACAGCTGTTCTTGCTCCTTGGAGCCCAGCAGGTGTATCGCCCTGCGGCTGCCATCTCCCCCCACTCACATAGCAAATAATAATGTCTTACACACACCAGCCATCCATCAGAGTTACTGCCCGGCTCTCCCAGAGTAACAGGGGGCTTCCCCTTATTCCCTCCTTTCCCTCCTCCCTTTCCCACTTCATTTTTTTTTTACAGTAGAAATACTCTATCCGTGGATTATTAGTCACACTTTCTGGACTCCTTTAATTGAATAACCTTTGGCTCTCCTGGCAAAGGGAAGGAGTGGGGGGAACCCACCACAGTGTTTATTTGTGTTAAAAAACAATAGGCATATTGTGACTGGTGAAATCAATTAGTCTTCCTGAGCGGGTAAAGGCCCACATCTGGTGTGATTTAAGTTAATGTAAGGGAAAGGGCTGCAGAGGCCCAGAGACCTTGAGTTCTCATTTCAACAGGTGACAGAGAAGGCATAAAAGGCTAATATATACTACAAGTGCGCAGGCAGTGTGATAAATACTGGTGGGGATGGGGGTGGCTGCACCTAGGAGGTAAAATCCTATCAAACCCACCAAAATCAAATAAAAGTTTCTCTCTGAGTCCAGGCCATCCACCAAAGGCAGACAGACAGGGAAGGAAGGGCTGTGACTTAACTAGGCAATTGAGGGGGTAATAGAGTACACGTGCCCTCCCCAACTAGTGTGAGAGAGAACACAGTTCTTAGATCAGGGAGGATGTGAGAGATCACCTGGCTCATTTCCCTTATTTCACAGATTAGGAAACCAAGACATAGGAGGAGACAGCTCTATATATAGGTCTACCATACAAAACTAATCCCAAAGTCTACCATATAAAACCAGTCCCAAAGTACCTTCAAAGACAACAGACCCACCTCACTGGGCATCTTCAAACAAACTCTCAGATGACCTACCTGCTCAGTATGTTGTACTTGTCTTATTTGATTACATGGACTAGATAGGTTCCGAGATGTGGTAAGTCTGAAATTCTGAGCATGGTTTAGAACCCTGGGCCCTGCATTTTAAGTCTTCCAACTACACCCCAAGACGCTCAGGACCCCTAGAGGGATAACAGTGCATGAGACAGACAGCCTGGGATTGAAAGTTGTCTACCCACAAAGATAAGATTCAAACAGTTGTGGCAATTCCAGAAAGGGTAACATCATAAAATACTGTGATATTCTGGTTTATTGATTGAAAGAGATATGTGGCTTGGACTTTGCTCAGTTGACAAATAACAATATAGTCAGTGAAGACACCATATTGACATTGAAAAGGCCTAGAGATTTAGTCCAAGCACAGAATTATGAAGGCGAGGGGACTTAAGTGGGTTCTGAATAAACATATTCAAAGGCCACTTGAACTTCATCAATAGAGACTGATGGCCATTGATGGCTACCATCTCTCTCTCCAGACACCCTCTTCAGGAACTGGAATTCCTTGCAAAAGCCAAAATGGCTTCCTGATAGCTTCTAGGATAAAATAAGAATTCTTCTGTTTAGCTTTTCAAACAGTGTACTACCTGGCTCCAACCTGTCTTTCTAGGCTCACAAGACATAAATCACCCCTCTCCTGTACTCTGCAATCTAGCCAGAATATTCTTCTCTCTGTTCTCCATGTATAACACTCCATTGGCTCGCTCTCATAGCTGCAATGTATTCCTTCTTTGTTTCTGCCTCATAGAGTACCTCTCTTCCTTTAAGATGCAATTCAAGAATCATCTTCTATAGGAAGCATTTGCTTATCCTCCTGTGCTAGTGTTCTTCTTCTCAAATGACCTTGTATTGACCTATTTTGAAATATACAAAATACATATATCTATCTTTGTGTTTATTGACTTTATAGTTATACTGTATGCATATATATATATATATATATATATATATATATATATATATATATATATTTGTTGCCTCTTCTGATTAACTCATTGGGAGTAAGGATTGTTTCCTTCTTTGTACTGGTATCCCCAGTGCCTAGCACAGTACTTTTAATATAGTAAGAAATTAATAAGTATTTGTTTATTGGTTGGTTGATGGTGTCCTTCATCCTGGCTGGATGAGATGCCTGCCTTTACTTTTCATATTTTGCCCCCTCCCATCCAAGGCTGTAATCTCTGCCTTTCCACTCCAGAATAGAACTAAGTGTAGGGAAATACCAATCCAGGTCTAGGAATTGGAGCATATTACATGGGCAAGAGTGTTTGTGGATCATTTGGGGGTGGTTTCCATGTAAGTTATTATTCTAGTGGCCCCTATTATTAACTCAGACCTCAGGGAGAGCCAGGGCATAGAGCAATCATCCAACCACAACATAAATCCATGTGTCATGGAGAAATCCCATATTAAGCAGCAAAGTCTCCCTCCTTTATTCTTAGGCTGATGGCAGGTACCAGACACCTGGGATGACAGGCCAAGCCCATGGATATTTTTATTTCTATTAAATCAGTTTCCAACAGCTGGTCGCCAGTTGCCCCCTGACAGGGACACATAAAAGCAAAGCATCGAGTGCTGTACCAGCAGGGATCAGGGGAAGAAACAGAGCCCTCATAAATCAAGACTGCAGCTTTAAGACAATGAAGTGCATGTGTACAGGGAGAAGTACGCCATTCCCTAACACTTGTGGCCTGGGGAGGGAAACCCTGTGCCCTACAAGCAAAGGGAGCCCATGCCTTGGGATTGGTCTCCAAGGGCTTTCAAGTACCAGCAGCCCAGCTTTCACACCACCTGCATTCTCTCCCTTCCCAGCCAGCTACCTCTCCCCAAGGGCTTCCCTAGGCTGGTCAGGTGGCTTAGCCAATTTTAGGGCTCTCAAGGACAAGATGTTGCAGGAGCCGGTTTCTTGATGGTTTCTAAAAGGTAACCAATTCTGAAGTTGAGGTGTCTGCAAGTGGTTCTCCAGGCAGGGGAGCAGGGGAGTTTCTTACTGTCATACAGTACAATATATTCATAGGTGACCTGAGGTGGTCTCTACCTGCCAGAGACTGTGAGATGGGCAGGGAGCTGGGTTCTGGGAAGTGAAGGAAGGTGAATGACTCTGCCAATATAATCCAAGGAGGCGAAGGAAAGAGAAGTAGAAATGAAGGAGGAGAAGGCAAAAGACCCCACAGGGCATTGGTCACAGGGCAAAATTGGGCTTTAGGTTCTGGTCCATGCTTCAGAGGGGGTGAAGCCAAAAAGCAATGGGAACCAAACAGAATCCTAGTATGATAATCTGAAGAATTGGATCTTCCTCAACAATTTTTTCTGGGGTGGAAGATTGGAAGAGAAGTACGAAGAAGGGGGGGAGACAGAGGACTCTATGTCCAATCATTTGATGGAAAAAGGTCAGTTTCCAGGAACTGCATGCCTGCAAAGAACACTCAGGAGGTAGGAATTCACCTTGGCATTCGGTCTTAGCCTATGGTCCAGCTGTCCAGATGTCTGATGAATAAAGACCCTAGGGTCATGTATAGGAGAAATGTTCATATTACCTTCAGCACAGAGCACCTAACAGCCCAAGCCTTGGCACTGCAGACAGTGAAGGTGTCACATTCAATTACAGGAAGAGGGAAGACCTTGTCCAGACACAATTCCCTCAGAAGAGTTTTAAAGAAAGGCAGATCAAAGAGCAGTGAAGAAATACAAGCGAGAACTGTAGTGGATAGGGGCCAGGACTGAAGTCAGTAAAGAAAGGTTGGAATCCCATCTGAGATGCTGTAGGATTCTAAGTCATGTAGACTATCTGAGCCTTAGTTGTCCTTAGCTGCAGGGAAGGGAGCATAAGCATTTGTGAAACACCTACTATGTGCCAGGCATTTTGAAAATATCACCTCATTTGATATTTACAAGAAACGCACAAGGTGGGTATTTATTATTCCCCAGTTGAAGAAACCGAGGCAGACAGTGGTTAAGTGATCTGTCCTTCTTTCTTCCCTTCCCTTTTTCCTTTCTCCCTCCCATTTCACAGGACTGTTGGGAGTGTTTAATGAGGTGATGTGCTTTGCAAGCTGCGAAATTTCATTTGGATATGAATTATTACTGTTATTTTATTTATTTAATCTAGACTTGTGATTTCATCAGTAGGGGACTCTGGAGAAGGAAAGCCGCTCCACTGATGCAGATAAATTACTGGTTTGCCACCTATCACCTTAGAGAGTGAACTGAAATCACAGAGAAAATAAGGGATTGGGTCAGAAGTGAAATTCAAAGCAGGTCTTCCTGATTCCTAGGCTAACTGTCTCCCAAATTATTATGACATCTAAGTATAATTATTGTTTATCTACTCAACATTGAAAAATCTGAATATTACTCCAAGAAATCAGTCTATTTGGTACTGTGCTCAGCTGATTCTGCAGTGCCTGGAAAATCCCCGTTTTAGGGGTGATTCCTAAAGGCTGGGTCTCAATAGTTCAAGGATCTGGGGAGTCCCAAGGCGGGCAGTATGTCTCACCCAGATATTAAGGGAGGGTGAGGAATCTAATGAGCCGAGAATAAATCTGGCATGGAGTGACTGAAAATGCTGAGAGGTATCAAATGGGGAAGACTTGGCTTTGCTTGAACCCCTACAGAGCAGTCATTTGTCTGGAATGGTGGCCCCCAAAGAATGAAATGAGATCATTCTTGCAAGATGAGTCAATTCACTTTGGCTAAATGCTAAGCCAGGGAACAACCTGTAATGAACCTAGCCCAATTTATTGAGATGTCTACCTCCTCCCAGTTGTGATCTTCTAGCAGGCAGTCAATAAGAACCAAGTAAACACCTACCATGTGCCAGGAGCTGTGCTCTTATGTTACTGAGAAACACAACTCCCTAAGGCATTTTCATTTACATAATACCTAACGTTTATGTAACACTTCATAGAACATAATATAATAATCTCAGATTTAGAACTAAAGGGAATCCTACAGGTCATCCAGTGGACGTTCCCCCTCCTTTATACACGAGGAAAGTGAAGCCTAGGGAGTTTAAATGACCTGCCAAAGGTCACATGTCTAGCCAGTGTCTCAGGAGACATTTAGGGCTCCAAGCTCCATCTGCTGCCCCCCATTTCTTCTTTATGAAAATGGTTTCTTCACAGCAACCCTAGGAGGAAGGTAGCTTTGAGCATTATTGCTTCCATTTTATGGAGGCAACTGAGGTCCCCAAAAGTCATGAGTTGATCACACAGTTACCAGATCCAGAACATCAGTCGAGCAATCTTCTCACCAGGTAAGTTACCAGATTTCAGGAGTAGATAGAGGGATTGGTCAGAGAGCCAAGGAAACGGGTTCCAACCCTGCCTCAGACACTTACTTTGCTGTGTGCCTCTGGCCAGATCATTGAACCCCTCAGACTCCATTTTACTTCTCTGAAAAGAAGTATCATAATAGCATCTATCTCATCAAGTCATCATGAGATTCAAATTTGTTCATGTATGGAAAGTACTTTGCAAATGGTCAAGTAGCACCATAGCTCAGAATGTAATATGGCTTTTTTCCCTTGCCTTGGAACATTCCCAGTATTTAGGTGCTGCTCATTAAAAGAAAGTAGGCTTAGGGACTCCTGAGTTTTCCCTTAATTCCATCCCACAGTTAATGATAAATTTGAAACATTGCTGTCTTCCTGTGTGTTTGCCCAATTCTCATCGATACTTTGTTCTTGTTCGGTTTTGTCCAACTCTTCATTACAGAATTTTGGCATTTTTCTGGTGAAGATACTGGAGTGGTTTGCCATTGCCTTCTCCAGCTCATTTTACAGATGAGGAAACTGAGGCAAGCAGGGTTCAGTGATTTTCTCTGGGTCATACGGCTGTTTAGTGTCTGAGGTCAGATTTGAACTCAAGTCTTCCTAGCTCCAGTCCTAGAACTCTATCCAGTGCACTCTATCCATAGCTGCCCATGTAGTGACACTGGTCTCTGCTTAATCAATTGAACAAATTAATTTTAACATTTACTAAACTCCTACTGTGTGCACATCCACTCTACTAAGCACTGGGAATAATAAGCTTGGAAAACAGACTTAGAAAGAAATATGGGCCTTTCTCTCATACTCTTTAAGAAGTTCTGCGTGGTTTGAAGAAAAGAGTCCTGGTTTGCAGTCAAAGCACCTGTATGGAGAGTGAAGAAGACTATGTGGGGGTGGGGGTGGGGGAATGTGTGTACAGTCATGCACAAAATGCTATAATGGTTTGGATTCTTCTTTTCCATAAAGTCAAAAATGTATATGTTTTTGTATTTATATGAATCTCATGTATTTATATGTTAAGTGCACTAGATTTGTATGACATGAATGGGTAAACTTTGGGGAATTTTTTATTTCTCTGGTTCATAATTCCCACGTGTAAACAATCATGGACACCAACTGCCATTGCTGTTGTTGGTCAGGCCTTTCAGTCGTGCCTGACTCTTTGCAATCCCATTTGAGGTTTCCTTAGCAAAGATACTGGAGCAGTTTGCCATTTCCTTCTCCAGCTCATTTGACAGATGAGGAACCTGAGGCAAACAGGGTTAAATAACTTGTCCAAGGGTGACTGAGCCAAGATGGCAGCATAGAAGCAGCAAGGTTTTGCAGTTCCCACACAACCACCTCAAATACCCATAAAATAAGATTCTAAACAAATTTTAGGGCTCCAAAACTCAAAAAAATACAGAAAACACATCTCTTGCTGAAGGCAGCTCAGCACAAAAGACTCATCACAGCAGGCTGGGAGCCAAAACCAGCCCAACCTGAAACTGCAGCCTGGCCCCAGGGCGGTAAGGAGGAGCCACAGCTGGAGTCTTCAGGAGAGTGGATTGGCAGCAGCTGGGGCAGTTGTAAGATTTATCAAGCCAGAAGAAATAAGGACTAAGAGAAAGGTCAGTGGAATTCAGCTAAATTTGAGGGTGAAAAGTGGTCCAGTTGAACCACCCCTAGGGCAAGGAAACAGTGGAAGTGGTGGTAGTGGAAGAAGAGGCAGCTGCCTCCACCAGGCTGCTTCAGAGCTCCCAGTGTGCAGACTGCAAGGGGGCCAAGCAGTTGTTTAGAGGCCAAGTGCTCTTGTATTAAGCAGCTTGGATCTGGATCGTGGCCTTCGGTGGTGGTCCTGGGGTACATTTTCAGTCAGTTAAAGCTGGTGGGTGCTGCAGCAGCCCCCTAGTAGCTCCAGCAGCTGTGAAAACCCCAGTGACTTGGGGCAGAGCTTTCCCCCCTAGAAGCAGAGTTCCACAGAGCTAAAAAAATCAACCAATTAATTGACTGGCCAATATAAGCAGGAAAAGGAAGCAAAGTAACAACATTAACTGAACTCTAGAATCCTTTTTCGGGGCCAAAAAGGATCAAAGCATGGAATGGGAGGAAGACAACACAGTCAGAACTCCCACACCAGATGCTTCTAAGAAACTTGATGATTGCCTAGAAGCCATAGATCAATTTAAAAAGGACTGTGGAAACCAAATAAGAGAAGTGGAGGAAAAATTGGGAAGAGAAATGAGAATGATGCAAGAAAATCATGAAAAGAGAGTCAACAACCTGACTGAAGAAAAATAATACCTTAAAGAACAAATTAACTCAAATGGCAAAAGAGGCCCAAAAAGCTAATGAGGAGAAGAACGCCTTAAAAAGTTGAATTTGCCAGAAGGAAAAAGAATCTCAAAAGCTTTCTGAAGAGAATAATTCCTTCAGAATTAGAGTGGAGCAAATGGAAGCAAATAATTTTATGAGAAATCAAGATACTATTAAACAGATAAAAACAAAACGAAAAATAGAAGGCAATGTGAAATATCTCCTTGAAAAAACCACTGACCTTAAAAAATAGATCCAGGAGAGACAATTTAAAAATTATTGGACTACCTGAAAGCCATGATAAAAAAAAAGAACTTAGGAAGCATCCTTCAAGAAATTCTCAAGGAAAATTGCCCTGATATTTTAGAATCAGAGGGAAAAGTGGAACTTGAAAAAATTCACCAATCACCTCTTGAAAAAGATCCCCAAAAGAAAACTCTTATAAATGTTATAGCCAGGTTCCAGAGTCCCCAGATCATGGACAAAATATTACTGGCTGCCAAGAAGAAATTATTTGAATACTGTGGAAATACAATTAGGGTAACCCAGGATCTGGCAGCTTCTATGTTGATTGAAGGGCCTGGAATATGATATTCTGGAGATCAAAGGAGCTAGGATTAAAACCAAGAATCACCTACCCAGCAAAGTTGAGTATAATGTTTCAGAGGAAAATATGGTCATTCAGTGAGGTGGAGGACTTTCAAGCATTCTTGCTGAAAAAGAAAACAGAGCTTAAAAGAAAATTTGACATTCAAACCCAAGAAGCATGAAGAGGTAAACATGGGAAAGAAATGATAAGGAACTTATCAAAGTTGAACTATTTACATACCAATATAGAAAAACAATCATAGTAACTTATGAAACTTTTCTCAGTATAAGGATAGGTGAAGGGAATACAAATGTATATATACATATACCTACACTTACGTCTATATAGGATGGTATATATGTGTATGAATACATATCTGAGTATGTGTGTATATGAATTCATAGAGGCACAGGATCAATTGAATAGGAAGGGATGATAGTTTAAAAGGTGAGATTCTGAGATGGGAGAGTATTAGAATGAGAGGAGACAGGGAGAGACAGAATGGGGTTAATCATCTCATATAGAAGAGGCAAGGGATAATTGTTACAATGGAGGGGAAGAACAGGAAGGCAAAAGGGAAAAGGTCAACTTTACTCTCATTGAATTCAGCTTAGGGAAGGAATGACATAAACTCTAAACGGGGTATCTTGCCAAACAGGAGAATAAGGGGGGATGGGGATGAGGGATGGGATAACAGAGGGGAAGACAGAGTCAGGGGAAGGGTTGCTAGAAGTATACACTTCAGTAAAGGGACAGGGACAGGGTAGAGAATAGAACAAGGCGGGGACAGGATAGGAAGGAGGGACATATAATCAGTGTCTCATAATATGTCCACTGCGGAAATGTCCTGTGTAATTAATTACACATGTATAGCCTGTGTTGAATTGCTTGCCTTTCCAGTCTGGGTCGGTGATGAGGGAGGAAGGGAAAGAATCTAGAATTTAAAATTCTACAATCAAATGTTTAAAAAAAAAAGTGTGTATACATACATATACATATATATTGTTATTATTATTAACTACATGCAACTGGGAATTAAGATATATAGACACTGGAGTAGGGAGACCCACCCTGCCTTACCAGAAAGTTAGAGGGGCATTGGAGGAGGACATAGGAGAGAGCAGATTGGGGGAGGGGCTTTACAATGGGATCATTGTTTTGGGATTGTGGGTAAGGAAAGATGGGAAAAAAATTTGTAACTCAAAATCTTGTGGAAATGAATGATGTAAAGAAGAAAATAAATAAAATAATTAATTTTTTAAAAATGACTTGTCCAAGTTCCCATAACTAGGAAGTATCTGAGGCCAGATTTTAATTCAGGAAAATGAGTCTTCCTGACTCCAGACCCGGTGCTCTATCCACTGTACCACCTTGTTGCCCCAACTATTCTGTGGACCTTCACCTCACAATGTTTAAGGAGGTAAGGTTTTTTGGTAGAATGAGGAAAACAATGAAGCTAAGAGAACAGATAAAACCTTCTAATAAGGTTGCACTAAGTTTTGTATGAGAAGATCATTAGACTCCTCATGTTATACAGCTAAGGAAACAGAGGTACAGAGAAATAAAAAGGCCTAAGGCCACACATGTAGTAAATCAGTGGCAGAGACACAATTCAAACCCAAATCTAGCCCATTTTTCCCACCAAGTTACCTCTTTAGGTCTTCTGCTATAGTTGCCAGTAGATACTCTGGGCCTTCCGTTCACTGTGTTGGAAAAACACTCCCTTCTACACGTCACCACTGTTACCAGGAGGAGCCCAGCATCGCCTTCTCTCCAGTCATGGCTTCTTCTGAACTTCCAACTGCTTCCAGAAAGTGGTCCCAAAGAGAAGTCACAGTTATATATTGGTCAAAGAAGAAGGAAGATGGAGGAGGAAGTAAAAGATGAAAGAGGAAGGATAGAGAAGAAGAAAGATGAGGAAGGGGAAGGAAGAAGAGGAAGAGGAAAGAAGAAAGAAGAGGAAGTAGAAGGAAAGAATAGGAAGAGGAAGAAGGAGGAAAAAGGAAGGATGAAGGTGATATATTTAGGAGTTATGGTGGCTAATTATCACATTACTTGGTAGTGAATCTTTCAGTAACGAACCTCTTGAAATATAGCTAGGTTGGCATATAGATGACACACGGTTAGTCTCCAGGCCTATGCTTGAATACTCTCTAGTTTGGTGCAACCTGTCAGAAGTTTGACTTTGTAGGCCTAGCATTTGAGAACCCAAGGTCACATCATTGCCATAAGGCCTTACAGTAAGATTTTCATTGTGTTGAAACTAATATGTAGCTTAGAAAACTATTGTCCATGTAAGGGAATTCTTTTTTTCTCTGTTATTCAAATTGTTAGACCAACTACTCCTGTACTCTCTGATTTTCCATTCTTTTATAATTAATTAATTAATTACTAGTTTTCAACATTTATTTCCACAAGATTTTGAGTTCCAGATTTTCTCCCCATCTCTTCCCTTCCCACCACCCCAAGATGGCAAGCATACTGATTCACCCTTCCCCTAGTCTGCCCTCCCTTCTATCACCCCACCTCCTATCCCCTTCCCCTCTACTTGTAGGGCAAGATAGATAAATATACCCCATTATTTGTATATCTTACTTCCCGATTGCATGCAAACAAAAGCATTTTTTAAACATTTGTTTTTAAAGCTTTGAGTTCCAAATTTTCTCCCTTCTTCCTTCGCCACCTAAACTCATTGAGAAGGCAAGAAATTCAATATCGGTTATATATGTGTATGTATGCAAAACACTTCTATAATAAGGGAATATTTTATACAAAAGCACATATAGACACACACATACACACACAGAATAACTAATTGGTGCAGTGGTTAGAACACTGGGCCTGGAGTCAGGCAGACCTGAGTTCAAATCTAACCTCAGGCACCTACTAGTTGTGTGACTCTGTATAAGTCACCTAATCCTATTTGCCTCAGTTTCCATATCTGTAAAATGAGCTAGAGAAGAAAATGGCAAATCATTCCAGTATCTTTGCCAAGAAAATCCCAAATGGTGTCATGAAGAGTTGGGTATGACTGAAAAAACTGAAAAACAACAGCACACATATATTTGTGTATATATGTGTGTATAGTTATATGTATATACATATATCTACATATACACCTACAGCCTATATTTCCTTACATCAAAGATCAATATAGAGCATGTCCCAAAAAGCTCAGGGCAGTATTAAGCTACTAAAACTGAAAGCTGAACTGAGTCTTTTGGGACACACACACATACACACATATATTTAAATATACACGTACATACATGTATATGCACATATACCTAGGCACACATATGCACATGTACATGTTTGTATGAGCATATATGTATATACATGCACCCATATATACACATACATACACATATACATACATAATACAGACATACACATGCCTACTTACCTATCACTGCTGAGCTTTGATATCAAGGTTTATTTCATACCTGTTTTAATATTTCAGTACGTTCTGAAATGAAGGGGAGGCCCCTCTCCATCATGGAGGCCTGGAAGCAGACCCACCCCAAGCTTCCAGGGCTTGACAGGCATGGAAGTTGAAAGGGGGAATGTAGGGTCAAGAGGACACTATATTAGTTTCAATCCTATCTGACTTTTAAAAATTCTGTCAGCACTAGCACCTTCTTCCTCTTTCTCCTCCTTTGCTATCCCCCCATCATTGCCCTGGTATAACTTGGAGTCTGTAAGACTTAAGACTTGTTCTGTGACCTTGGCCAAGCCATCCTCTGATATCTGAGCTAGCATTTGTGAGGCTCAGACAAAATGATGTAGAATAAACTTTTAAAATGTCTAAGCCCTACATAAAAGTAGATCTTTGTTCTCACCATCACCGCCTCTCCTATACAGTGCTTTAAGGGTTGTAGAGCATTACCACACACTATCTCCACTAATCTTGTAATCTCTATGGGGTATGTGCTACTGTTATTTCCCATTTTTGAGATAAGGACACAGGCTCATGGACTGGAAAGGGAGGAGAACAGTCATTTATAAGGCACTTACACCAGGCTTGCTAAGTGTTTTACAACTATCTTATCTGATCCTCACAACAACCCTATTATCCCCATTTTATAGTTGAGGAAGCTGATACAACCAAAAGTTAAGCAATTTACCCAGGGTCACCCAACTAGTATGTGTTTGAGGCTGAACTTGAACCTTCCTCAATCCAGGTCCTGAACTCTATTCATTGGGCCACCTTGTCCAAGGTCATACAGCTGGGATGACATAAGTGGTGTTCTTATACCATCTGAACTATTACTTAACAGTAATAGGCTACTTTTTTCCCCCTTAAAAGTTACTGAAACAGTCCTTGGGGATGGGAATGAAAGGGAATGAAAGACTCAGGCCAGTAGTGTATGTTTCTGGTTTCCTAAGTGAAAAAAAGTCAGGTTGTGGAAAGTCTGTGGCTCTGCCCTGATACGCATAAGAAAGCTGTGATCAGCTAAATCAATGCTGTATCTTTGCTGAATATCTTTTCCATGTTGTGGATTGCCAGAATTCCCTTTGATGACTCTTAGATGAACTACAAGTATCTTATTTTGCTTCAATTTTTAATACAAGCAATCAGATCAGCCTGAATCCAGCCTGTCCTACAAAAGCTAGGCAAGTATCAGAAGCAAGTTTTGAGTGAAAGTACTTTATCTACTGGAAGCAGCTAGGAAGTTCAGTGAATAGGGCTTGGAGTCAGGAAAACTTGAGGTCAAGTCCAGCGTCAGACACTCTCTGGCTGTGTGATCCTAGGCACATCACAACCTCTCTCTGCCTTAATCCTCTGGAGAAGAAAATATCCAACCACTACAGTATCTTTGCCAAGAAAACTCCATGGACAATATTGGTGTGCTGTGGTCCATGGGGTCACAAAATGGCAGACATGAGCGAATTACTGAACAACAGCATTTTAGCTACTATACCATACTAATTCTAATTAATACCATCAGTCAATTGTTAACTTCTATTTCTAAGTCTTTATCACTGTTCAATGAATCTGTCCACTTCAACCAAGAAGGGGGGAAGCCAGTTCATTAAAAATGTAAGAATTGTTGTATGTCCAAACAGAAAGTCACTCCTTGCTCACTACTACCTTCTTCTAAACTCAGCCCTTCTAAACCTCTGGTCTTCATAAATGAGACATGGAGGAAGAAAGAACTCCCAGAAAGAGCAGGGAGGATTTACCCAAAAGAGAGTCCAGTGTAGGGGAGAAAGAGAGGAATTACCCTAAGTCTTTTATTCAATAGATCAATTAATCATTTGATTCCATGTCCTTGGGCTCTATTCATACCTATAACAGTAGATTCAGTATGTCTCTGATGTGGGACCTTGTGAAAAGTCCAGCCAACCAACCATGTGTTTATACAAATATATTAGCTAATGTCAATATCCCAAAGTAAACTCCTGCACTCTATAACCTCTTGTGGATTTTGGATGATCTTTGGAGGAGTTTGAATTCAGAGGGAAAAAGGGGAAAAAATGACACATACTACCCTTGTTCTGATATGCTGTTTAAGGGGAAACTCTACCTTATATGCCTTAAGGCATAGTGGGGCTAGATAATTTGATTATAATGGCTGAACAGGATTTGATAACAGAGAATTAGATGTAGAAAGTCAACTGACCCAAAGAGTAAAAAAAAAAAATCAGAGTTCTGATGGCAAAAATGAACAAAACATAGAATAATAAATTTACCTCCATTTTTTCAAATTTCCCATTCTCATCTTGTATTCAATTAATTTCATTTCTCTGAGTCTCTCAGCTTCTTCACCTACAAAATGGAGATAAGATAGCCTTTGTTTTACATACATATACTATCTATTCCAAGATTTTTATAGTAGCATTAATATGCAACTGTCCCAAACTAGAAACAACTTAAATGTCTTGTCAATAGGGAAAATGGCTAAGTAGAACATTAATATAATGAACTACTATAACACCATTAAGATACCACAAGTATCAGGAAAGATTTAAAAATATAGATAGGTAGATAGATGATAGATAGATAGATAGACAGATAGATAGATAGATAGAGAGATGATAGATATACAAATATATATGCATATAATCATAGTGTACATATACACATGTTGTATATCTATAAATATATGCACGCACACGTTAATATATACATATAAATACATACACATATGCACATGTGTGCATATGTCAGAACTAAAGTAACAACATACAGATTATGACAATGTCTGAGGAAAATTATATGAGAATGACTGAACAAAGAAAGAATCCTGATGAGGACTTAAAAGGAATGACTGAAAAGATGTCATCTAAGCATCAAAATTAATCAATTTAAATGGAAATATTTTAAACGCAAGATTAGTTGGTTGTGTTGCTATTCCCTCAAGTTTTTAATGAAACACTTAGTGAAATGAATGGGACATACAAGAAAGAGTCTCCCAAAAGGGGACAAAGACAGTACTTGACCCCAAAGGGCTACAATGTAGAAAATAATAAAATTAATTTTTATTAGTCAAATTTCATTTAATAAAATAAGTGAAATATATTATGTGAAAGCACTTTGAAACCTTAGAATGTCAACTAATTCAAATCAATTCAGCTTTATTAAGAGTGAAATATGTTCCAGGCACTACAATGGGAATTCCTAAAATAAAGATGAAACAACTCCTACTTTCTAGAAGCTCACATTCTGCTATTACACATATAAACATAAATGATCATGGTCATCACAATAGCATAATGAAAAAAGTGTTGGATTTGGAGTCAGGTGAAACCTGGGTACAAATTCTACCTCTATACTAACTAGTCATGCACTTTGAACAAGGAATTGTACCTCTAAGTCTCAACTTCACTATCTACAAGGTATCGATCAGAAGTGTTCACACCTCACAGGTTTGTGTAAGGATGAAATTATATTTATAAAGCACTTTGCAAACTTTAAAGCATTGTGTAAATGTCAGATATTCTTATTTTGGATTTCTGCCTTACTTCTATTTAAAAAGACACTGGCAATGAGATTCCCTACTCACTTAAGTTATAAAATAAGAATGCTCATTAACATAAATATTCACTTCTAACTAAAGTTGACTTTAATCTCTAATAATGTATATTTTCTATATACTGAAAGTTAGGAGAAAAATACTCCTTATCTTTAATGATTTCATCTTGAGAATGAGTGAGATAAATGAGTGGGAATGCAAGATACTTCAATATTATTGAAGGCAGTAGCCCATGCAGAACTGGAATAGATGCTATTACTGATGGAATTACTATTTTATATGGTAGTTTTGTTGTGCATTAGTTTTTCAGATAAAAATATTCTATTACAATAAACATGTTCTTCATTTTGATGAAAGTCTCCCTTCATGCATTAAATTAAACAAGCATCATTCTAATGAGTTTCTTCAGTACCTCTTATCAGAGTTTCAGAAGAAAATGAACAAAAAAACATTCAGAGAGATTCTTAAAACTATTGTTTTTCACCCCAAAGATCCATCACCAATAGAGAACCCATTAAATAGCCACCTATTTGTGAACAATACTGTATGGAGGATAGTAAGCTCTCATATGCTTGAAAGCTCTCTCAGTGAGATCTACAGCCAAACAAGAAACTTTTTTAGCCATCCATCCAAGAAAAATCTGGTAAATTTAGAAAGCTTAGTGCCAAGCCTCAGTTATGCAGCCTTATGGTCAGTGTTGCAGATTCCAGAAGGTTTATGTTTTGAAACCACCATTTCTGTAGCTTCATTTTCCTTTCTCTTAGTTTCCTCCTCACCCTTTTCCTCAAAATTTGCCATATAGTGAGTATGTGGAATTAAAAATAAAAAAAAGAAAATACTTCCACTGGTAGGGACCTAGTAAAGTACTAATCATTACAAATATTTAAATACAGGAAGAAAAATTGTGTCAAACTGTGACAAGACACCTCATTCTCAAATTTGCATGGGGATATAGGTCCTCAAGTTCTTGACCACTGTGTTTATAACCTGTGCTTTTTTTTTTCATTTAAATTCAATGAACTCCTATTAAGTATTTAGTATCGTGCCAGGCACTATGCTAAACATCTGTGATGCAAAAGCAAGGACAAGTCTCTTCTTCCAGGAATTTGTGGTACCATTATGAAATCAGCCATTCGTTTAATAAATGGGCAAGTTATTAGACTAAATATTTGACAATTAAATCAATCTATTCTTCAGTTATTGACTTATTGTGATAATTAAAAAACAAAGCATGGTGGCAAGTTAGTAGGGAATGTAGAGAGAGCCTTCTTCATTAGCAAACCACTGCATTTATCCAGAGTTCCTTGTTACATTGAAACCCAATTACCCTTTCCCTCTCACAGTATTTTCTTCCCTGAGGAGAGGAATAGTGCAGGTTTCTCTGTATTTGTTTACTTTTCAGATTTATTTTTTTTAAATGTTCCCAATGCTTTTTATGAGTTACAGCTATTAATGAGAGAAAAATCAACAAAACCCTGGAATTGTAAATCCCCCCTGACTCCCAAAGCCTTCTCCTTAAGAAGGGGAGGGAAAAGGACAGGAATTTGACTTATACCATACCCTAGAAGCCAGGAAACTAGAGCTTTGTTGCCCTACGAAAGGAATAGAAGTCAAAAGCCAGAGGCTCCCTCTGGAGAATCTGTTGTTGCCTCCTAGGGACTGAAATAGCAGGTTTCCCTGATGTTAACACAAGTCCTCCAGGTCATATTAGCTATCTCAAGGTGAGGAAATGATCCTTCTTTCACCAAATTAGGGATAACCGAATGATGAGCTAGAGTGGCCACAGTCTGCCAGGCCTGGGCTCTAAGTGTTAATGAAATTAAGTTTTCACTCCCAGCATGTGTCTGCCTCACCAGACCTGATGCCTTCCCATTCACTGTCTCCACGGAAAAGGAGCTATCAGTTAGTTACAGGGGGCTATAAACACCTAGTCACCCACCTGACCTGGAGTTGGGAGGCTTCTCAGCATAACCAAGGGGAGAAATTAGGCATTCCAAGAGTGGCTTTCCAGGAATTAAATGAGGTGCTTCCTAAGGATTAAAATCCAAGAAAGAAAAATTGGAAATATTGCTACTCAGGTATCATCACATGAGCTAGGAAGTCTACACTGTGAAGGGGAGGTTAAAACCCTGCTTCTGACATTGTCTATGTGACCTTGGGAAAGACATTAAATCCCTCCTCCCCCAGATTCAGTTTAGTCATCTGTGTAATGAAAGGCTACCATAAGATGACCCTGGAAGTCCCTTCCAGTGCTACACTTATAAGTCTACAATCCTACTTAGGAAGGCAACAGAATCGATTACTTATAACTTCCATCATTCCCCTGCAGCTAATAGACTTAAATACGAGGTGCTTCTTCTAATGTCTCAAGAAAAGAAAACAAAAGTGGCCAAAAAGAATGGGGAAAGGTTTTCCCTGAGCATGGTACAAAAGGGACAGGATACTGAATCTTGTGTTTCCTAAGTGGTTGGAGCAAACCAACTGAGGGCGTTATATATGATAGGAGGAAAGACTAGGGCAGAGAAAAGCAATGCTTGCTGGCCCCTGTTCTCTCACAGACTGAAAACAGATGAAGACTGATGACTGACTCTCCTGGACCGCTATTTCAGGCAAGTCCCACATGTTTCATTTCCCTTTCTACTTTCTGCTTTTCTTTTCCACAGTCTCCTCAAACACTGAACCATCACAAGCTTTCTTTCCTCTTCCCTGTCCTCTATTCATGGAACCATGAACATGATCACATTGGTCCTGCCGTTGTTTTTATATGGAGTTTGTTAATCTGTTTCTCTCTGACCCCAATCTCTTAACTTTCTGACTAAAGTATCACTCTCTAGACCAGCGGTTCTCCACTTGTGGGTTATGTTCATTTTGTAACAATGAAAATACATGCATATCAGATATTTACATTATAATTCATAACTAGCAAAATTACAGTTATGAAGTAGCAACAAAAATAATTTTATGGTTGGAGGTTACCACAACATGAGGATCTGTATTAAAGGGTCGTGGCATTAGGAAGGTTGAGAACCACTGCTTCTATACAATACTCTTGCGTCCTTATGTGGATTACCCTTTGCATTAGAATGCTCCTCTGATGCAGGGACTATTTTTGGTTTTTTATTTTCATCTATAGTTCTTAGCACAAAATCTGGCATGTAATAAAAAATTTAGCAAATGCTCATTCATTCATCCATCCATCCATTTCAGTCATTGTCTGGGGAGCTGGATCTCATGACAGTATAGAGGAATCTATATATAAGGATAGGTATTTGGTGGGGTAGGGGGCAGGTAAATGGTTCGGGTTTTATATTATGTGACATAAATACCTCATGCTGTTCCAGGTGGCAAGATACATGATATATTTGAGTATTCAAGATATATTGAGCAAATATAAAGCATATTTGCCTGCCCTGCCACACTTTGGAGAATTCCCAGAACATACTTCCTAGAACATACATATTCTATATCAGTCTATGAAAGTACCAAAGTCAGTATATAATGAGTTAAAAACTAAAAGGTGACCCTAGACTGCCCAGTGTGGCTTGGGAAGCCAGAGAAGCTGATTAAGTGTTATTTCCTGATCTGTAAATCATCCGTTTCCAACTTCATTGTATGTTATCCATAAAATATTGGCTGAGGGCATTTGTTATAAAAAGACTTGATTTTTACAGTGTCCTTGTAAATAATTAACATGATATAAAACACACAGCATCCTGTCATAAAAATACGAAATGAGGTCACTTGTTTAATTGTTTGGTTGGCAGAAGTATATGTAAGTACACGTATATATCAATGGGAACTTTGTAAAGGTCCCATGTTGTATGTCTCTCTGTATTTGCATTAGCACTAATTTCATGATGCAGGTATGATTTGTATAGGTAACTCTTGTTGCAAGTACTATTTCCTTGTTGTCTTTGACAGTGTTGTCTTTTGTCTTAGAACAGTGGTTCTCAACCTTCCTAATGCCATGACCCTTTAATACTTGTATGTGGGTGTATCTGCATGTGGGTGGACCTGCCTGGACCTCGCTTCCTAAGACCATCAGAAATATGTGTTTTCTGATGGTCTTAGGAGGCCCCTGTGACCCCTGTGAAAGGGTCATTCAACTCCCAAAGGAGGCACGTCCCACAGGTTAAGAACCACTGTCCTTAATAAATGTTTGAATATAACCAAATTAGTGACTTCATTGTCATTATTGTTAAAATTATAACAACAGCAGTAACAATGTCTCATTGAGAACCTGCTACATTCCATGTCTCATGTGATAGAAGTTAGGTATGAACATGGTGAGAATTAAGAATTTTGGACAAACCTCATGTTGACATGTAGCTATTTGGATCTGCCATTTTGACCAACTTGACAAGTCATCAAATTAATTTAACAAGTAAAAATAAACAACTGGTTCACTTGATTTTTTTTCTCCTTCTTTGACATAGAAACAACTGATGGGAAAGTGAAAGTTTCAGTCAACAGTTTGCAGTATGGATGTGTTGGACTCAAAACCCCAGAGGATCTGTTTCAAGTGATTTTTCCCCTCTCCAAATTATCTGAACTGACCTGTTGTTTTACCTTCTAGAAGACATGGCCTCAGTCAATGGCTTTCTAAGCAGTGGATTGTCAACCCCTGAGAGACTGTGCCGTTATCACTAGGGATTTGCAAAGCCTGGTGGTACAAAAAAAGGATCAACCATGTCATTAAATGACTTAGTGCATGAAAAAAGAAAACATACCTTCTATATGACTGAATGAGGTTGAAACAGGATGACTCACACATATGTACATTACTATTTATCAAACAGATGTAGATGTGATTATGATTAATGAAATAAAAATTAATTTAAAAGATTTACTGACATCATGGCAAGTTTTTTTTGCTATCATGTATTTTCTTAAATGACGGATAATCCCACAATACTACATCTACAACCATCATGTTGGAGTCTGAAAAATCCTTTCCCTTTAGAAAGAAGTCCTTGTATAAAAAGATTGGAGACCATTGGCCTAGATAGTAGTATACTATTTCCTGGTTTCTATAACTGGAAAATACCACAAAACTAGGAGAACATAGTTTCCCCTAACTACGCTAGTGCTGACTGATATTAACTATTATATGTGGTATATATTCATGCTA
>CM053593.1:351397585-351417100 GCA_028646575.1 Pseudocheirus occidentalis | reverse complement strand
CCTGATTTTCAAGGTGTTGCTCCACTTTATATGTTGTCTCTTCCCATTAGAATATAAGCTCCTTGAGAGCAGGGAATACCTCCTCATGTGTGGCAGTTCTTTGCATACAGTAAGTGTTTAACAAATGATTTTTCTACATATGAATTTTAAATGGGCCAAGAAAAGCTATAAAAATAGGAATTTGCAGATTTGTGTGTAGGAGATCCTCTCACTGGACATCTCTTATTCTTTCCTTTCTACTAAGATTCCCACCTTTGAACAGATCCTGAACTATTGACTTAAGAATCCTTCTTTATGGTTCTGCCAAATCTTTGGGCAAATGATTCTGTGATTCTAGGATCTGTCTAGAGGATGATACATTTCTCTACTATAGTTTTTCTCACTGGTCCAAGTGATGGAGGAGAGAACTGAGCTGATGAAAGTCAACATCCACCCAGGGAACTATTGTGGCTCAGTCAACTAATTGTCTGCCCCCTTGAGATTGGAAGAGTGGCAAAAGAGCAAAAGGAAAAAGGAAAAGATGAGAGAAAACCCACTAATCTCCCCAACCTGTCAAGACTTGTCTCGGCTTTTCCTGCAGAGCTGTCCCCAGTGACCCATTAGGAGTAGTTTACCAAGCCTTTTTCACATTTCTTTGATTTCGACATCTGCTTTCCTCCTACTTCCCCTGGCAGCTCTGTTCGTTTCCTGGATGCGTGGCAGCCAGTCTTTGATCTCAATGCCTCTGCTTGGCTGCATAGTGTAAGCTATCCTTTCTCTGATAATTCTGGGCAGTAATGAAATATACATACATTCCTATTCCACTGCTCTTTACCATCAGCCTTCCATTCAGTTTGTCACAAAAGACTGAGACCCTCCACAGGGACTTTTAAATGCACAATGGGAGTGCTCACTAATGTTTTTCAAAGAATAGAAGAATTCAGCCACAACTAATCACCTCTAAAATTCTATGATCCCTGATCTAATCCTGCTACTACTTTGTCAGAAGAATAAATTGTTTATTTAAAAAGTGGTGAAAGGCTGAAAGAAATCAGACTTAACATCAGAATGTTAATAACAATTGAAGGCAAGACTTCATATACTTCAAGTTATTTACATCATCATTGTTTCAATTTTAACATTTCAAAGTAAGTGGTAACACCTGGGAAGCAGACTATCTAATTAGTATCAACAACATTATTGAGATGATTTGGGAAAAAAAATATGGAAAGAGAAAAGAAAAAAGTTTTGAAAACTGTAGCATCACTAATTTGAACTTATTGAGTAGACTGACAATTTGAATTAGTGACAAGTTCGATTTTTAGAACATTTTAAAAGAATAACAGTTATATTACAATTTAGCAGTGTAGTAGAGGGAGATGAAGGTGTGATTTCACTGACACAGGGAACTACTAGTGTGGAAAATCACTGCACTAACATAGATTTACAACTCATCAGTAATTTATAGAGGTAGAGAGTTGCCTGAATCAAAGAGGTTATCACATTTCCAAAATAAGAAAGCATTAAACTTCAATCTAGGTCTCCAAAACTTCAAGGCCAGCCCTCTATCCATACAACCTTTCATGATTATTGTAATTAGCTACATCCTTCCTTCCTTCCTTCCTTCCTTCCTTCCTTCCTTCCTTCCTTCCTTCCTTCCTTCCTTCCTTCCTTCCTTCCTTCCTTCCTTCCTTCCTTTCTTCCTTCCTTCCTTCCTTTCTTCTTTCCTTCTTTCCTTCCTTCCTTTCTCAACCTGGTAGCCCCCACCTCCTGGGGCCACACGAAGTTAATACTGGACTTTGTGTGCACACACAAGCAACTTAGCTCACTAAAACCCATGATTCCTAAGCTTGAGATATCCAACATTTTCGTCCTCTCTGACAGGAGGAACTACAGATGTGTGCTACCACATCTGAGGGCAGCTAAGTCATGCAGTGGATAGGGTGTTGAGTCAGGAAGACCTGAGTTAAAAATCGAGCTCCAGATACAAGCCCTTTACCCTGGGCAAGCTATGTAACCCTATTTGCCTCAGTTTTCCCATTTGTAAAATGAACTGGAAAAGAGATAGCAAACCACTCCAGTATTTCTACCAAGAAAACCTGAAATGGGGGCCACAGAGAGTCACACACAACTAAAATGACTGAACAAGCCACCACGTCTGGCTGGACTGTACAATGTATTCTCCCAGACAGATCAGAAGCATTTCTGTAATTTGGAATCCTAGAAAAGAGAATTTCCTGGGGACATTAAGAGGTTAAATAACTTGCCCAAGATTACCCAACTACTATGTGTTAGGCAGACATATAGAAACATTACTGTCAGCTGTGATTCTCTCCAGGCGGTTTATTATTTTTATAGATTATTCATGGTTAATATTTAATACCAGGTAAGTTCTTCCCTATTTTTGACAGGATTACTAGAATACCAGAAAACAAAAATGCTCATATTATATCTGGTTAATTCCAGTACTCTATTGACTATCTCCAATTTATCCTGTCTGTGGCTTGTTTGTACAAAGTTGCTTGCATGTTGTCTTCCTCAGCAGACAGAGTGCTCCTTGAGAACAGGGACTTTCTTTTTCCTTTCTTTATATCTCCAGCACTTAGCACAATGCATGGAACATAGGAGCTTAAGAAGTGTTTATTGAATTATCTTCATGATTTTTCAGTAAAATATTTGATAAAGGCACACAATAACCTTTAGACAAGATGAAGAAATAGGGACTGAACTTGGCTAGATCCAGACCTATGGAGAATACTAATTCAATGTGGAGTTCTCAAGTTGGTCATTTATTTCCGTTTTAAAAAAAAATATTCAGTTGTTCATTTTTTCCTAGTAAGATGTAAAAACAATTTTTAACATTTGTTTTTAAAACATTGAGTTCCAAATTCTCTCCCTATCTCCCTCCCAACCTTCATTGAGAAGGCAGGCAGTTTGATAAAGGTTATAAATGTGTAATCATGGAAAACGTTTCCATATCAGTCATGTTGTAAAAGAAAAAATAGACAAAAAATACAAAAACTAGACAAGAAAAATAAAGTAAAAAAGTATGCTTCCATCTGTACTAAGGCATCATCAGTTCTTTCTCTAGAGATGAATAGCGTTTTTCATCATAAGTCCTTCAGAGTTGTCTCCTATCATTGTAGTGCTGAGAATAGCTAAGTCATTCACAACTGATCATCTTATAATATTGCTGTTACTTTGTACAACATATTTCACTTTGCATCAGCTCATGCAAGTCTTTCTAGGTTTTTTTTTCTTCTGAGAGCATCCTACTCATTATTTCTTATAGCACAATAGTATTGCATCATAATCACATACCACAATTTGTTCAGTTATTCCCCAATTGGTGGGCGTCCCTTCAGTTTCCAATTCTTTGCCCCCAGAAAAGGGCTGCTATAAATATCTTTGTACATATAAGTCCTTTTACTTTTTTTCATCTCTTTTCGGATAAAGACCTAGTACTGATAATGCTATGCCAAAGGGTATGTATGGTTTTATAGCCCTTTGGTCATAGTTCCAGATTGCATTACAGAATGATTGAATCAGCTCACAACTCTAACAGCAATGCATTAATGCCTAATTTTCCCCCACATTCCCTCCAATATTTCTAATTTCTCTTTTCTGTAATATTAGCCCCCCAAAATATGATGTATTATCTCTAAATTGTTTCAATTTGCATTTCTCCAACCAATAGTGTTAAACTTTTTTTCTTATTTGCCTCTAGATAGCTTTGATTACTTTATCTAAAAACTGTTCATATCTTTTGATCAGTTTGATCAGTTGGGGAATGGATCTTATTTTTATAAATTAAACTCATTTCTTTACGTTTGAAAAATGAGGCCTTTATTAGAGAAGCCGGCTTCAAAAAAATTTCACAGCTACCATTGCCAACTGTATTTTCCTCCATCCTATTCCCCCCATTTATTTTATTTGCTCCCTTCTTTCACCCTGTTCCTCTTCAAATATGTTTTGCTTCTGACTGCTCCCTCTCCCAAGCTGACCTTTCTTCTATCTCTCCCACCTTCCCTTATCCCCTTTCTCTCCTACTTTCATATTGGGTAAGATAGATTTTGATACCCAATTGAGCGTGTGTTATTCCCTCTTTGAGCCAATTCTGATGAGAGTAAGGTTCACTCACTCTCCCTCACTTCCCCCCTTTTCCTCTCTACTGTAAAAGCTTTTTCTAAACTCTTTAATGTAAGATAATTTACCCCATTCTATATTTACCTTTACCTTTTGCCCAGTGAATTCATTTTATTGTTTTAATTTTATTAATTTTGTTGTTTTAGATATTATCTCTTAATTTTATTGTTTTAGATATTATCTCTTAATTTTATTGTTTTAGATATTATCTCTTCATATTCAGCTCACATCTGTTCCCTCTGTCTATATATACTCCAAATGCCTCTATAATGAGAAAGTTCTTATGAGTTACAAGTATCATCTTCCCACTTACGCATGTAAACAGTTTAAACTTATTAAGTTCTTTATGATATCACTTTCCTGTTTATCTTTTTATGCTTCTCTTGAGTCTTGTATTTGAAAGTCAAATTTTTTATTCACCTCTGGTCTTTTCATTAAGAATGCTTGAAAATCCTTTATTTCATTGAATATCATTTTCCCCCTGAAGGATTGTATTCAGTTTTGCTGGGTAGGTGATTCTTGGTTGTAATCCTAACTACTTTTCCCTATGGAATATCGTATTCCAAACCTTCTGATTCTTTAATGTAGAAGCTGATATCTTGTGTTATTCTCTCTTTGGCTCCACAATACTGGAATTGTTTCTTTCTGGCTGCTTGCAATATTTTCTCCTTGATCTGGGAGCTTTGGAATTTGGCTACAAAATTTCTGGGAGATTTCATTTTGCGATCTCTTTCCAGAGGTGATCAGTTGGATTCTTTTCATTTCTATTTTATCCTCTGGTTCTAGACTATCATGGAAGTATTCCTTGATAATTTCTGATGTCTAGTCTCTCTTTTTATTTTGGCTTTCAGAGAGTACAAAAATTCTCAAACTATCTGTCCTGGATTTGTTTTCCAGGTCACTTGTTTTTCTAATGAAATATTACACATTGTCTTCTACTTTTTCATTCTTTTGGTTTTGTTTTGTTGTTTCTTGATTTCTCATATAGTTGTTTGCTTCCATTTGATCAATTCTAATGTTTAAAGAATTATTTTCTTCTGTGAGCTTCTGTACCTCCTTTTCAGTTTGCTCAATTTTAATTTTTAAGGAGTTGTCGTCTTTAATGATTTCTGTGCCTATTTTTTCCATTTGGCCAATTCTGCTATTTAAGGCACCCTTCTCATTAATTTTTTTGTGTCTTTTACTGTTTTGTCTAATTTGGTTTATAAGATGTTATTTTCTTCTGTATTGTGTGTGTCTGCTTTACCAAATTGATAGCTCATTTTTCATGATTTTCTTGCATCACTCTAATTTCTTTTCCCAATTTTTCTGCTGCCTCTCTTACTTGATTTTCTTTTTTTTCTTACTTGATTTTCAAAATCCTTTTTGAGTTCTTCCAAGGCCTGAGACCAATTTATATTTTCATTGGAGGTTTTGGATGTAAGAGATGTGACTTTTTATCTTCTTAGTGTATATTTTTATCTTTATTGTCACTATGGTAACTTTCCATGGCCAGAATTTTTTTTCGTCTTGCTTGCTCATTTTTCCAACTTACTTATTAATTTCTGACTTTATGTTAAAGTTGAGCTCTGCTGCTCAGGTTGCGGGGACACTGTTCTTGCTGCTGTTTTCAGAGTTAGTTCTTGGGGTCTGTAAGTTTTCAGTTTTTCTGAGGTGGCATGATCTAAGGAGAGGTGTTTACTACTCTCCTGACCTGTGCTCTGGTCTATGAGTGACCACAATCACTCTTTTCTGCCCTGGGACTGTGAGGAGGACTATCACTCTACTCTGGCCTCAAGCTTTGGTGTGCTAGTGCTTCTCCTTGTCCTGAGACTGCAACCTTGATCAGGCAAAGCAACAGAGTTCTATCTCAGTGCTATCAAGGAGACCTCTGTAATCTTTTTCTGACCAGTTGTTCAATTCTCTTACAGTGTGTAAGCTGAGAGCTTTAGAAGCAGCTGCTTCCACTGCCACTGCTGATTCAGTGACTCCCAAGGCTTGCTCCTAATTTGTTGGGGTTGATCTGTGCTGGTACAACCTAGTGTGACTTGTACTCCCACTCTTACCCAGATAAAATAGAACTTTCTTGCTGACTTTCTAAGTTGTCTTTGCTTGGAAAATTATTTCACTCCATCTTTGTAGGTTCTGCTGCTCCAGGAATTGTTTTATGGCATTATTTAAAGAGGTTCAGAGAGGCTTGGGGGAGAGCTCAGGCAAGTCACTGCTTTTTATCTACCATCTTGACTCCTCTCCCTCAAGTTGGTAATTTCAATAGATTCCATTGGTTTAATCATATTTATGTAGATGTTTCAAAGAGTAAAAAGATAGTAAAAATGTAAAAAGATACAAAGATGTAAAAAGATAGACCTACATATGCACAAATGCACATATGCATAGAAATATATATGCACATGGCATGTATATATGCACATGTAGATATGTAAATACATATAACATGTATTTGCATACATAGATTTGTGTGTTTATACACATGTGTGAATGCATGTGTGTATGTGTGTGAGAGACAGAGTGAGACAGAGAGAGAGAGAGAGAGAGAGAGAGAGAGAGAGAGAGAGAGAGAGAAAGAGAGATCATAACCTTAGTCTCTCTCTTGAGCTTCAATCACTCATAGCAATTATCTGTTGCACATTTCAATCTGCATGCCATGGAGATATCTTAAATTCAACATCTCAGATTCCAAAAAAAAATCATTCTTTTCTATTAAATGCACCTCTATTTTGAATTTCTCTATTTCTCTGAAAGCACCACAATTTTTTCTAGTCTCCTAGATTTATAATTTTGGTGATATCCTCTATTCCTCACTCTCCTTCAGTCTACTATCAAATCAACTGCTAAATATCATCCCTTTTGCCTTCACAGTATCTCTTTCATCCATTGCTTACTCACGTACCTACCACCTTAGTGCAAGCCTTCATTGCCTCTTACCTAGATTATTGTAACAGACTCTTAATTGGTCTCTGTGCCTCAAGTATCTCTCTCTTTTGTCCATTTTTTAAACAGCTGCCAAAGTAGTTTTTTTTATTAAATGCAGATCTGATCACGTCACTCCCCCTACTCAATCAATTCTGGTGTTTTTTTATGACAAAATATGAACTCAACAAATTACTATAATGATATAGAAAATAATAATTCTACAGAATAAAGAAACTTTGAAAGACTTTACAACTCTAATTAATGTAAAGATAAACCACTAGTCCAAAGGAATCAAGATGATTGATACATACATCACCTCTTGATAAAGATCATTGACTTAAAATGCGTATAGAAACAAAATTTTGGACATGTCCACTATGAGAAGTGTTCTTGTTGGTCTGTAAATCTATATCTTAAGGACTTTATTCTAAGAGTCTTATCTTTTTCCCCATTAGAAAAATAAAATAAAATTAGATTGTGATGATAGGGTTTAAAAAAACCCCTCTATTATGTATCCTTATCTCTTAGAACAATGCCTGAAACATTGAAGGCACTTAACGAATGTTTATTGTTTAACTGATTGACTGAAAGTATATATTATTTTGTTTAGCTTTTAAAACTTTTTACAGACTTGTTCCAACTTATCTTTCCTAAATTCTGTAATTCAGCCAGACTGGTCTTCTTTCTGTTCCTCACCCATGACAATCCATCTTTTCTATCTGTGCCATTGTACTGTCTGTCTCCTATGTTTCATATGAACTTAATTTTTCTTTCTTCTTTCAAGATGCAATTTAAAAAATTGCCTTCTACATGAAGTCTTTCCTGAACTTCCCAACTGCTAGTGTTCTCTCTCCCAAACTACTACCATTTATTAAAATGTTTTGTATGAATACTCTTTATGTTTATTTTGTCTGTCTGTCTCTCTTTCTCTCTCATCTATCTATCTATCTATCTATCTATCATCTGTCTGTCTGTCTGACTGCCTATCTATCTATCTGTCCATCTGTTTCTCCTATTAGAATGTAAATTTTGTGAATAGGGGTTACTTCATTCATTGAACTTGCAATCTCCAGCATCTAGTGCAGTATGTGGCACAGACTCAGAGGTTAATAAATGCCTGTTGATTAATAACTTAAGCAATTGACATGCCACAGACCTTTGTCCATGATCTGATTTTTCAGCATATTCAGTTCGCAAGGGTTTGGACACTGGTTCTTTTTTTATGTAACAAATTTGGGGATATCATAAAGAAAAAAAAAGGAAGCTCCTGTACTGGATGTCAGAATCAGAATTCAATATATTTTGTATATTCTAGAAGAATTCATCTAAACTAGTAAGAGAAAGTAAAATTTAATAACAACTTTAAAGATTAAAATAAACCAGCTGTACCAGTATGGCATGTAGGAGGATAGTATTGTGAGTTTTGAATCAGAACTTGCTTTTTTAAAAATTGCTGACTTTTTTTAGTTTTTATATCATCAAATCACCAACATTTTTACTGATGTTCTTCCTTCTTCCTCTTTTTCCCTTCCCAGAAAGTCATCTCATACAACAAATAATATTTTTTAAAGAAAAAAAGAAAAATCATTAAATACATTGAAAAGGTCAGAAAATTTACATAATATACCACTCTCTTGTATCTCTCACCTCTGCAAAGGAATCTTGCGAAGGTTAGTTTTTCATATCACTTCTCTGGGGCTATGACTGCTCTTTGTAAATTTTCAACATTCACTTTTAACTGTTTTGTGGTTGTTCTTTCCAATTACATTGTTGTATTCATTCTATATGGTGTTTTCTTCTTCACTCTCTATCAAGTCATATAAATCTTTCCATGCTTTTCTGACATCATTATATTTGTTGTTTCTTAGAACATTGTCATAATTCATTATATTCTTTTTTCCAATTTATTTATTTTTAGTTTTCAGCATTCATTTCCACAAGATTTTGAGTTGCAAATTTTTCTGCCAGTCTTTCCCCTACCTCCCAAAATAGTGAGCCTACTGAATACCCCTTCCCCCAATCTGTTTGCACTCATATCCTCCCCCATTACACCCCCCCCCCACTTTCTAGTAGGGCAAGATGGATTTCTATACCCCAGTGCCTGTATATCTTATTTCCCAGTTGCATGTAAAAAACATTTTTTTAATTTAACATTTGTTTTTAAAACTTTGAATTCTAAATTCTTTCCCTTCTTTCCTCCTTAGCCATCCCCACTGGGAAGATAAGCAATTCAATATAGTTTGTTCATATGAAGTTATGCGAAACATTTCTTTAGTAATTATATTGTGAAAGACTAACTATATTTTCTCCATCCTATTACACCCCTCATGTTTTCTATTTTTTACTTTGACCCTGTCCCTTTTCAAAAGTGTTTGCATCTGACTTCCCTCCCCCAATCTGCCCTCCCTTCTATTATTCCCCCCTTTTATTTTCTTCCCCCCTATTTTCCTGTAGGGTATGATATCCAAATGAATGTGTATGTTATTCCTTCCTTAGGCCAAATTCAATGAGAGTAAGATTGACCCATCCCCTTTCACCTTCATCTTCTTCCCCTCTATTATAACAGTTTTCTCTTGCCTCTGAATGGTCACTTGGTCCCTCTTCAGTCTGCAGGCCAGGAGCTCTGGAGGCAGCCACCTGGAAGCAACTGCAGCCACCACTTCTCTCACAGAGGGCAGCGGGCAGACAGCTCTTCCTTCACCTGGTTCCAACAGAGTTCCCCAATGACCTTTTACTTTCTCTTTGGCTTTTATGGGTTGAGAAGTCTGGAAAACACAACAGCTGCTGGTGATTCACTCTCCTGAAGTCTGCTCAGTCAGGTTTGTGCCACTGGTTGGGGCCACCCCAGGACAGAACCCCAGGACTGCACTTGGCTCCCAGCTCAGTGTGATAGACCTTTCCTGTCAGCCTGCCTGTCTGCCTGCAGTGAGAGATTTGTTTCACTCTGTCACTTTGTGGGTTCTATAGCTCTGAAATTTGTTTAGAGTAATTTTTTTACAGGTATTGGAAGTGGTTGGAGTGGGAGCTCACACCAAGTTTGTGTTTTTACTCCTCCATCTTGGCTCCATCCCCCAATTCATTATATTCTTATACCAGAATTTGTTTAAGCCCAATCCCCAGTTAATGGACATCTACTTTGTTTTAAACTTTTTGTTGCCAAATACAGTGCTGTTAAGGGTTACATATTTAGGAAGCAAGTAAGGCAGGTTTCAAACACTGGCCCTCCTCACTTCAAATCCAGTACTGTCCATTGCACCACACTATTTCTCTTCTGAGGCCTAAAATCCTAATTTAAGTTTCTTAAATTCAAGTTAAACACTTTTTTTTCATGAGAGTATGTCGTGAAAGGTACCTCCTAGCTGTTACCTCCTGTTTTAATAGTTCTAAGCTTCTTTTGATGAAGAATAATAGAGATAACATCCCTAACTTATAAACCCTTCAGTTACTTTGATGGCAGAAATTTCAGTTTAAACACCTTTGGGGAAGAAATATTTGGGGGTAAGCGGGCATCAAGATATGTGTTCATTTATTAATTCTATCCTGATGTAATCTTGGCCCCAAAGAGGAAAAATATTAATATGGATAACTAAAATTTATTAAATTTCCAAACACATATGTATTTCATAAATATTACAATATTACACACATTACAATTGGAATGAAACTCAAAGGTCTTCTGCTCCAACCTATACCTGAACAAGAATACTTTCTGTAACATTTCTAAATCTAGGCTCTATTTGAAGACCTCCAAAATTAGGGAACTCATTACCTTCTGAATCAGTTCATTCTACTTTTTCACAGATTCTCAATATTAGGATTATTTTGCTTTACATCCAGATAAAACCTTTCTCCATAAAATCTGTCCATTGCTATGGGGTGAAGATGAACACGTCTTATCCCTTTAACATTTCTCCAACCCATCCTCATTGTTCTCTGCCTACTTACTTTGGAGAATCTTCTGTTCCCCAGGCATGGCATCATTTTCCACTCACTCCACTCTATGGTACTTCCCCAACCTCATTACTATCTTGTCCAACTCTACTTTATATGTTGTCTTCTCCCATTAGAATACATGTTCCTTGAGGGCAAGGACTATCTTTTTTGCTTGTGTTTTTGTCCCCAGAACTTAGCACAGTGCCTGGCACATAGGAAGTATTTGATAAAAAATTGTATCTATCTGTTGATTTTTAAAATCTATACTTTAGTTGATTTTTTAAAAATCAAAGTACAGTAGAATATATTTATCCCTGTTAAATACTATATAATGAGATTGCCCATTGTTCCAGACTGTGGAAATCCTGGTTCTGTATGGGTATGAACTATTCCTCCCACCTTCAAGTCATCTTCAAATTTTATTTGGTCATTCATATCTTCATTTAAATCAATGATAAAATAAATGAATAAACTAAAAAAAACAATAGATGAATAAAAATTAGCAAGTAAATAAATACTCTAAGAAACAAATCACTCCTTTGGCCATATCTGAGAATGTTGAACTCATTCTTCATCTCTAGTTCATCACTTCTCTATCAAGAGGTGAACGTATATTTTATTAATCTTTTGTAGTCATTATTGTTCATTGCTTTGACCAGAGTTCCTAGATATTTCAAAATTCTTTTGATTTATCTGATTTTCATCATCCATAACTTGTTGTTTTGGTCCTCCTCATTTCACTTTATATCAGTTCAAACAAGTTTTCCTTTATTTCTCTTAATTCATCATATTTTTAAAAAAACCATCCCATCTTTAGTGTTTCTTATTTTACAGGAATATTATGTTACAAGAGTATTCCACTGAATTAATTTATGACATTTTTCATTCCCCAATTGATGAGCATCAACTTAATTTCAAAGTTTTTTACTATTACAAAATGTAATTTTGTAAATACAGACACACATCTCTCTCTAACTCTCTGTTTTGATCTCTCTGTATGTGTGTGTATGTATATACATATCATCTATCTATCTAATCTAATCTAGTCTATAGATCATTTCCTTTTGATCTTGAGTTCTTTAGGAATACAAGGCAAGTATCACTGGTGAAAGAATATCCAGGGTTTAATGATATTTTGTATATGGTTCCAAATTTTTTTCCCAAATAGGTTCAATGGAATCAGTTCCACTAGTGGTTTATTCATTTGGCTGTTCTTCCACAACTCCTTCAATTATTGTCTTTTTCTTTTTTTATCATATTTACCAACATGATAGCACTCAAGTGCAGCTGCAGAGTTCTTTTAATGCACATTTATCTAATTCTTAATGTTTTTTGAATACCATGCATTTTTTCATGTATCTATTAATAGTTTTCATTTCTTCATTTGAAAATTGTCTGCCATATCCTATGATCATTTCTATATTGGGGGAATTATTCTTCTTAAATATTTGTATTCCTATGTCTTTATTAGGGAAATTTACTGTGAAAGGTTTCCTAATTTTGTTCTTTTTATAATTCTAACTATTTAATATGTTTTGGCAATTTTGTGTTATTAAAATCTTTTCTTTTTGTGTAATTGAAATATTATGGTTTATATTTTATGATGTCCTCTGTCCCTTATTTAGGCAAGAATATTCACTCTATCCATCCTCATGAAAGATATCTTTCCTTTCTTTTCTAATTTTTTATATTATATATTTTTATACTTAGGTCAATATTCATTTAGAGTTTATTGTGGTATATGGTATAAGATATTGGCCTAACCTATTTTCTGCCAGGCTAACATCAAGTTTTAACAACAGTTTTTGTCAAACTGAATCCATACCCCCTTAGTTAGTCACATTGGACTTATGAAATTCTATGATAGTATGTGCAATTATTTCTTAATTATATCTACTAATATGTTCCATTGGTTAACTTTTCTATTTTTTAAATTAATCCCAAACAGTTTTTATGATAATTCTTTATAGTTTAATTGAAATCTGGCACTGCTAGACTCACTTTGTTTTTACTTTTTGTTAATTATTTCCTTTTAGATACTTCAACCTTTAGTTTTTACAGATGAATTTTGTTATTATTTTATATAGTTCTATAAAAGTAATTCATTGATATCTTGATAGATATGGCATTAAATATGTAAGTTAAATTAGGTGGTTTCATCATTTAAATTATATGGCCCAACCATGAAGTATTAGTACTCCTTCAACTATTTCAGTCTTCCCTGATTTCTATAAAAATTGTTTCATGATTGTATTAATATATCCTGAGGCAAGTAGAGAACAAGATATTTTATATATCCTATAATTACTTTGAAAGAACTTTCTTTTTCTACCTCCTTCTGCTGTGATTTTTAGTAATATATAGAAATGCTAATGATCATGTGCTTATTTTATATCTTGCTACTTTACTGAAGTTATTAATTGTTTATATGCTTCCTTACAGTTCTCTCATTTAAGCTGGGTTTCTGTTCCCTATTAGCTACTTTTAATCCACCTTAATTAGTATATGCTTGATTCTGAACAAACATATACTTTCAGAAAAGATTTTTTAAAATGCAGGAAGGTTGAGGAGTTCTAAACCTTTGTAATACCTGAAAAAGAACAATCTCCTTAGGGCTAAGCTGGAGTTTAACTTAGCTGACTCCATCCTGTGCTTCAAATGTGGAAGGGCAAAAGGCCCTGGAATTTCAGCCTTTGAGCAGCATGCCTGTTTATTCCTCCCCAGGGAGAACTGTCAGGGGGTGTTCCGGATGATAAAAAATGATCTCCTTCCTAGGGACTAGTTTTTTTTTTCACCTGGAAAATGAAAGTGTCTCTTATTCCTTCAAGCATGCATAAGCAGAACTGTTTGCTTTCAGTAATGGAGTTGGATTGGCTTTTAGTGACCAACCCTGCTTGGTCTTGGAGAGTTGGAGTTTAGATGTGTTCCCAGAAGCCTTGAAAGCCACAGAAAGTATCCAATCCCTATTCTTGGCAGTTGCTAAAATGCAAAAGCAATTCAAGTATCCTGAAGGTAATGGCTCATGCATAGAATCTCAGTTAGAGTGGGCCTCAGAGATCATTGTCAGGGCCATACTTGAGCAGGAATCTCCCTGTTATATCCCCAAACAAGTAATCCTTTAAATTCTGCTGAAGGCTTGTTGAGACAGTTCCATTTTAGAGAGTTCTATTTGTTAGCTTGTTTTTCCTTATATCAAATAAAAATCTGTCTCTGAAACTCCCATTTATTATTCTTCCTTCTAGCTTCTGAGACCAAGTAGAATAAATCTAATCCTTCTGCCCTATGACAGCTGATAAACTCCTTGATGACAGCTAACATTCCCATCTACATCATCTTTTCTTTAGGATAAACTTTTTTGTTGATTCAACTAGTCCTCCTATAGCATGATTTCATTTTTTCCCTATGGTTACCATCTGTTAGATATGCTCCAGTTTTTCAAAGTCTTTTCTAAATTATGGTGCTTTCTATTATTCCAGCAGAAAACTTGGAGTCATTTATTACCTCTCTTCCTCTAGATACAGTGTTTCTGGTTATTCAATTTAACGTCACAGTTTTGTGTTTTGTTTGAGTTTGGTTTGGTTTTTTACCTGCCATATTAGACTTTCAAGCAATATTAGGCTTGTGGTTCATTTTATGGATAATATCATATAGTTAAAAACAATATTGTAACTGGCTCTGACTCCCTCTTCTGTCATTTCTTAGCTATGTGACCTTAAGAAAATCACTTCACCTTTTTGTTTGTCAATTAAATAATCAAGTATGGCAGTGAGCCAGATAATACCCAAGGTTGTCTCTTCTCAATCTAAGATCTTAAAGTAGCCACATCTTTCCTATATTATACTTACATAGATGACTATTTTAACCCATATGCAGGATTTTATATTTATCTCTATTCTCACAGTTTCCAGAACCCACATCTCTATGACTATTTCTTAGTTGTACATGTCTTAATCCTATGAACCAGTTAACTCTGCAGCCTCTTCTTCTGATTGGTCATTTCCTAATGTTCCTTCATTTTTCTGGCTCCACTCAACTGTTCAGTCATCTTTTTTTTCACCAACCTTCCTCCCCATTCCCAATTCCACTTTTCAGAATCCTTTTATGTGTTGTTGTTTCCCCTTCAAATGTAAGCTCTAAGAGGTCAGAGAATATTTTTCTTTTTGTTTGTATTTGTATTCCCAATATTTAGCCCAGTACCTGGCACATTTTAAGGACTTGCCACTTATATCTGGTGTTTCCATAATGTTTACTTTACAAGGATAGTGAAGGGATATAAAAGCTAAAATATGGGAGGGTCAGTTGAATAAAATCAGAATGTTTAGCCTAGAGGATAGAAGATTCTTGACAGTGGGAAAAGAGAAGAAGGTATGCTCATTGTCATCCAGTATTTAAGAGGCTGTTACATGGACAAGGAATTAGCCCCATTCTGCTTGGCACTAGAAAGGAAAATTAAAGTGAATGGGTGAAAATTATAAGGAGATAGCTAGATGCTCAATATAATGACCCTTGAGTTCTGTACCAAAAAAGGAATGTACTTTCTTGTTAGGTAACAAGCCTACTGTTATTCAAAGTTTTCAAGCAGAAAGGTGGGCAACTACTTGTCAAGAATGCTGTTGTAGAAAGTCTAGCTTCAAGTAAAGGAAAAACTAAAAAAACAGGTTACTCAGCATGTCCAAAACTGAACTCATCTTTTTCCAAAGTCTTCCCATCTTCTGAACTTCTTACTATCAAGATTATCCCTTTGGGGAAAAGATAATGAGCTCATTATTATTTACTATGTATAAACTATATAACTCTTATGTTTGCTATTCACTACCATTCACATGTTGAGTGGGTATAACCTGCATTTAAGACTAACCCAAGTATCCTGCCACCCCTTCCTCAAAATAGAGCTCTTCACAATTCAGAGTACAGTAATATACCCAAACTTGTGGTTGTGGTTCTGTATTTATGCATCTGAAAGGAACCAGGTACCCAGTCAGGCAGGTGTGTGTTTGTGTGTGTGTGTGTGTGTGTGTGTGTGTGTGTGTGTGTGAAGGGGGAGAGGTCTAATCATCAGTCTTGGCACTCTGTCTCCCACAGAGCTGTCCTTGGGTAGGAGTGAATCAGAAAGATTTTTCCCTGGATTGAAGGCTGGATGACCCCCTTGAGCGATGCAGAAGAGATTCCAATTCAGATGTCATTTGTATTAGGTGACCCTTAGACTCCTTCCAAATCTGACATCTTATTATGCTATAAACTGAGCATCCATCAGAAGAGAAGAAAATGGCTCCATCACTGGTGCTAAAAAAAATCTAAGCTTCATATACATACAACCAATCATACCATATCATGCTCCCACCCACCTTCTCTTCACATAGAGAATGTCTAAGGCAAAATAGATGGGATTCTTCCTCTCCATCTCAATTTTCAAATCACCACCTCACCTTGCCATCCTCCTTTAATCCATCTTCACACCTTATATAAAAATGATTAGGGTAAAATTGTACATTGTAATGTTTCCCAATATGCCCTATTCTTCTTACCCTTGACCACCCTGAACCTACTTATCATATGGTTTGGGTTCTACAGAAAACAGCTCACCTGATTGAATTGCAGCATGCAGGCTGGGACTTCACATCCCACTCTCCCCAGGCCCACGTGGGGCCTTGCATGCCACAAATGCTCAGGAAATGAGTAAAACTGTTGTAGGTCAGATGACTGCCTTGGCCAACTGGGCTTTGTCCAGAAAAGCAAAGGGGATAATAAATAAAAGTGTCCCAGGAGGTATGTTCTCATGAAGGCTGAGACAGAACTTCCCCTTCCTGGGGTGGGCAGAAAGTATGGCTTTGATCTGAGAGAAGAGCTGGAACTCAGAGCCTATGGAGCTCTCTTGGCTGGTCCTGTTGACTTGCTGTGTGGCCGTTGAGTGGTTTAGCTGCTTCTCTTCTCAGTTTCCTCATTGGTAAAACAGGAATAGGGCTAATGTCTCCATCTCCGGGGTCTGTGACAGCAAATTAATGGAAGACAAAACATCAGGGATCTTTAATGAGGAGAAGCATATGAGTGCAAGAGTTGACCACTCCAGGTAGCTTAAATTTTATTCCAACATTAATACACATTCAACTATTTCTCAGACCATCTTTGGACAACTGAAACAATAAAGTTTTGGAACATTTAAAAAGAACAGTCACTAAAACATTTGTGAGGTCTATGGCAACCTAGGACTCAATTTTGAAGTTTTGAGATTGTTCCTTAGTTAGCTGTGAGTGTAGAATTATAACTTTATCTGCTATTTTATATCCAGGATTATGATTCAGGGCTCTGGGCAAGCCCCCTCTGTCCTCTACGTAACAGAAAAAAATTAGAAATCAAGAGTATCCCATGAAAGTTTTCCTTAGGCTCGGTCTAAAACACTGAGGCCATGGAAGATAACAAGCACCCTGGTGAACTCAATGTAGACTAACAACTCTGGGCAGCCGGCCATCCTCTAGCTCTATAGATACTGTTCCTGGAACATATCCTGTACTCGTTATTTGGAAAGAGTTCTTTTGTGCCTTAATAACCACCCCAGGTTAATATAAATAGCAGAATGCTCCTCTCCTACGGCCTTGCAGTTTCTTGGTGCCTCGTTCCGGGTTTCATCCATCCTCTCACTACGACTTGGTCTTTCAGTATTTGGCCTACAGGGTTTTATGGCTTTATTTAGTGCATCATTAGTGAGGGGATGAGACGGAATGCCAAATTAGCCAGAGGTGAAAGGTCTGCCCTTCTTCCTTTTTCTCTCCCCTCCACTCCTTCCTTTTCCTTACCCTCCTCTTCCTGATCTTTTCCCCTCCCCCTTCTCTTCTTCCTCCTTTTTCCTTTCTACCTTTTCTCTCTTTTTCTTTTCCTCGAGTTTCCTCTTCCTTCGGGTCAAGGCGTTTGCTTTCCTCTCCCATGGTAGGGCAATGAAAAATCGATATTGAGGATTAAGAGTATTGGCTAGGGAAAGCAATCAGCTTTTGCCTATCTCAATCTATGCCCCGCCCCTCGATTTTAGAAACGTCTTTGTCTTTATTACCTGATATTTTCCTCTGAGAGGACGGACCATGCTGTTGAAAAGCTAGCTTCACTTGTTTAACTTTGTTCTTTATTCGGAGAAGTAGCCACTTCTGCAACTCAGGTAATGACAAGCCCATATCCTCCTCAATGAGGCAGAACACTGGTACTAGGCGATGTCATCACCTGCCTCTGCTCAGTAAACAGCATGTGGGGGTGGGAGAGGCAGGATGGTGTTGGCAACTCTAGAGAGCTGGACCAACCCATCCTGCTGAATCCATTGCTTGAGTCCCCTGGCGATCATTTAAATATTATTACCTTCTCTCTTCTTGCTTGAAATTGTGCTTTCCCCCTCTCTTTAGATGAGGCATGACTGAATTGGGAAAGGATGGGATGAGGAGAGCAAAATCGTGAAGATGAGAGCAAAGGACAATAAAACGTGACATTTATGTGGGTGATGACACTCTGATTGTGTTGTAAAGGCCTTTCTTCTTTTTTCTAAAGAGGAATTAGTTTCCTGTGGTATGAATTCAAACAGTCCATGGAGCATGCAACCCTTCCAGGCATGTGGCTGTTGGGCTGCCTGGAGGAAACTTAGCTTTTACTCAGGGCATAGAACAACTTCTAGAAATTGTATCTCAATAATATGATAAAAAACCAACAACATTAAAACAAGGTTATTAGGGGTATAAAACTAGCATCTGCTTGATAGACTAGCCATGTGACATCACACTTTTTTTTGTCTATGTACTTATTATTTTAAAAACCTGACATTTATTATTTGGGATCTGACCAAAAGCTAGCTGTATCTAAGAAATGAGCCATCTTTCTCAATGGCATATGGGGTGTTAGCAAGGCAGAATGGCTTACTAGAAAGAACATAAACAAGAGAGTCAGGGGATCTTAGATTTATACAAGCAGAGATCCAGAACTGGAAGGAACCTCAGAGAGGAAGAGGAAAAGAACAAGCATTGCCTCTCTCTACTCATCTATAAATCATCCTTCAAGAAATGCAGGGTTACAGATACAGTTGGTAGCAGTTTATCTTTAGACGTGTTTATTGCTCATTGCCCATAGCCAGGTCAAGTATCATTGTCCTCATGTCAAATGATAGGGACAAAGCCTGAAGAATGAGGCTTAGGTTAGAGGAAATGTAGAGGAATGGAATTGAAAGGAAGGGCATAAGCATTTCTGTATGTGCCAGGAATTGTGCTAAGTAATTTACAAATATACCTTCTTTTGATAGCATCCAAATTAGTCTGAAATTGACATGTCACTTCCCATCTCTTTTTCCTTAAGTGGGCTATTCCCTGAACCTGGTATGTCTTCCTTTCCTTGAGTCCTTGAAATTCTCCCTTCAAGATTCAGTTCTACCTTCATAGAAACGCTACCTTCTACACAAGACCTTTCCTTCCTAGTCCACCTCCTTCCCTCTTCTCCCGTTCTTGAAATTTTTTTCTTCTCCAACTCACTTTACAGGTGAAGAAACTGAGTCAAAGAGGGTTAAGAGACTTGCCTGGGGGG
>CM053593.1:351381640-351397085 GCA_028646575.1 Pseudocheirus occidentalis | reverse complement strand
AGTCTCAGGATGAAAGGAGATACCTACATTCAGAGAAAGATCTAGAAAGAACAGAGTTTGAATGGAGATTGAAGTCATCTACATGCTATCACTGTTTTCCATGTTTGTTTTTGTTTCCTTTTTCCCACTGTGTAGTCCATTGGTTACAATCCTTCTATACAACCAGACTAATGTCCAATGTGAAAGTATTTGCAGATTCTATACTTGACTGCATGCAGCCATGGTGGGGGGGGGAGATGGGAGAAAATTTGAAACTCAAGGGTCTGGAACTGAATCTTGTAAACTAAAAGTAAATAAACAAATCAATTTAAATAAAAAAAAGAATGACTTTCTGGGGGGAAAGGGAAGAAGAGTTTTTTTGGGAAATATGTAGGCAACATAAAACCAGGAGAGTACAAAGCTAAACAGATCACAACATTGATAGGTATAGCATAAGAAGCAGCATGGAATAGATTATAGAGGGCCATCCTCAGCATCAGAAAGACCTGGGTTTAACCTCTCCATCACGTATATGCTTACTATGGAAAAGCGACTTAATTCTCAATGCCCTTAGTAGCTCTCTCAGACATTTACTGATGAGCCACTGGTCAGCATCAGTGTAGAGATTTTCCAAATCTGATGTCCTTAATATTTATGAAGTGATGAGTCTGGACTCAACTTCTCCCTCATGGGGGAAAAGGGGCATTTAAAAAAAAACTAGAAAAAAACCAAATGGATTTCTGTTGAAATTGCAATTTAGTTCCAAGGACTAACTTGTTTTTGTTGTTGTTGTTGTTGGCCCAGCACATCAGAGAGTTGGCCGTTTATTGTGTATCCAGATGGAATGTGAGCTATATGTGAGCAGGCAGTAATGGGATGGGAACAGCTAACACTGTAACAGTTGTTGAATGATGACCCTTTGTAAACTAGGCTGAAAACCTTCCATAGGAGGCAGAGTGAAAATTCAATTAGTCCTAAATTACAGTGGCAGAAGGCATATTTTTAGAGCATAGGGAGGCACTCTGGGAATGTGAGTGGAGAAGCACTACTTGTTCCCATCTTCTCTGGTTGTGGTTCACTGTAGATGGTAGCTCTCAGCTGGAATGTCAGGGTCTTATTTAGCCTTCTACAGTACTTTTGAAGAGTCACGTCTCACAGATAGAAACATGATGGGGTTTTAATGGTAGAAAAAATAAACTAGGGGAGATTTGGGTCTCTATTATTTTTTGAGCAAATGATGAGAATTTATTACTTTTAACTACAACCTGTGCCAGACACTTTAGAGTGGGAAGGTAAAAATCCCATATTGATAAGGGAGTCAGTTTGAAACTAGGAAGGGACCTCTGGGACCACATAGACCATCCCAGAGACAAAAGGGATCCTTATTATAACTTATCTGATCTGTTTGTCCATTTATGTTTGAAGACTTCCAAAGAAGGGGAACCTACTACTTCACAAGGCAGACAATTATATCTTTGAAAAGTTTTAATTGTTAGGTTTTTTTTTCTGTTGTCAAGCATAAATTGGGCTCTTTGAAACTTTGCTCTTAGTTCTGACCCCTGTGGCCAAACAGAATAAGCTATCCCCTCCTCCAGATGATAGTAGTTCAAATACTTGGAGACATCTATCTTATCCTCTGAGTCTTCTTTTCTCCAGGTTAAATATGCCTAGTTCTTTCAGTGGAATCCTCATATAACAGGGACTTAATGCCCTTCAGCATCCTGGTTGCCCTTCTCTGAGCAGTGCTCAGCTTTTCAGTGTCCTTAAACCATGGTGCTGAGAACCATGAGATGATTCTCCAAATAAGATCTGATAAGGGCAGAGTACCCTGGGACTATCACCTCCCTATTCTTAGAAGTTATGCCTCTCTTAATGCAACTTAAGATCACATTAATTTTCTTTGGCTGCCCAGTCGAAGGGACTGGGCATGTTTAGCTTATAAATGAGAAGACTCAGAGAGGTTATATTGGTCTGATCAGCCAGAGTTGGACACACTGTACTTTGACCCCAACACTAGTGAAGTCACTTTGGTCCTCTTAGAGAATGAAGGACAACAACCAACTAAGCAACTGTCTTTCTCTAGGTGACCTCATCAGCACACATAGATTTAATGATCATCTTTATGTTTATGACTACTACAGCTATACAACCACTCCTAGTTATTCCTTTGGGCTCTGCCCCAAAGACATTTAAAATTGGATATCCCATAGGTATCCCCAAGTCAATAACAAGGCAAAACAATAAAAAGAACCAAAAATATTTACTAATATCCTACCATGTGCCAGTCGTTGTGCTAGATTCTGGGAATACAAGTACAAAAGAGGGGACAATCCCTACAGTACTTGTTATCTTTCCCTCTAAATCTACTCCTCTTCCCCAAATCCCCTATTTCAGTCTAGGGCATCACCATTCTTCTAGTCACCTAGGTTTGTAGTCATAATCAGTGATCCTTGCCCTCTCCTTCACTTTCACTGTACATAATCAATCAGTTGCCAAATCTTGTTATCTCTAAATCATTCACATCTGTCCTCTCATACCTTTTTATCTGAGTCATGCTTGATCTTTATAAATTTGCTACATTCTCTTTATGTTTTTTTTTGGTATGTGATTGTTCTATTTGTACCGATGTAATTATTGTGTATATTGTTTTCTTGGTTGTACTTGCTTTATTATGCATTATTTATGTGGCTCTTTCCATGATTCTTTGTATTCTTCCCATACATAATTTCTTCTTCTTCTTCTTTTTTTTTGCTTTTTTTTGGAGGGGGGAAGGCTGGGCAGTTGGGGTTGAATGACCTGCCTAAGGTCACATGGCATAATTTCTTGTAGTAGAGAAATATTCAGTTTCATTTATTTACCACAATTTGTTAATCATTCCCTGTAGATACGTATCTACTTTGTTTCCAAATCTTTGCAATTACAAAAAGTGCTACTATAAATATTTTGACTTCTTATCAATGACTTCCTTTCCCTTATAAGCCCTGTAATGAGGTCTCTTGGTCAAAGGGTATGAACAACTTAGTCACTTTATTTGAATAATTTCAAATTGCTTTCCAAAATAGTCCTCTCATTCCATAGGTCCACCAGTAATGTATTAGTGTGCATATCTGTAGTCTTTGCCAATTTACAGGATATGAGGTGAAACCTCAGGGTTGCTTTGATTTGCATTGCTCTTATTACAAATGATTCAGATAATTCTTTAGTATAGTTTTTAATAGTTCATAATTCTTCTTTGATAATTGTTTATTCCTTTCCTTTGATCACTTATCTATTTGGAAAGGCCTATTTAAGTCTTATCTATATCTATGTTAAAGATATAGATGTATGCCCTTAATTGTATCTGTCTATTTGTTAATTGATTATTTGTCTTAGAGGCCAAATCCTTATCAGAGGAAAGTGATATAAAGATTTTTTTCAACCATTTTCCTTCCTATTTTAGGGGCATTAATTTTGCATAATATTCATGAATACTCAGGACCAAGAATTGACCTTCAATGAAACATTTTTGTTAATCCAATTAATTTCATCCGACAAATGTTTATTAAACATTCACCTTCATATCTTGTGTAAATTAATACTGATCAATTGATACTATTCTCTGTGTAAAACTATCTCATCAAATAAGAAGGATGGAAAATCAGTCATTAAAAAGGAGGACATTCTAAGAGAGATAATTGCCCCTGCCTCCCAGCTGGGAAACTCAGCTGTTGAAAGGAGTGGAAGGAGCGTGTGGTTTCGGGGAAAGACTGACAGGCTCATCTAAACCCCAGATATTATGTGTTTGAGGTGGCATGTCTACCAGCTGCTCTTGTCTTCTCCCATGTTAATCCTTACCAGCTCTGATTTAGGCCTCTGTCTTTTTCTTCCCATGGAGAGGTGATAATTTTATTACGATGAATGTTTCCAACCTTTTGCTATGTGGTATCCTTTAAGACTTTTCCTACTTATCCCACAGGCTTTTAGGGGTCCTTCAGCAACTTGGCTGCTAGGAAATCATATTATTTTTTAAGGAATCAGAGGCCAAGTTGGAAAGCTCCAAAGAAAAGAGCTATAATAATAATTCTTATATTTACCCTGTCAGGTCTTCCCTGTGTGACTGTGCACCCAAAGGTGGTAGGTAATATTTGGTTAGAAATGATTCAAAATTAGTAGCCTTATCCATGGAAATCAGCGCACGTGAAAGAGATATACTCTGTTTCATTGAGTGTGCTGGCACATGCCTATAATCCCTTCAGACAGGGAGCCTGAGGGTAGAGGATCTGTTGAGCCTGGATACTCTGCCCTTCAGTGGGTTAAGATGATTGGGTGGCTGTACTATGCTGGGCAATAACATATTAGGCCCTTGGGAGTGGGGTGGTGGGGGCGTCACTAGGCTGACTGAAGGGTAAATTAGTCTAAGTTGGAAATAAGATCCTGTGTAGATCAGAGTGGGACTGAACCTATGAGTATTCCTTGTATTTCTGGTGAGTAACAGTCTTTAAATTAAAAATAAAAAAGAACATGCTCTTATTTCTTTTATTGTAGTGTAAGTTTATGCTCTAGAAGACATGAAGTAAAAATTTCTCTCTCTGTGTCTAATGGATTGCATAGCCTTCTGAAACTAAGAGGCTACAGGCTTATATATAGGCTTCTCTATATGCATATCACGTTTGATCACTCTTCTCTCAAACGCATCCAAAGAAAGGGTAAGTTCCTTGAGGATAGACATTCTGTATTATCTCATGTGTGTGTCTCTGGAACCCAGCAGAGTATCTTATAGAGAGTAAATACTTGACAAATGTTTGTAGAATTTTAATATGTTGAACAAGAGGTTATCTGGGAACATTCCAGGGCTAACTTTTAAAATTAGATTCAGAATAGTAGAAAGAATCTTGAGAACCATTGAACAAACCTGGGGTTCCACCTCCTCTGTCTCTGTATCCCTCTTCTTTTCCCCCATCCTCTCCATATCCATCTTCTCACTCTCTCCTTCCCCTCTCTCCCTTTCCTTCCTTTCTCCCTCTCTCTCTTCCTCCTTTCCCTCCCCCTCTCTGTCTCTGTCTATCTCTGTGTTTCTGTCTCTGTCTGTCTCTCTGTGTCTCTGTTTTTGTTTCTGTCTTGGACTCTCTTTCTCAAAAATGTTCTTTTATGAAAGTCATTTAACTCTAGGGGGTCTCATTGCTTCATTTGTAAAATGAGGTTGAGTTGGATAATTTTAAGGGCTTTTTCAAGCTCTAAAATTTTATGGGAGAGAAGAAAAAAAGAAAAAATAAAGACATTTGCACAATAACTTTATTAAATACTTTAAAGGAATAGCAAGTTGTACATAATAGATTTGCAGTTTCTTGTGCAATCATCTTTTTTAAAAATTCTACTGTGTTATAGGAAAGCTTGTTTTACTTCATAAATTAAAGACATATAATATATACAATTTTAAAATATATTGTTCTAAGTGAAAGATCTTTTGGAGATAATTCCATTTTTTTTTCTGTTTCCAGGCAAAGAACACTTAGCCTAGTAAAATTAGAATGAGAGTTAAGAATGCTGTTTGACTATCCCTGAACAAGCATTCCATTGAGAACCTGAGTGATAATTATAATGGAATATGCCTGGCATATGAATAAATGAATGATAAATGCATTTATCATATATTATATAATCTTTGCTAATTCTTGTGCTAAGGTTGGGGACACAAGTATGAAAACAAAGACAATCCTTGCCCTAAAGGAACTTGTGATTTAAATGCAGAAACAACACATATAGGAGAGAGGAAGCCAGTTTGCTTTGGTTGGGAAATTACATAAACAGTGAGTGGTGCAGAAGGGGAAAGGGGAAATTCCTATACATCTCCTATAGGAATGATGCCATCTTTTTAAATCACAATATAATTGTTTATAACATGATAAATGGTATAATTGTCTAGATTATTTAATATGATTTTGTTGGAGTTCATGGTTTCCAAACTGGAGAGTGGGGTTGTGGAAGAGGAAAAAGTAAGTATGCAAACGTGTCCTTTCAGAGAGTTGGTAAAGTTGTTAAGAACTGGTTGGAGAGGTTTGAGTGAAGTACAACATTGTGACTGGGGGCTTTCCTAAAATAGTGGACCTGGAGAAGCAGTCATTCAGTAGAATAGATCCCCAAAATGGAAATTCCACTAGGCTAGAGCATGATCTTTGGTGGAGTAATCAGACATCATTGCCTTCACTGGCTGTAGGGAGCAGATATCCAACTAGTTGAGGTCCTTTATGGCAGTCCTGACCTAGGCTGAGAGGCCTCTCCAAAACTGAACAGCAGATGCTTGGCATAAGTTGCTGCTCCCTATCCCCACTGTAATTCCTTTTAGAGTAAGATTATATTCCTCATATGATCCTTCCTGGCTCCTCTCCAACTCCTTAAAGAAAGTTTTTCATCTTCATTAGAGATGAGAAAAATCTGAATGAGTTGAGTTCTGGCTTTGATTTGGGATTCATATCATAAAGGAAAGTGGAGCGTGTCCATCCTTGATATCCAACTTTCCTTTGTTTGCAGATGACTCAACCTGAAATTATAACCCTTTATTATTTTACCCTTGAAATGATTCTTGATCTGCCTCTAACAACGAGGGAAAATAAACTAAACAGTATGAACAGTCCAGTGTCAGCATTAGAAAACCATGTGGAAGAGCACATGGAAAACCAAAATCAACTCATAAAAATTAATGGTGGGTGTGGCATACAGCTGCTCAGCCGATCAGAAGAAAGCTGTATTGTGTTTTGCTTGGGAACTCTCTATTGTGAGAGAAATTCAATGACAGTGGCTCTGAGCTGGGAAATAAGAGCAGAGAAAGTGATAGCCAAAGAAGAAAACCTTTTTAGCATTGGTCAGGTAGTTAGTGATTTTATTTCATGCTTTTTAACATGGGAACAATTTCTGAAGACACAGATTGGTTCTGGTAAGGATGTAATATAGAGAATCATGAGAAAAGGAGGCATTTTGAAGGGCTCCTAGAGTGAAATTCTCTACAGGATGTAAAGTTAGAGCTGAGAAGAGCTAGATGACCGAAGGTTGATGATTGGCTGAAAGTAAGGAGAGGCATTAAAACTAAGTTCCTGGCATTTGAGGTTTGGGAGAAGAATGGTAATAATGTAACAGCTGAAAAATGATATGATTGAGTTGAAGACAGGGCCAAAGGTATGCTGCTTGCCAAATAGAAGGATGTCTGTTTCAGTGACAGGGAATCAAGAAGACAGAAACAAAGTCAAGTGTTGATGTACTTGAGACAAGTGTAAAAACCGATGACGCTCACGGAAGGCACATGGAAAGAAGAATCTAGGCGCTGTCAGCTGAAGAACTGGCCACTCACTCCATGGCCAAATGAGGCTTCTATGTGTGATTCTTCTTAGGTCTGTGCTAAGAAAGTGACAGCTCTTGGAGTAATTTTTGGATCAAATTTCCTTCAGGTCTTAGATGTTCTGAGATCTTCCCTATTTGACAATAGTGTGATTTTTCTGTCTCACGAGAGGATGCAATATTCCTCACACCACTTTTAGGTCATATTTGAATGTTGCCAGCCCATCATTTACTATTGTAGTCCTATGAACTTTTATATATGATGTATTACAATCCTATCTCTGAGACCTAAACTTATATGCCAGATTTCATTGAAAGCTATTAGCAATAGCTGAATTATCTGTTTGGCAATTTTGACTTCTATTTTATTTAAAGTTGGTAGACTCATCGGCCAAGTGATACCTTCACTTTCTTCATTCATAAAATGAAAGTTTGGATGAAAAAACCCCCAACACAAATGAACCTCTCAGGTCTTTCCCAACTCTAAATTTGTAATTCTATAATACTATAATACTATCGATTTTATTTGTAAAAATGATGAGCTTTTTGGACGGTTCTATAAAAGTCAAACACAAAATTCTGGGAAATGGAATGAAAAACAAAGAACTCAGTTCCTTTGGGCAGTACAAAAAGAACAATAGAAACAGATGAAGAAAACAGGGAAGAGTTTTTGCAAGGTGAAGAAGGGGCTTTGTCCATGAGACTCTGAGGGAGGGGATGGGTAAGAACTTCTTATGCCTCAAAGAGAACGATTAGCAATTTTTATGGTATTTTGTATTAGAGACAAACATGGAAATCCTGATGGTTCTACCAACCTGAACAGCTCTGGTATCAGATAATAATGGACTATATGTCCACTGTCCAAGAACCAGCCTCACCAAAATACAGAGAGGTTTATTACCACAACATTGGCTACTAGATCTTGTCTTTTCCCTATGATGTGGAGGGGTTGTGATCTGGTTTAGGTGGAAATAGGTGCAAACACTAAGGAAATCATAGTATCTGAGAGTACTAACATTAGCACATACATGTAGAGTATTTTTTTTTACTTCCACGTATGTAATTTTTGAATTGTTGCTACTATTTTTTTAAAATGCTGTTTCAAATTAATTGAATCTAGACAATATACCATACAAAAACAGTTAGTCCCCCTTGACTCTAGTGTCACTGAGGCCAAAGATGGAACTGGACTGATCACAACGTTAATACTTCTACTTCAGAATACCTCTTCTACTTACCTAAAGATATATACCCTGAAATTTGTCTCACCTCTGCCTTTTGGAGACTCTGGTTTCCTTCAAAATCAGCTCAAGTTCCAACTTCTTACAAGAAGCTTTTTTTGAGTGTTCCAGATGTTAATGCCCTCTCTTCCCAAACTGCCTCATATTCATTTTGTGTATATTTTGTAAATGGGTTCATGTGAGTCCATATGGCATATTAGAAAGAGAAAAGAGCTAGCCTCAGAGTCAGATAGACCAAGATTCAAATCACTTCTGACATTTCATATCACAGGGCTCCAGGGAACTCTCTAAGACTGCAAATGTCAGAGAAAGCTCCAATTTGTATTATTAGAGGAAATTATACATAGGAAGCTTCTTACACTGATAAAATCTGGTTAAATAAAACAAAAGGTATATGTATCATTGGAAAATAGCCCTGTTTGATGACCCTCTGATAATAAACCTTAAGGTGTGTATAACACAGGGAGATATATTCCTGTTAAAGATATTTATCCTTGTGCTTAAGAGATGCAGCAGAGATTCCAGGTTGAAGAAGGATTCCCTCATCCTGGTGAGGTCCACCATGTTTTCCTGTTTTTGAATGATTGTGTCAAGCACCAGAATGTGAGGGAGCCTCCTGGAAGAAATCTATCATCATCACTCAAAGGAATTCGATGTGTCCATCCAAACAAGAAATATCATACAAAGAATGCATATTGCCCAGATTTCAATGTGCATTCAGATGAACACCCTATAATTTTACCCAGTAGTATGCATACATCTGTGATAGTAAAAGTGGACAATGACCTGGGTCTAGAGTTGGAAAAAGAGGAGAGTGGGCTGGGTTACTGTTGGGAAATTCATTGACCCTAAGCTTTCTATGATTACACATGTTCCAAATTATTAATAATAAAATATTTAGAAATCAAAATAACCCTGAAGTTTCTGCACATTCAGTTATTTGGAAAGATGATAAATGATGGTAATTTTCAATGTTGAAGAGGTTGCAAGAAAGTAGGAACAGCAATATATTGTAGTGGAGCTGTCTATTCATTCAGCCGTTCTGGAAAGTAAATGGAATTGTGTGAAAAAGTGATTAGCATGTTCATGTCGTTTCCTCCAGAGATTTCACTGCTAGACACATATCTGAAGGAGATGACTGTCAAAAAGAAAGACATTATATGCAACAAAATATTTATAGCAGTGCTTTTTGTGGTAGTAAAGAACTAGAAATAAAGGAAATGCCTATTGGTTTGAGGATGGTTAATCAACTGTGGTGCATGAATGTCATGGATATGTTGTAGGGAATGATGAATAAGATGATTGGAGAATCATTTAAAGACTCATACAAACTGATGCAAAGTTAAGTCAACAGAACTTAGAGAACAATGCCTTCAATGACTACAACAATGTAACTGGAAAAAGCAACAATACTCAAAAATCAAAACTACATACTTTAAAATTACAATTAGGAAATTTAGCCCAAAAAACAGATATGCGAAGATACTTTCATCCACATCTTTGAAGACTGGGGATGTGGAAAATGCTATATTGTGTCAGACTTTTTTATATTGATTAATTTTATCTCCTTTTTTTGTCTTCCTCTGTTTAAATTCCTTCTTATAAAAGATGGCTCTCTGGAAGAGGAATGGGAAGAAGTAAATAGTTGGAAATGTAGCTGATATAAAATTAATATCTGTCAATACAAATTTACTTTAAATTTGAAAAGGTACTGGTGATGTTAGAGAGTGTGGGTTTAATAGAATGCTGGAGACTAGAGTCTGCAAAGAATTGAGGAGGAAATAGGGATGATGGAGGCATCAGGTATTGATAACTTTTTCAATAAGCTTAACAGTGAAGAAAACTAGAGAGGTGGGATGATAACCTGAATGTGTTAGAAGGATCAATGGAAGGCTTTTTGATTACTAGGTAGAACTGTTCATTTTTGTAATCATATAAGATGGAGCTAGAAGAATGAGAAAAATTAAAGATGCATGAGAGAGAGGAAATGTCCCTTGGAGTAAGGACTTAAAGGAGACAGGAAGGAATAGGATTTGTGGCACAGTCAGAGGCATTAATTTTAACAAGGAATAAAGCAAATTCTTGCTGTGAGACAGGAGATAAAAATAAAGATAATGAATGGTAATGTTTGGAAGTTTTTAAGAGTGAAGGAATGGAATTTAAGGAACCTCTGTGGCCCTTAATCCTTTGAGTGAAATAAGATGGTAAATTGACTGTAGGCATATTTAGTATTGGGATGAGGGATGGAATTGGTGACTTGAAGAAAGGGAAAAAGTAAAATATTATCATTGTGGGGAATGAGATAGGGAATCAAAAAGAGTAGAATAGAAAAGTTGCATTGGAGTGGTGAGTTCCCAGCTGAAGTTTCCAGCTTAATTTCATGAATCACACAGATTTGTCCTTAATTCATGGTTGTAATGAAGGAAAACAGAAAAGGATAGTAAGAAGTCTGAATTGAAATAAAGGTTCGAATTGACATCATTTACCACTCACATGTCATTCAATATCCATTTATTAAGCTTTCCTGCCTATGAAGTGGAAGTTTCAAACTTTATCATTGTGTGTTGGAACATTTCTTTACTCAGATTGCTAGAGAACCCAGGGAGAGTTTGACCCACCAATGGGTTCACAAACCTTAAGATCAAATAAACTTTGTAGTCTCTTGACACACACTTCCCCCCTCCTCCACCCCCTTTTCCTGGCTTCTAGAGAAAAAATTTGGTTTATGTGCCTTCCCAGGCCTACTTAGACTGTATAGCCAATCAGTAGCACTCTGCATGATTTTACTGGATGAATGAGATATTGTTACTCCACAAGAAGAAAGTTACTGGACTTCCAATAATGAGAGGTTCAAGAGTTTGTTGTGTAACCTGCTTGTTGTCCTGGAGCTGATAGTATGACTAGGAAGCTCAGAGAAAAAAAGCAAGGTCAACATTTTAGTCATCTAATATTTTCTAAAATGGCTTTACTCTTGTTTTTTATAGTTTTTTCCATTCCTTCACAAGGAAAGGATTGCCTTAGATAAAACTGTGAAGTAGAATTTTTTCTTGTCCCTTCTCATTTTTTAGTGTTCAAAACCTCCTAGGTGCCTAATGATGCTGTGCTGCTTAAATTCTTCTTAAATATAAAGAGAAGCAGCTTGAAAAACTCTAATAATACTGTGAAGGCTGTGGTTGGCAGATCTCTTGAACTCAGGAATTCTGAGCTATAGTGAGCTATGCCAATCATGTATCTGTATTAAGTCTGGCATCAATATAATAAGCCCTATGTAGTGTGGGGGGGCACCAGGTTGTCTATAAAAGTGGAAAACCTGGGCAAATCAGTATTTATAATCAAGCAAAACAAATCCATAGATTTGTCACGTCCAAAAATATATGTCTTATTTGCATCTTGCGTCCATTGCTCATTTGTCAGGAGGTGGATATTGTGCTTAATGATTAATCCTTTGGAATTGTGTTTGGTCATTGTATAGATTAGAATTTTAAAGATTTTCTCTTCATGTAACAGAAGGACTGGATGATGAATCCACAGAAGTGCTTAGAACATGCACATTTCAGGTTTTTTGGTTTCTGTTTCCATTAGTGTGTGACAGACAGTTGGTTCTTTACCTCCTTGATTCATAGGACATGAAACTATTCTGATTTTTTTTGTCAGCTTACCTTGGTGATAAAATGCCTTTTAATTGGCAGATGTGCCAGGACTTAGTGTATATTCAAAAGGCACAGACAAAATCTCTCTCCCTGATGACTTCTGAGAGAGAAAGAAGAAATTCTGTGAGCCCCCATGTGGGATAACTCCTTTCCCATTTGCTCACCATGTGTCCGTGAACACATTGCTTTATAGAATCACTTTACTTACGAGCTAGCTCTCCTAGGGATTGAATGGATGGGTAAGGCAGAGTGTGTATACTACTTCAGGGGGATGTATTTATATTTTTTATTCTTACTCTAACTTCCCAGTAAATATCTCTTTGTAAGAGCTAATTAATGTAAATTGGGTAATTTATACCTAGGAGATTCATAGAGAAAATTATGGGTCACCCATATTGTTCCAGAGACACAGAGTATTTTGTTATGTCATGTATTGGAAGAGACACCTGGAGATATTTTTTTTGGACCTCCAGTTGAATTTCCTATGTCTTTCATAAAATCTTGGAGGACAAAGTGTGTGCCCTATTTGTTTCAGGAATTTTATATGCTTAAACATTGTTTATAAGTGTGTTACTATATAATTATCTTCCTGGATCTATTCACTTCACTATGGACATGTTTACACGAATCCTCCAAATTAAATAACAGGGGTTATAGTGGACATCCTTGTTTCACCCCTGATCTTGAAAATGCTTCTAGATTATACTCATTACATCTAATGCTTGCTGTGACAGTTTTAGGTAAATGCTACTTAGCATTTTAAGGAAGACTCCATTTATTCCTATGCTCTACAGTGTCCTTTCATCATTTCTCATGGAACAGTAATATTCTATTACGTCCAAATACCATGATTTATTTCTCCGTTCCCTAACTGATCACCTCCTTTGTTTCCAGTTCTTCATTTTGACAATGAAACTGCTATAAACACATTTGTGTCTATGGGTCTTTTCCTTCTTTTTCTTATCTCTTTTGAAGGTTTAGGCATAATAAAGTTATCATAGGTCCAAAGGACATGCACAAGGTTAGTGTATTTTGAGGAATGTTTCCAATTTGTTTCCAGAATGGTTGGGACAATTCACAGCTCTGACAACAATGCACCAATGTTGTCTGTCTTCTGGTATCCCCTCCAGCGATTGTTGCTTTTGGTCTTTATTATTTTTGCCAGTATGTTAGGTATAAAGTGAACCTCAGTTATAGTTTGCATTTTTCTAATTATTAGTGATTCTCCTTCACCCCCCCCACCCCCTCTCCCATGTTCTTGACTCATGGACTTAGTTCTCTAAGTAAATTAGCAAAATCAAACTCAGGAACACTGGCTATTTGCAGCTTGATGATAAATTCTCAGAGGAACCTCAGCTGATATGAAGCAATTATTTGTCATTTGAATCTAATACTTTTTCCCCATCTTGCCAAGTCATTCTGGTGGGCTCTCTCCATGGTGCAATGAGAATCAGGAATGCCTTTGCCATCCGTCACTCCTGAACACCACTGGAGATGGATCCATCTGCGTGTGTTTATCTAGCAACCAAAGTTGTGTTGCTGGCATGAAGGTCACCCCATATGAACCCATCAATCAGCGAGGAGGAGTTTTCAGCTTCATGATTATGGGTGAGATCAACTAGACCATTTTAACTCTTGCTTGGATTGATGGGAATCCTTGCAAAGAGAATTGAGATGGCACATTCCTAAAGTGATACAAAGAAAAAAGAATATGTAAACGCAGCTCTATATCCCTTCCCTGTTCCCTATCCTCCTCTAAAAAGGGAAGCATGCTATTGTCAACACTTGCCAGGAAATCCAACATGGATTTACACAAAGGTGTTTTAAGGGCAGCAACATTTCCTTTTTTGTCCAAGTGAAATACCTTGAAAGAGGTTATTGCCTGGGATGGAATTGGTGTCCACAATTAGGTGTCAGTTCAACCATGTTGAATTGTAAAGGGAGATAGGAGGGCAGAAGTGTTACTCAGTATATTGGTATCAGGGATGGAGGCCTAAAGGGACCCCTTTTTCCTAACAGTTAAATAGACTACTGAATTCTCTTTTTTGTTTAAAATAATTTTATTCATAACCTTTTCCACCATCATTATCACATTTTTTATTTTATAATTTCTTTGGTACTCTATATTACATTACAATATACATCTATAATACATTATTATATTATATTATTACAGTTATTTCCCATCTTCTTTTAGATTTAAACCTCCTTTGTGCAAAGAAAGCCAATTAAGCAAAAACACCTGATACAGAAACCCAGTTCAGTAATATGTACAATATTGTGTCCTAGTAATCTTTCACCTCTCTGAGGGAGGACATAAGTTTTTGTCATTCATTTCTCCATCATCTTCATTTTTTTCCCCATCAACTTGGAGGCTAAATTATTTTTAGTGACCTTTCATTATATAATGTGGTGATCATGCAAATTCTCTTACTTTTACGTGTTTACTTAGGTATAAGTTAATATAAATCCTCCCATATTTTTCTGAATTTTTTATATTTATAATTTCTTCCCACATAGGCCATGACATTCCTACATGAATATCACCTTGTATGTAAATACATATACACACAAGCACACATATGTAAACACACGTAATACATATTAACACAATGTATATACAGTACGCATGTACATACATGCACATTATATGTATGCATATATGTATTACACATGCATATACAGATGTGTTTATATATAAAAGGCTATTCCATAATTTTTTGAAAAAGAAAATAAGATCACATATTCTTTGTAGCTATGGCTACAGGGAAATTCTTAACCAGATAAGGTATGAAGGAGATTACTGAGGATTAAACAGACAATGCTAAGTGTATAAAGTTAAAACTCTTTTGCATGAATAAAATAAATTAAGACAGAATTAGGTACATAGATTCAGAGCTAGAATTGTCATATACGAATATATATTATAAAGGCATGCATGTATGTATATATTGTATGTATGTACATATATCTCTGTGTGTAAATATGCATATAAAATACCTATCTATCTATCTATCTATCTATCTATCTATCTATCATCTGTCTATCTTTCTATCTACCTACCTACCTATCTCTATCATCTATCCATGTATGTATCTATCTATTTATGTATCTATCATCTATCCATCCATCTATCTATGTATCTATGTATCTATTTGCCTATCATCCATCCATCTATCTATCTATTTATCTATCATCTATCATCTATCTATCTATCTATCTATCTATCTATCTATCTACCTATCTATCTATCTATCATCTATCTAT
>CM053593.1:351340757-351375775 GCA_028646575.1 Pseudocheirus occidentalis | reverse complement strand
ATTTTAGTAAATAAATGCTTGTTTGATGATTGATCTTATTAAGATATTACTCCTGGATGGGAAGGATAGGGAAGACATACTAGAAGACAGGCTTCTGAATGGGAATTTTATTTTGTATTCCACAGGATAAGGAGAGTTTCAGTAGGCAAGGACAAGGCAAGAGCATTTAAGAAACAGGGGGATTTGGGGAGCAAAAAAATAATTTCCTACCTAAAGGTAGGAAAATATTGAACATATTCAAGAAATGATCAGGTTCAGCTGAAGCATGGTATATGTGAAGGGAAATAGTGGGAGATAGATATGAGAGGTAGTTGGAGACATGGTTTTGAATACCAGGCTAAGGAACTTCAACTTTATTAAGTACTCAACAGGGAGCCATGAAGACTTTTTTAAGAGGTGAATGACATGATCAGAGCTATGCTTTGGGAAGATTAATTTAGCAGGTGTTTAGGCTGGATTATGAGGAGGAAGAAGCTGGAGGCAAAGAGGCCAATTAGAATGCTGCAATAGTCCAGGCAAGAAGTAATGAGGGCCCCAACTAATTGATGTTCTCAGGGGTCCCATTGCAGTATATACATAAAACTGATTTAGAATCATCACCTTCTTTAGAAAACCTTCCTTGATCACCACAGCTGGAAGCAATCTTTACTTCCTCAGAACTCCCATAATGCTTGGTTTATACCTTTCTTAGGGTATTGGAAAAGGTACCACATTGCCATTATTAGTCTTTCATACCTTCCAGTAAATTAGCCTCCTGGATCCCTTCCACTCTGACAGCTAGCCCAAGGCAAATACAATGGGACACAGAACTTGAAGGATTTGATTGGCTTAGAGGAAGTCTGATAATAGTGAATATTGTGAAGAGTGTCTAGACCCTTTGGGGACTCAGGAGGGTGAAGGAAGAGGTGTAGTGGGTGGGGCAAACCACATAATCTATTTCATTATTCCTCTGGGGTTACATTCCTTAATCTTTAACTGTTTGTTTGTCATTCATGCTGTGAATCATCTGCATCAGTACATTAAGGAAACACGGTTGCACATATCCGAACATATATGGCGCCAGGAAATTCTTGAAGGTAATTACGGTTCCAGCAATCTGACAGAGAAAAATGAGAGGGCAGAGAGACAGCGATCGCATCCCAGGGTGTAGGGTCCAATTTCTCGCATGGTATATAGCCCACCCAAGAGCCCCAGTTTGTAAAAACAAAATTGAACCATTTTCCTCTCTCATGTGTTTCTTTTCCATTGCATCATGTGAGCTGGAACCTCCTGGGCCACAGGAAGATTCCCAACACATCCTGGCTTCCTCCAGGTGATGACGTTCTGCTTAAATAAGAAAAATAAGATGCTTTCAAAAGAGTATCCTGAACAATTCCTTGGTTTCTGGCAGAAGGTGAAGCAGAATGTTGGAGTAATTATGCAGATAAATATTCTAGCCAAAAGAAACATCAGGTTAAAAAAATTGTCTAGATATTTTAAGTGAACATATTTGGGAGCTTCATTCTTCCAATTTTGGCTTTCCCCTCACTGTTCAACTTTGTTTTTGGGCAGACGTAGTCTCTTTGTTTATGCTTTTTCTGTCCCCTTTTAAAATAACATCTCTCAAATGACTGTTATGGGAAGCAGGAGATTTGGAGTAACCACGCACTGGCTTCCATCATGACTGCCAAACCTGGGATAGATTTTTGTAGTTGTTTAGTTCAATGTTTGAATTGATAGAAGGTGAATCATCAAAATCCAGGGCCTTCATGAAAAGATATGGGAAATGTTTATGCATACAAGGAAGTTTTGAAAAGACCAGTCATGTTAAACCCACTCTTAAAATCATTCTTTTAGCTACAGACCATGCAACAGCTATATTATAATGTTTTTGATGAGAATTTTAGAGTGTCTATATCCTGGGTCCCATGCTAACTGTAAAGGCTCCAAAAGAATGTGGTGTTGTTTTCCAAGGAGCTCATTTCTGAACAATCTTATGTCCTAGAGAAATTCCTTATAAAAATGATTGATGTGTTCACCAGATTGGCTAAGATGACAAAACAGGAAAATGACACATGCTGGAGAGGATATGGAAAAATTGTAACACTAATGCATTGTTGGTGGAGTTGTGAACTGATACAACCATTCTGGAGAGCAATCTGGAACTATGCCCAAAGGGCTATAAATAATTGCATACTCTTTGACCCAGTAATACCACTTCTAGGGTTGGATCCAAAAGAAATCATAGAAGTTGGAGGAAGACTCACATGTTCAAAAATATTTATTGCAGCTCTCTTTGTGGAGGCAAAAATCTGGAAATTAAGGGGATGCCCACCAATTGGGGAATTCTAAACAAGTTGTGGTATATGAATGTAATGGAATACTATTGTACTATAAGAAATGGGGAGGAGATGGACGTCATATTTACCTGGAGAGGCTTATACAAATTGATGCTAAGTGAGAAGAGAGAACCAGGAAAAACTTGTACACAGTCACAGACACATTGTACGTGTGATGACCAACCTTGAGAAACTGAACTCTTCTCAGCAATGCACAGTTATAAAACAACTCTACAAGTCTCAGGATGGAAGGAGATATCTACATTCAGAGAAAGATCTAGAAAGAGCAGAGTTTAAATGGAGACTGAAGCAATCTACATTCTATTGTTCTTTTCCATGTTTGGCTGTGTTTCCTTTTTCCTATTGTTCACTCCAATGGTTACAACCCTTCTATACAACCAGATTAATGTCCAACATGAAAGTATTTGCAGATTCTATACTTGATTGCATGCCACCGTGGGCGGGGGGTGGGATGGAAGGGAGGGGAGAAAACTTGAAACTCAAAGGATTCTGGAACCGAATCTTGTAAAATAAAAGTAAATAAACAAATCAATTGTTTAAAAAAATGATCGATGTGAATGATAACTTTTCTCCCATAGATAATAATGATAGTGAATCAAATGTCTTCAGACTCAAGAAGAATTTATTTTTCTTTTCTGTGCTAATTCAATAAGATTCCTTTTTTCCTAGAAGGGAAAGAGAAAGGGAATTCTAAAATTTCCCAGCTTGGAGTACAGAAGACAACTATCATTTTTGGTGGGAGTAGGCTTCAGCAAGAATGAAGAAGAGTCAGCTAAGAGAGGGGAATGAAGGGAAAACTAGAACGTTTGTTGAAGGTAGGATTTGAGGGAAACCCCAAAGGACAAATAGAATGACAACAGGTGAAGAAGAGAGCAGTGGGTTAAAACCCCTGCTAATGGAGAACACAAAATCACTGATTGTAGATTTAGAACTGGAAGGGACAAGAGAGTCCCCCAAATCTTTCTCTATCACTTGACTTGCCAAGGGTCATATAACTAGTAATTGTCTCAGGTAGAATTTGAGCCCAGATCCTCTTAACTCTAAATCCAGTGCCCTATCCATTATACCATGATGCCTCAAATTAGGACATGAATGGATCATGACGTTTTTCTGACTGGGAGTAATTATCTTTTTATATCTTTGGTGAAAGGTAATTTTGGAACTAAAAACTTATACCCTAAGCACACTTTAAACTTTACAAAGAAAGAATATGTAAGTTTCCATACGTTATCTCATTTGATCCTTACAACAACCTTTTGATATAGGTTTTATTTTAATCCCCATTTTATAGCTGAGGCTTAGAATGGTAAAGTATTTAAGGTAGGATTTGAACTCAGACATTCCTGACACCAAGTATAGTGCTCTTTCTAACATACCAATTATTTTCTGAATATGGTGAAACTATATCACTGCCAGAAAATTGCAGGCCTTATCCCAAGGGAACAGAGTGAGTACTAGTTTTGTAATATTATTGTCACCTTTTGCCTTCTTGTGTTACTTCAGTAGACAGAATGCTTGGCCTGGAGGAAGGCAGGCTCATTTTCCTGAGTTCAAATCCAGCCTCAGATACTTCCTAGCTGTGTGACCTTGGGTAAGTTACTTAATCCTCTTTGCCTCAGGACCTCATCTATAAAAAATGCTGAAAGAGAATGACAAACCACTCCAGGTGCTTTGCCAAGAAAACTCCAAATGGGGTCATGAAGAGTCAGACATGATTGAAGTGACTGAACAAGAACATTTCCTCATTGAGAGTCGAGCTATGGATTGAAGTGTCTTTCAGAACATAAAATGATCATGCAGGAAAAGTTTCATGAGAAAGAACATCTACCAGGTGCTTATTGGATAGGACATTTGAACATAATTATTTCTTTTTTGTTTGTTTTTTTGCTTTTTGCTTTTTTGGAGGGCAGTTGGGGTTAAGTGACTTGCCCAAGGTCACACGGCTAGCTTTTGTGTTGAGTGTCTGAGGCCGGATTTAAACTCAGGTACTCCTGACTCCAGGGCCGGTGCTCTACTCACTGCGCCACCTAGCCACCCCAGAACATAATTATTTCAATGAAAATTGTTCTATGAGTTTTAAATGTTGCATGTATCTGCCATTTATTTAGAGGCAAGACTAGGGGATGACTTTTGTGAACATTGGGACTGGGTTACGTTTCTGCAAAATGTCCAGATTAGACAGAAAGAAAACAATTTTTTTTAATTAAGTGCTTACTATGTGCCAGATACTAAGCCCTTTACAAATAGTATCTCACAACAACCCTCACAAGGTAAGTGCTATTATCATTCCCATTTTATAGATGAGGACACTGAGGCAAACAGCAATAAAGTGACCTACCCAAGGTCACAAAATAATAAGTATCAGAGACTGACTCTATTCCCAGCACTGTGCCTCCTAGATGCCTAGGGAATAGGGTTTATAGGCTTTGGAGTAAACTCTCTTCAAAACACCTTAATGCAATTTCTTGAAGGGGCCAGAAAATATTCTTCTTTCACACTTGAGTGCATTAACAGTATGAATAAAATATAAGAATGAGTAAAGATGGATAAGGTGGAGTGTGTGGGGTATAGTGAGTATCCGTTCTATTAACAATACAGTAATAGTAGATCATATGTTAAGTAATATTTTTCCTCTCTTGGTGGTTCATCTTGCAATGTCACATGGTTTTGTGAAGAGTCTACTTAGACAAGAATAAACCATAATTCAGCCTAATAAATAACCCCTGTTAATAATAAAGATCCTACATCATCAAGGAAGGATTAAATTACATCTATATACTCTATTTACAAAGGCCGGGAAGTGTGTAATATATTTGAGGAAAAAATCTGCTTCAAAAGGTTTACGTATAAGTTTTATTTCTAACACACTGATGGTATTTTTCCGTGATTATGTTTTATTTTCCAAGCTTTTTAAAGACAGAAATGAAAAGATAAACGAGTTATAGCAAAGAAGATAGATATCCCCCTTTTCTCTCCCAGGCACAGTCTGTATATTAGTCATTCTACATACCTAAATTAAAACAACAGTGATATAGAGCTGGGTAAAATCTATTTTGTTGATTTTTCCAGTAAGTGAAGAGGATATTCCATTAATGAGTAGCTACAAATTCTTCCTATGTGACTTCTGATTTAAAAAGCACATTTGAGGTGGAGAAAAGATGGCAGGTTAGTGGCAGCCACCCAACTGAACTCTTCCAACATTTCTCTACAAACAATTTAACAACATCCCCTCAAATAAAATTTCAGAGCAGCAGAGCCAACAAAAGGTCAGGGTAAGATATTTTTTTTCAGCCTAAGAAAACTTAAGAGGTCAGCAGGAGAAGTCTATGAGATCAGGGTGGGGGCCTGTCCAGAGCCCACACATATGGTGGTGGTAACAGCAGCTGCAGCAGCAACATCAGATTCAAGAGCTCTCATCCCAGAAACGGTAAAGGGGTCAGATAACTTGTCAGAAAGAGATTACAAGGGACCCTTTGGTGGCACTAGGTATAGCTGGTGCTGATTGGCAACTCTGTTGCCCAGCAATTCTGTGTCATACTTCCAGGCTGGAGAGGAGTGTTGGGGGTCAGTTACAAAGTAGTAGGCACTCTAAGGCTAGCATTTCTAGCTGTAGGGGAACAGGGGAACAAGGGCCTGTCCTGTGTAAAGACCTGAATTCAGACTACGAGAGCAGTAATCAAACCCATCCTAGGATCATACCACATTGGAAGAACCAAAAACTTGGAGACCTAGCTCTGAAAATAGCAACGCAAAAAAACCTGAAGCTTAAGTCAGTGCAACCCACTCCCAGATGAGTAAAATCCAACTTTAACATAAAGTTCAAAGTCAAGTAATAGACTGGAAAAATAAGCAACAAATAAAAATATTTTATCAAAAAAGCTACTATATCGACAGAGAATACCAAGATATAAACTCATAGGACGATACTATGAAAACAGCTACAAAAAAAACTTCAGAGAAACATGCTAATTAGACCCAAACCCAACCAAAATTCCTGGAAGAGTTAAAGAAAGAGAACTGGGAAAATAAGTGCAATAAAATTATGAAAAGAAAATTAGTAGGTTGGCAAAAGTCACAAAAACACTGAAGAAAATTACACCTTAAAAAGCAGAAATGGATATTGTTCTAAATTGCTCTCCAGAATGCTTGGATCAGTTCATAACGCCACCAAAAGTGCATTAGTGTCCCAGTTTTCCCACATATTCTGCAACATTTGTCATTTTTCTTTTATATTAGCCAATTTGATAAGTGTGAGGAGGTATATTAGAATTATTTTAATTTGCATTACTCTAACCAAAAGTGATTGAGAGCATTTTTTTCATCTTACCATAGATAGCTTTGATTTCTTCATCTGAAAACTGACTATTGATATCTTTTAACCATTTATTAATTGGGAAATGACCTGCATTCTTATGAATTTGACTCAGTTCTCTACATATTTGAGAAATGAAAAATCTATCAGAAATATTTGTTGTAAAATCCTCTGTCCTATTCCCCAGGTTTCTTCTTCCCTTCTAATCCTGGTCGCATTGGTTTTGTTTGTGAAAAATCTCTTTAATTTAATATGATCAAAATTATTCCTTCTAGATTTATCTATTAATGCTCTCTCTTTTTTGGTCATAAAATCTTCCCTTTTTCATCAATCTGATGGTAAAAATATTCCTTGCTCTCCCAATTTGTTTGTGCTATCACTATTTATGTCTAAATCATGTACTCATTTTGACTTTATCTTGGTATATGATATAAGATGTTGGTGTATGCTAGTTTCTTCTCATACCATTTTCCTGTTTTACCAGCAGTTTATTTTTGTCAAATTGTGAATTCTTGTCCCAAAATCTTTGTCTTTGGGTTTATCAAACACTAGATTACTATAATCATTTACATCGTATGCCTTACTGATCCACCACTCAGTGCCAAATTGTTTTGATTATTACAGCTTTATGATACAGTTTTAAATCTGGTATGGCTAGGCCATCTTCCCCCTTTTTTTGTTAATTCCCTTCATATTCTTCACTTCTTGTTTTTCTAGATGAATTTTATTATTATTTTTTCTTGTTCTATAAAATATTATTGATAGTTTGATTGACATGGCACTGAATAAGTAAATTAATTTAGGTAAAACTATCATTTTAATTATATTGACTTGGATTACCTATAAGCAATTGGTGTTTTCCATCTGTTTAAGTCTGATTACTTCATTTGTGTGAAAAGTGTTTTGTAATTGTGCTCATGTAGAAAAAATGGAAGGTTCTACATGGAATTTCTCCATATTTAGATACTAGATTTTCTTGGTAATATATAGAAATGCGGGTATTTTTTGTAGGTTTATTTTGTATCCTGCAATTTTGCTCAAGTTATTACTTATTTCAACTAGTTTTTTAGTTGACTCTCTAGGATTCTGTAAGTATACCATTATATCATTTTGAAGAGTAATGGTTTGGTTTCTTCATTGACTATTCTAATGCTTTAATATTTTCTTCCTTTATCACTATAGCTAGCATTTCTAGTACAATATTGAATAATAGTGATGAAAATGGGCATCATTGTTTCACTCTTGATCTTATTGGGAAGACTTCTATCTTGTCCCCATTACAGATAATGCTTGCTGATGGTTTTAGATAGATACTACTTATTATTTTAGGGAAGTCTCTGTTTATTCCTATGCTTTCTAGTGGTTTTTTTTTTTTAGTAAGAATGAGTGTTATATTTTGTCAAAAGCTCTTTCTGAGTCAATTGAAATGATTATACAATTTCTGCTGATTGTGTTATTGATATGGTCAATTATATGAATACTTTTCCTAATAGATCACTCCTCCATTCCTGGTGGAAATCACACTTGGTTATAGTGTATGGTTTTTGTGATATATTTCTCCTTGCTAGTATTTTATTTAAATTTTTGCATTATTATTTATTAAGAAAATTTGTCTACGTTTTCTTCTGCTGTTTTAGGTCTTCCTAATTTAGATACCAATACCATATTTGTACCATTAAAGGAACTTGGTAGGACTTTTTCTTTTTGTATTTTTCCAAATAGTTAATATAGCATTGGAATTAATTATTCTATAAATGACTGGCCAAATTCACTTGTGAATTCATATGGTCCTGGTGATTTTTTTCTTAGAGAGCTCATTGATAGATTATTCAATTCCTTTTTCAAAGTAGCATTATTTAAGTATTCTGTTTTGAGGTTTAGCATTATTATGGTAGTTAAAATGAGTCTACATAGAAAGAGGGCATGGTTCTGAGTTGATTATGCTGGAATGATCTAAAAAAAATGAAGAGGTGAGAAAGACAAATGCATTAAGAGAAGGGGGAAGGGGCAGGTGAAAAGAGGAAAATTTACTCAGATCAAAGAGACACACAAGGAAGGGATTTTACACTAGAAGGGAAAATGTAGGCATAGTGGCAAGTTATTATTTAATTTTACTTTAATTGAATTTATTAAAAGAAGGAGGAATGTGTGTGTGTTTGTATAACATACTTAGTTGTTTATAATAAAAATGTACCTTACCCAATAGGGAAATTGGAGAGGAAGAAGAGATCATAAAAAAGGAAGATGGATTAAGGGGAGGAACTTTTGAGGAGATACAGAATAAAATGAGAGAGGGAGAAGAAGAAAATGGGATAAAAGGAAATACATAGTAATTATAACTGTCACTGTGAATGGGGTGAGGTCCCCCATAAAATGGAAACAGGTATCAGAAAATATTAGACAACAGAATCCAATAGTATATTGTTTATGAGAGACACACTTGAAACAGAAAGATACACATGGAGTTAAAATAAAGGACTCAAGCAGAATCTAATCTGCTCCAACTGACAAAAAAAAGATAGAGATATTGTCATGATCTTAATCAAATGAAAAGCAAAAATAAACTAATTAAAAGGGAAAATCAGGAAAACAACTATGGTAAAAGTACCACAGAAAATGAAATATTTTAAAATTACAATACATTTCTCTCACAAAGGCTTTATTTCTCAAATATATACTGATAATAGAAGTGAGTCGAATTTATAAAAATGAAAGTCATTCCTCAATTGATACATCATCATAGGCTATAAACAGACAGGCTTAAGATGAAGAAATCAAAGCCATCTCTAGTTATATGAAAAAAAATGCTCTAAACCACTATTGGCTAAAGAAATACAAATGGAAAGAACTTTAAGTACCATCTCACACCTATCAGATATGACAAATGCTGGAGGGGATTAGGGGAAAATAGGTAAACTAATGAACTGCTTGTAGAGTAGGGAACTGGACCAATCATTCTGGAGAACAATTTGGAACTAGGGTCAGAGTACTATACAACTGTGCATACCCTTTTATCCAGCAATATAATTCTATACCAAAGACATCAAAAAGAATGTAAAGAACCCGTATGCACAAAAACATTTATAGCAGTTTTTTTCTTTGTGGTGGCAAAGAATTGAAAATTGAGGGGATGTCCATCAATTGGGAAATGGCTGAACAAGTTGTGTTACATGATTGTGGTGGAATACTGTTCTAAGAAATGATGAGTAAGATGGCTTCAGGAAATCATGACAAGACCCACATGAACTGAGTCAAAATGAAGTGAGAAGAATTAGGAGATCGTTGTGCATAGTAACAGTGATGTTTTTTATGATGATTGATTATGAAACACTTGCTACTCTGATTAATGCAATGATCCAAGGTAATTCCAAAGGACTTATGAAGAAAAAAAATGCTATCCACATCCAGAGGAAGAACTGATGAATTCTGAGTGCAAAATGAAGTATACTTTTCTCACTTTCTTTCTTTCTTGCAGCTTTTGAAATATGGCTAATATGGAAATATGTTTTGCATGATTTCATATGTATAATTGATATCACATTGCTTGCCTTCTCAGTTGGTTTGGGAGGAAGGGAAAAATTTGGAATTCTAAACATTGAGAAAAGGATGTTTTAAAATAAATAAACAATGCATTTAAAAATCATATTTTGGGGAAAACCCCTCTAAAGCATGAGACCCATTTCTTGAAGCAATTATGTTTCAGACAGAAAATATCCATTGAAAGATTAAAAATAAAATTGTAAAAAAGCAAATTCAATGTTGATTTTAAAAACAAAAATAAAATTTCTCATAATTACTGTAGATTAAAAATTAAAATCATACAGTTAAAAGAGACTGTAAGATCATAGATTCAAGAGCTGGAAAGGATATGAAGGCCTCCTTTAAGAGGTAAGGAAAATCTCTTTGGACTTCAGTTTTCTCATCATTATATATATATATATGTATGTATATATACATATATATAAATATAAACAAATATATATATATATATGTAAATAGAATGATTGAGTGTTGTAGTGGAAGAACCACTGGATCTACAATCAGGAAGTTCTGGGTTCAAATCTAGCCTCAGATACGTGCTAGCTGTGTGACCCTGAGCAAGTCATTTAATCTGTCTACTTCATTTTCCTCATGTGGAAAATGGGCATAACAATAGGACCCTCCTCCCAGGATTGCTGTGAGGATCAAATGGGATAATAATATTTGTAAAATGCCACATAAGTGTCTGCTATTATTATTTTAAAGATCAAAACTAAATTTGCTTCCCTTCCCTGCCCTGCCTTCTTGCCCAAGGACATACAGGTAATAAGTAATGGAGTCAGGAATTAAGCCCAGCTTTTCTTACTGTAAATCCAGTATTTTTGTCATTACATCATGATGCCTCTTAGACCTCACCCATTATCTTGTTCAAACCAAAGGGAGCAAATATCCTTTCTATAACATCCTTTTGTTTTTCAGTTTGTTTGGTTTAGCCTGTGTGACTGGAAGTGAGAATTTCAGTATGGAGGAGCTTGGATGTAAGTGGCTCGTTCCCTGATCAGCTCCAGGTTGATCTTCCATAGTTTAACCCCAAGGGTAGTCCTGCATATGGACCTGGAGGAAGAGTGGAAGAGGTTGGTTGTAGGTGGAGAGCGAGAGGCTCCTCTTAGGAAACTGATCAATGGGGGAAGCCTGAGTTGGAGAGAAAGTAAAGTTGGGAAGATGTATAAGTAGACTGAGGAAGGGGCTCTATAGGGTTACAGACTTGAGTGCTGAAAAGAGGGAGAGGGAGAGGAAGAGAGAAAGAAAATGAACAGAGAACAAAACCATTTCTTCGTTCCTCACACTTGGGTGTCATCCTAGACCTTTTTTCTAAAAGGCGAGTTAACACCTTCTTTCCTTGAGAACAAAAAACCAAACCCGCAATATCTACTGCCAGTTTCTGGAGGCCAGTTGTCAATCTGGGGATTGCTAAGTAGTAGTGAGGAGTGGACCTCACTCCAGGTCCATTGCTAGGGACAGCTAGATGATGTAGTGGATGGAACACTTGTTCTGAAGTCAGGAGGATTTGAGTTTAAGTCTGACACTTACTAGTCATGAAAGGTATAAGATGGCACCCAATTGTGTGGAATGAAGAAATAGGCTTGTTCTTTGTTTGTTATCTCTCTCTCTTCCTCTCCCTCTAGCTTGGGCAAGACAGGTAACCCTGATTGCCTCGACAAAACCAAGTAGTGAAGAAACTGAATTTGGAGTCCAAGGACCTAGATTCAAGCATCAAATCTGATGTTTTCAAGCTATATGACTCTAGGTAAGTAAATCAGCATCTCTAGATTTTAGTTTTATTATTTGGAAAATAAGGGATTTAGACTTGATCATCTCTAAATACCCCTTTCAGATCTAACTGTGATTCCATGGTCTCTGCAAGTGGTCATCCAATCTCCATGACCTCTAAGGAAGACAAGGGTTTAAACCAGGGCATCGCTAACAAATGTTTAACAACTGGCAATCTGACAAAAGGACATACTTTTAAAGTTTAATCTACTTTATAATAATTTTTCCCCATTACTTTCCTAAGTTGAGGAAAAAACAACAATAAATCAAGCTCTGATTAGCAGCATTTGCTGATTTCCAAGGTGTAAACGTTCACTCTGAAAATTTAGCTATGCTCTCCCTTGCCTGTCTGAGCTGACTCCAGAATGCCCCTAAACCCATTCCCTCCTGAGACTGGCCAGACCAAGGGTCTTGTAAAATTCCTGAGAATCTTGGGTGGTCTGCACCTGGATCCAAGGGCTTAAGTTTTATCAGTTGTCTAAAAAATTACACATCCCACACTAGTTGGAGAAGCTAAGAGAGATTGAGGATAAAGTTTTAATATTTAAGTCTGAAAAGTTTCCATCTCTTAAAGAGATCATCCATGTACCCTTTACAGAGTTATTTTCTGTGACCTTGAATTAATATTATGTTGGCTGTGTATACTCACACATAGGTCCCACAGCTAAAAAGAAGTAGACTGAGATTTTGAACCTGGATCCTCTGACTCCAATTCTCCAACCACTAACTACAACAGATGGTTCTTACAGTGATGATAAAGTAGTGATAACATCTACTATAACTACTGTGGGAGAAGCAATATAGCCTAGCAGAAAGAGGGAGCTGGTCTCAAAGCCAGCAAAAATAGGAACTAGACCTGACAACTATCTGATGAGGAAACTCCCTCTACTAGCACAGGTCAGCAACTTTTAGTCTTTTGTTGTTTTTCAGTCATATTCGGTGACGTCCAACTCTTTGTGACCCCATTTGGAATTTTCTTGGCAGAGATACTGGAGTGACTTGCTGCCATTTCCTTCTCCAGCTCATTTTACAGATGAGGAAACTGAGGCAAACAGCGTTAAATGACTTGCCCGAGGTCATACAGCTAGAAAGAAACTGAGGCCAGATTCGAATTCATGAAGATGAGTTTTCACTCTATGCATCATGATGTCACAAAGCTGCCCTTAAGACTAGGGCACTAAGACTTTTAGTCTTAGAGAACTGTCATTCAGATCACTGAGATTTACCCTAGTGTCATATAGCCAGTATGTATAAGAAGTGGGGCTTGAACCCAGTTTTTCTGGTTTAGAGGAGCACTCTCTTCACTAGACCAAGCTTCCTCCCACAGCAGGGTGGGCTCAAATCCTGCCACTGCTACCTACTGTATTGACTGTCACTGGGAGAGTCCCTTAACTTTCTAGTGCTCTGGGCATCTATCTCTCTGAGATGCTGTTGCCAAGAGGGAACTGACTTGCATGGGCAGAGGTTGTACTCTGAAAATCTCTACTATCCCACAAATCACAGGTTTGTATCTATTCAGGGATTTTTTTCCCTTAAGAGGCTTACTTGAACTTTATTTCTACTCTAGTAAAGTGTTTTGGAAGTTACTTTTGTATGTATGTGTTGTATGTTAGCATTTAAAGATAGTACACTCTATTAATGGACATTTATTTGTGAGATGTCTTAGAAAAGTGTGTAATCCTTTTTCACATGGAAACGTGGGCTCTCCCCAACTACACCACAGACAGTTATAGGGAAAGGGATGAACTTCTCAGGTCTCTGTGCTATTCCTAGTGATTGACCCTGCTGAACACTGATAATTCCTTGCATTTTAAGTAACTCTTTACAAAGTACTGCAACATGTATTATTGCGTTCACGTCTTACAACAGCTCAGTAATGGAACTATGTCAGATAGTTTTCCCACCATTTTACAGATTAGAAAACTGAGGGTCTGAGTATAAATGAGTTTTCCAAAGTTCTGTGTCCGGTGAATAGCAAAGCTGGGACTTTATTTAACCTATATAAAGTGCTTTATAAACCTTAGAATGTTTTTAAATACTAGTGATTAGCAGTAATTACATTAATATATTAATGGTAATATTAGTATATCAGTAGTAATAATAAAATAATGAAAATTGCTATAATTTGGTATTTTTAAAATCAGCAACAAACTTCAAATTCGTGGGTTCTCACCTAGTTACACCATAGATTATGTCTGTACAGTGCTGTGATTTCTAGCTTACTACCATTTCCTTCCTCCTCCTTCCTGTTTTCTCCAGTTACATGATGTTCTTCCATTTGTTCACAGTCCTGGTGTTCAGTCCATTTTCTTTCTTCTCCATTCCTTCCCTGCCCCAAGCTTCAATCTTAGTGTCCTCCTGGATAGATGGCAAAGTTCTAGACTCTGAGCTTAGCTTTAATGCTTCCCTTGGGAGATGACTTAATTCTTTGGCTCTAAGGAACACTTGAGACTCCAGGCTCTAACTGCTGATTTGATGAGGATGTGAATGCCTCTAACTGGGATCTCCGCTTTTCCTTGGCTTTTAAAATCACTGTCCCCAGCTCCATCCTCATCTTGTTTGTCCATATGATGCCTCGCAAAAGGCTGCGAGTCAGATGTTTCAGTAAGCCCTTTGGTCTTAGATCACTGCAATAAAGGATTTTAGAGCTCAACAGCTCAGAGAGCATGAATGGCAACAGAAAAATGGGCTCCTGGGTACATATAAAATTTCCTCCAATGACTTAAAACATTTATTTTGCAAGCAGATTAGGCAACTCACAAAGAGCATGTGTTCCATATAGCTTAGCATAAGGTATTTAGCAGGGTGGTGCAGGAAGGCACAGGATGGGCCAGAGTCTGCCAGACTTCATCTTCCTTGGCCTCAGCTTGCGAGAGAGCTGTTTGTCTTTGGTCATTACTTAAAGGTTGTTGTGACCAGCTCAGGCCTTTCCCCAATTCCTTATTAACACAACATTCCTTGGAGTGTTAGAGGCCCCAAGGTACCCTAAACAGATCTCCTTCATTCAGCTGCTTCCTGTCAACAGACATTTATGGAACCTTTGGAGACCACAGGGACCTCGCTGTCAATTCCAAAATGAACATTTACTCTTAACTGCCAAAGATCATGCTAACATCATTTTCCATGGCCAAGGCTTTGAGCATGACACTCCAAGACTCACAGACCCCACACGCTTCCTCCTACCTTCGAAGTGCTCCACCAGCCAGCCCTGTTGTCTAATGTTCATAAAGCATTTCTCTCTATCTAATTTATCTAATTCTTTAATTTGCCTATTTATCTCTATCTAGTGGTCACCTTGTACAATCCTTTCTGTTTAAGTAAGAGTAAAAGGTGGCCTTTCCCAGGAAGTTTTCAATTCAATCCAATTCAACTCCACAAATATTTATTAAGCATAAATAAATATATGAATATTTACAAAGTAGGATAGGATTTGAATTATTTGGGGGCTATGGACAGGCATACAAAAATCAATTAATGGGATGAAACCAAGATATTTGGACCATTTAATCTACTTAACACAAAACAAAAGTAATAGTGATATGAAACCTGAGGTCAGAAAGAAAGATAGTAAGAAAGTGTCTAATTTTCCTCAGTAATTTCAAGTCATTATGACCTGGCTATCAAAGTACATTCTGAGATACTGAAAAGGCTGTCACATGTGATGGCTAAGTACTTGTCAGTGATATTTGAAAAATCACAAAAAATGGGAGAGGTGCTGCTGTACTGGAGAAGGAGAGTTGAGACTTGTAATTGTAGAACATGTCATTATTATTAAATTATTATCAAATTCTAGAACATATCATCATATGAAAATTCTAGAACATATCATGAAAAGTATGGTTTCTGAGTTTTTAGAAAGAGAAGGGGCAGTAGCCAAGGGTAGACTTAGCATTGTCAAGAACAAGTCATACCAGAATAAGTTCATTTCCTTTTGTTTTTGTGGTCATTAGAATAGTCTATCAGTGGAATGCTGCAGACACAGTCTATCATGATATCAACAAAGCATTTACTAAAACTCTCTCATGCTGTCCTAATGGGGAAGATGGAGAGAATGGTCTAAGTCATGGCTTAGTCAGGTGGATTCAGAATTAGAAGCAAAGAACAGACAATAGTGAGGTGATGCAATCTTGGAGGAAGGCAGAGTGCACAGTACTCAAGTGATCTGTCCTTAGCCCCCTTCTGCTTTACATTTTTACCCATAACTGGAATAAAGGAGTGAATATACATATACATATGTATATATATATACATACCCTTACATATGTATATGTGTACATACATACGTACACATATACTTATCCATCCATATATGCATACATATATGGATGGATGTATATATATATATATATATATATATCTAGGCATGTAAACAACATATATTAATATTTATATATTATATAGTATTAATTTATGCATATTATATAATGCATACACCTATAAATATATTTACTTGTGCTCACATGTATATGTACACACATGTATATGTACATATACGTATAGAACACAAGTATGCATACAGAATTATCTAACATATTGAATAATAGAATTTGGAAATCTTGACAAATGAAAATAATGGTCTGAACCTAATTGGACGACACTTAAAAGGGATAAATGCAAAGTACTATACTTAGGCTAAAGAATCAGCTTTACAAGTACAAGATATGGGGGCCATGGATAGATAACAAGTTGTCTGGAAAACATGTGGGTGTTTGAGTGGACTTCAAGACTCATGTAAATTGCCAATGGGACATGGAAGCCAAGAGAGTAAGCGCAATCTTAGGTTGCATTACAAAAATGCTTGTGTTTCCCTTCTCTCAGAAGGTTTCTGCCCTCATTGTTAGTGACTTCTGTCGGTTATTTATGTCTGTATCTATATCTGTGTCCCTCCGTAGGTATATCCGTATCTAGCTCTATATCTGTAACTATGTTTATATTCATGTCTATATCTTTATCAGTATCCATCTCTAGACTTATGCCTATATCCAAATCAATAGTTGGATATGGATACTAATTCCTATATATGTATTGTTTTTACATAGTTGTTTTCCTATGGCTTCTCCCTTTAGAATGTGAGCACCTTGAGGGTAGGCACTATCTTTTGCTTTTCTTTACATCTCCAGCACTTAGCATAGTGTCTGGAACATAGCAGGCACTGAATAAATGCTTGTTGCTTAGGGGCTCTTCTTCCCATAGGGTTGTTACCATGTTAGTCATGAGGTCCAGATGACTTTCTAGGGGCTCTAGTAGAGGATGTTGTGTGCCAGTGGACTTTATCTCTGGTGCTCCTTTACATGAGGAGAAAACAGAGCTTTGCACAATGGGATGGGCTATCTCCCAAGGTTGTTGTTATTGTTGTTTCTCCTTTGTTCTCAAAGAGCATCATGACATTGGAGAGATGATGTCATGACGTGCAAGTGAACTGGATTTAAGTGAGGCAGGACTGTGCAAAGTCACTAGCCTCACTTTCTTCTCTGGAGCCATGTAGGTCCACTGGCAAGATATAGATAAGGATGAATGGAGATGGCCCCATGGGAGGTGGTTGATAGTGTCATAAGATCAGCGATTTAGAGCTAGAAGAGACGTGAGAGGTAATCTAGTCTAACCTCTTCATTTTGAAATACAAGGAAAATGAGTAACAGATAGATTAAGTTGCTTGTCATACCAGTAGAGCCAGGATTTGTACTAAAAATACAGTGATCTTTCCCCATAGAATATACCCTATGACCAACCGTGTTAAAATTAGAGACTAGAAAACCACCTGTCCAATAAAATTATAATGATTTGGGGTAGCGATTTGTACTAGATGACCTCTAAAGTCTTTCAACTACCTTTCCATAATTCTTTTAATTCCATAGTCACAAAGAACATCATTGTGAGAGTATGAACAAATTAAAGTTATCTCTTACTTCTGAAATGTTGTCCCCTTTCCTTTCAGACATCCACACTCATCTATCCAGTATTATTTTGGATTATGGTTGCTTGTATGTGTGATTTACACTAATTAGACTATGAGTTCTGGTAGAGTAAGAAGAGTGAAAGATCAGTGAGTTCAGAGTCAGGTGGCCTGTGTTGAAATGCCAGTCATGCAACTTATAACCTGTGTTACCACGGGTAAATCGCTTAGTTTCTCTGATTCTATTTCTATACCTGTAAAACAAAAGGATTGAGCTACATGGTTTCAATGGTCCCTTTGAGCTCTTGACCTGTGATCTTCAGAGTATATATTTCCCTACCACCCTCAATGCTCTGCACACAGTAGACCTTAATAAATATTCTTAAAATAAACTTAATTGAGATGATTGGCCTGAATGATTATAAGATCACAGACTCAGAGCTAGAAGAGATATCCGTGGCCAACTTGGCATATTTTACAGATGAGGAAACTGAGACCAGTGGGGTCGGGGTACAGTTAAAGGATTTTTCCAAGGTCATACACAAGCTTAATATGAGGTGGAATTTGAACCCAGATTCTCTTACTCTAAATCTAATGCTCTCTCCACTGTCTTACTTTGCCTCCTTAGGCACGTCAAAGATACTAGTTCGTATCTAAATCCTACACCTCTCGGAGTCTCTGTACACTTAGGGCAAGTCTACAAAGCACATCTGTTAATGAGTCTCTTGTGTTCCTAAGCATATGTAAAATAAGCTCTCTTGACCTTTGAAAATCACTGAAGATATTTGGTGGCATCCCCAAGAAGTAGCTAGGACCACTTCTTGGCAAAACATTGAAGGAAGAAAAGTTTATCTTTTGTGTCCATTCTGCTTTGGCTCCATCCAGTAACTGTTCTAAAGAGAAGTATCATATATAACAGTTATGTGATGTAGCTAGGCTTCTTGTGTTTGGTAGCCCAAGGGGCCATTTTTTCTCATATTCTCACCACAATCCATTACAGATTTCATATTATTTTACTTCTAAGTGTAGTGTGTCTGTGTTCCCACTGTGGTAGTATAGCTCCCCAAAGTGGTTCCATTTATTTCAGGACTGACAAAACTCATGGCAGTGCCTCCGTACAAAATTTGAGATGTGATCTTGTAGTGCTGGCTGGCAAGTTGCTCTGGTTTGAGGTGGGGGTAGGTAGGAGAAAGGGAGCAGGTTCTATGGTGGGGATGGGGTCAGAGTGGTTTAACTAGGGCTAAATGTCTCCATGCCAGAATGTTGGCACTGTTGTTTACTAATTGCTTCCACTATTTCTGACTTTCTGGAGCTTATGAAATCATGTCATTTAAGAGAAGAATAATTTGAAAGTACCGAAGATGTTATATGAGCCAAACTGACTTTCCAGTCACAAGCAGGTCAATTTGAGCCAACTGGCTTAGACCCCAAGCAGTTCCCTATAGCTCTAATTAAGTACTCTTGTCCAGCTCTTGCAGCCAGACTAATAGCTTTTCTGCAGAAAGCAGGCCTGGGAGAAAAAAAAATACCAAAAAATGCTCTTCACTACGTACTTACTTATTAAATCCCTCCCTAAACTCAGTTGTTAATGAGCTTCAGGCCAAGGAAAGAAAGTACCATGTAGTTGACTTCATTTCTCCATGTCCACATCCCGCAGGTTAATATGCATGTTCGTATGCTTGGGTAGTGGAAATAGGAAGTGGGCCCTGGGGAAGGAAGGCTGGATTACTAGTTGTTCTTTTCTGTCCATGCTTTTAGCCTTTTGAAATATGCTGGGGTCCAGGAAACTGCAAAAGGGATTATTATAGACATGGAAAGAGCTATGGAAATGTGCTATGCATAACACTTGATATGGCCATGATGCTAATGAATAATGATGCCAGGGTGACTAACCAGGGACCAGACCTTCACCAATCTCAGGGTGGCTTTACTATTAAACAGGGTAACATTTCTGGGCCTTCTTTTCCTGGTTGTAATAGAAGCATTTTCCTCCACGCCCAGCACATTGCCTTTGGCATTTACCTGGAGAGACACTGAAGTATGAGTGTAACTGAGACTGTTTGTAAGTTTCATTTTCTTGGATTCATCCGTCAGGCATCCCACTTCCAACCTGCCACTCCTTTCACATTTTGTACCAAAGTCCTTACCAGAGTCCCCTGCTCTATAGATTGAATTTCTAATTTCTTTAGATAAATTCACACTTTCCATTTCTAAAGCCAGTATCCACAAACAGTTTCTAATTGACACCAATCTTGGCAAGACAACTTTTTTTTTGGTTTGTTTGCTTTTGGCACGAGTAGAATGGAAAGTGAGGAAGTTCCAGATAATGAAAATTAAGGCCCAAATGAAATGATTGCCCCCATTCTCTCCCCATCTCTCAACTAATACCACTCTCCTTAACCCGCTATGATTCTGAGTTCATCTGTACCTTCGGTTGGTGCTACTGTGTTGTAATAGGGTGAATCTTACAACATGACCCCAGAATCAAAGCCATTCAAGTCCAGGGCATCAGGTGAGAATAAAATGTAAGGCAATTCAAAGACTTATGTTATTGGGCATATACTGGCCTGGTGTGTTTCCCGGGACCCACTTACCTTCTGAAGCTGCTAGGCAGTTAGGTGGTACAGAAGACCTGAATTCAAAAACTGCCTCAAATACTTACCATTGCTCACCATGTGACCCTGGAAATGTTACTTAACTTGTATTCGCCTCAGTTTCCTCACTGTAAAATGAAAATAATATCAGGAACTACCTCCTCACGTTGTTATGAGTATAAAATGAGACATTTGAGAAGTATTTTGCAAGCAAAGTTCTCTACATAAATGTTTATTATTAATTAAAATTTCTTTTTTGCTTTTTGGAGGGCAATTGAGGTTAAGTGACTTGCCCAAAGTCACAGGATTAATAAGTGTGTCAAGTGTCTGAGGTTTGATTTGAACTCAGGTCCTCCTGACTTCAGGGCTGGTGCTCTACTCACTGTGCCACCATAAATGTTTATTGTTACTTCTTTGTTTTTGTTTTGTAAGAAGATAGAGCTTCATACTGAGGAAGTAGTATAACAAATAAGTAAGAAGGAATTTAAGCCAAAGATAAGTAAACAAATAGTTAAATATTATCCAGTTTCCACTAATGAGTTTTTATCATTGGGCCTAGGCAAATCACATCTCAGCATTCTGGCAGAAATGATCGAGGAGGTCCTATCAATGATTTTTAAAAGATTGTAGTGGATGAGAGATGGGAGAAGAGTAGCAAAACTAAATCTCCTTCCCACATCCCAAAGAAAATCTTAAAAAGAAAGAAGATTCTGTCTTTCCACTATAGGACTGTTTTTTGATTTGACCAGAATCTAGGATGTATCATATATGTGTAGAAGCTGTTTTTTCCCCAGTTAATATAAGCTTCTTGAGTGGAAGAGATTGTCTCAGTTTTACCTTTGTATTCCCAGCACCTGGAAGAGTGCCTCACAAATAGTAGGCTTTTAAAATATATTGACTTATTAAAGTTTGCTAATGCAGTTTGCTAATGGTGATCTCTAAGAGCCAGCATGGCTTCATCAGGAATAAGGAATGCCAGACTAACTTTTTTGCTTTTTTTGGACATAGATCATTAAAATAGTAGATCGGGGCATACTGTAGACATTATATCTAGATTTCAGCAAAGTATTTGACAGCCTCTCTCATGCTGTTATAGTGGAAAAATGGAGTGAAGTGGGTGAAAAACCTGCCTTTCTTCTTTAAAAAGTAGATTTAAAATGAAGAAAAGTATAGAATATGGAAGCAAAGCCAAGTAAGGGAGGACAACTTTAAAAGTGCAGCATTACCCTGTAAAAATATTATTAGGAATGTTAAAGTTCAGAATCAGCAGGACATGGCAAGGGAAGCTAAAGGCAACGAAAAGAGGATTTTTTTGGTCGGGGGTTGGTTTTTTGTTTTGTGGGATGTGTGTGTGTGTGTGTGTGTGTGTGTGTGTGTGTGTGTGTGTGTGTGTGTGTGTGCGTGTATTGTTTAGCTATCTTGGGAGAAAATAAAAGATTAAACAAAAGACCAGAACTTTGTTTGGGTTTAATGAGAAGAAGATAACTAACAACAGAAAGAAGGTAGAACTACTCAGTTTGAATTGTTTCTGTTTTTCAAACAAGGAGAATAATTTTTGTATTGGAAATGACTGGATAAAAATAAGGAGTTATTATTTAGCATAAGGAAGAAGAGAGTGTGAGAGCATGTATATATCCCCTTGATGAATTCATCTTACATGGCTGAGATATTGTCAGGCTACTGGCATAAAACAACAACAACAAACAAACAAAAAACCCACCTGACAGATGTAATTACTTCTATGTGAACAGTGATCTTTGAAGGATAATGGAAACTAAGAGAAGTGGATCAAGATCGAAAAAGAGCAAATCTTTTCCTAATTTTCACAAAAGGAAAGAGAACAAAGCCTTTACATTGTAGACCAGTGAGCTTGGCTTTGATTTCTAGAAAAAATTCTGGAATGTACCATTAAAGTGATGTGTGGTGAATATCTAAGGAAGAAAGAAGCGATCAAAGAGAGCCATGATGCCTTTATCAGAGATTAGTTATGGCCAGCCAACCTAATTTACTTTTTTGATGAGACTAATAAGCTAGCAGTTGAAGGCAATTATGTGGATAAAATTCACCTAGATTTTGATAAAGAATTTCATATTGTTTTTGTGGAAAATATGGATTAGATGATGATATAATTAGGTATGTTCAGAATTGCTTTAATGGCCAGACACAAAGAGTAGTTGTTGATGGTTCAATATGAATATGAGCAGAGATTCCAGTGGAGTAGCCCAGGATTCTGTGCATGGTCCTGTACTATTTAACATTTTTGCCAATATCTCTGGCAAAGACATGGGAGGTGTGTTCACCTAGATTCAGAGATGACACAAAGCTAGGATAGCTAATCCACTAGATGAAACTGTTAACTTCCCAAAAGATCTTATCAGGCTAGAGTATTGAGGATGAATTGAAATTTGATAGAAATACACATGAACTCTTATACCTAGACATAAAAATAAACTTTACAAGTACAAGATGGTGGTAGGATGCTTAGATAGCAGGTATTCTGCAAAAGATTAGGTGGCTTTAATGGACTATGTGATAAATATGAGCCAGCTGTTCAATGTGCCAGTTGGAAAAAAAAAAGCTAATGTGATCTGAGGTTTCATTACCAGAGGCCTAACTTAGAGGAATATTGACCCTGTAGATTCTACCCTTCTCCCATCTCACCTAAAGTATTACATTTAGTTCTGGGTATCCAAAGAAGGGAAGGAAGTAATTGGAATGATGAAGGGAACTGAATCTACGCCATAATATGTTCAGTTGAAGGAATTGAGGATGTTTAGCCAAGAAAAGAGAGAACTCATGAGAGATTTAATAGCTGTATTCAAGTACTGTCACATGGAGAAAGGATTAGACTTCTATTTGTCCTGGAGGGCAGAACCAGGAACAATAGGTATAAGTTGCAAATTGGAAATTTTTATATTTAATGTCAAGAAAACAGTAACAGTTCTGGCCACAAGCAGACTGGTTTGCTTCAAGATGTGGAAAGGTCCCCACCTTGGGGATCTTTAAACAGAGGCTATACTTATTGGATCTGCTTTAATGGCAATCTCAGTCATATATGAATTAGACTAAATGCCTGTTCAAATCCCTATGATTCTTTGAAAAACAAGACAATAATAGAAAATGGCCAACTAACTATCAGCAAGGCTTTGACTGCTTAAAGAAAAGGGTACTATATCCAATAGCCATTTTTGTTATCCAGAATGGTAGATTCAAAACAAATTGATTAATCAGTCTCAAAGAGGTCTTCAATGGACTCATTGAATTGGAGAGAAATTTCAAATGAAATGTCTCAGGTATGTAGCCTAGGTGATATGGCATTTAACATTTTTATTGGGTGGTAGTGTAGTATAATGAATGGGGAGCATGTCTCATAGCCAGGAAGATTTGGGTTTAAGTTCAGCTTCTGACATGTGTTGGCTATATCACTCTGGGCAATTTACTTAACCTCTCAGTGCTCTAGACAACACTCTAAGACTATAATTTGCAGGGAAAATGTCAACTTGTCTTAATAGAAGGAGTCTTCTCACCAGGACTTCCTTATACCACTGAAAAGACAGGTCTGATCTTAATCCTTATTGATGATTTAGATGAAGGTATTATTAACTTTTCAGACGGCACAGAACCTAGTAAAATAACTAGATGAGAAAATAAGGATCCACAAAGACCTTGGCAGGCTAAATAATGATGAAACATAGTAGTGATCAAAATAAAATTCTATACTTTGGTTAAAAAATTACCTTTGTAATCAGAGTGAGGGAGGTATGAGTAGATACTAATTCATGTGAAAAACAATTTAGGGATTTTAATAATTATATGATGAATTGTTAGTCAATAAAAATTTTTTAGTGCTTTCTATGTGGCAGGCACTGTGCTAAGTACTGGGAGTACAAATGTGAAGAAAAAGAAAGATAACTCCTGACCTCAGGGAGTTTACATTCTAATGGGGAAGACCATGCATAAAAAAATGTGAAAAGTGGGGGAAGAGAAAGAGGTAGAAGCATGATGGATTGTAGTCTCCTGAGAAATGAAATTCCTGACTTGGGCATGCTTCTTAAATGGAGATTCTGGGAGGAACCATTCAACCAAAGGGATGGACACAGGGTCTGAGAGTAATTTTGAGGTCTGAATTCAGGACTGAAGTGATCTTCCAGGATCAAGAATTTTCTAGGGCATGATTAGAAGTCCTGAGTATAGCCTGGTGATAAAATAGTACATGGTGGGAACAAAAAGTTAATTTGCTCTTAGACTTCATTAGAGGAGTTGTAATATTCAGCATGAAGGATGTCATAGCTTCACTGTCCTTTCTCCTGTCCAGCCACATCTGGAATGTTGTGTTTAGTTCTGGGAACCACATTGTACAAAGAATGTTGCCAAACTGGAGCAAATGCAAAAGCGAGTAACTGCAGTGGCTGGAAATTGTGCCATTTGAGGATTTAGTTGAAGGAACCGAAGGATGTTTAGCTTGGGGAAGAGAACACTTAGAAGGAAAATGATAAGTATCTTCAAGTAGTTCAAAGACAATCATGTGGAATTGTGATTGGATTTATTCTGCTAGACTACTAAACCATAATTAACAGCAAAGAGATAGGATTATTGTGGTTTCAGTTTTTGTTTATTTAATATTATTATTTCATTCTTATTTTAATAGGATTCAAATAGAATCCTAGAACACACCATTTTCCTTTTATTATTCTTTTATATTTAATGCTCTAGAGACTTGCATATTTGGATAAAATAACAGCTTCTGTAGTTAGATAAAAGTATTAAGACATAAGCTCACACTTTGTAGGTTCACTGATAACATCCCTGGTGCAAGGATACAAGTACAATTACCAAACAGAACAGCATATATCATATGTATCTTGTTCTGTTTTCATGTGATATTGATCTCCTTTGCTAGGTCTCTATAGAATATTTTTTATTTCTGTTCCATGTAGATTGGAAATCTATGTAAAAAACAAAAAGTTCATAAGTCTATGAATCATAATTGTATCCAAGTGATTGTAAGTAGTACTTTGGTCTGTGAAAATGTTCTTTTTCAGTACTTATTGGGTCGTCTAAAATATTTGAAATCTCTGTGTAGTGTGGGGATTGGTTGTCACAAGTCTATGGAAGATAATACATTTCTTCTGTACAATTCTAGTCCCTGGAGGAGAGAAGTGGGCATATTTGAGAGATGTTGCAAAGGTGAAGCTTTGAGCCTGCCAAACCAGGAGGATTGTGCTGCCCTCTACAATAGGAAATTACTGAATAGGAGGTGGGGAGGACTTAGAGGAGAAGATAATGAGTTCAGTTTGGAATATGATGAGTTTATGATCTTTATTGGGAATCTAGTCCAATATATCTGAAAGACAATTGGAGATATGAGATTGGAAGTCAGCAGAAAGGCTAGGTTAGGATGGGGAGATTTGAAAATTGCCAGCATAGAGACGGTAATTCAATCTATGAAAGCTAATGAAATCACTAAGTGAAATAGTGTAGATGGAAAATAAAATAGATGCCAGGGTAGAACCTTATGGCATACCCATGGTTATTGGGCATGGTATGGATTCAAGAGAGGAGAGAGAAGAGTGGGCAGATATGTTGGAGGGTTCAGGGCAGAGGAAGGATCAGCAGAACATTAGTGAGTGAACTATCTGAATCTATGTCAAATAATTTTCATTATTTGAGTGGCAATCAGTAATCAAATAGGATCCTCTGCAGAATAAAACTAATTTTCTTGGACCCAGAGCAAGGAAAGAACAATGTTAGTGGGGAGTTACACCATTCACCAATGAGTTATTATTAGGATTACGGTACTGTCTGAGATTGAAAAGAGTTGATCAGTTTCAGTTCAACTTTGAATCCACCACCACCAAAATAAATTAATAGTCTGAATTTTAGTTAGGTAACAACTAAAACAGGAAAACTGTTGCCTTAAGTACAAACCAAGATAATTTCCTATGAAATGGGGGGAAGCCGTTGCTGTTCAGAGTGATTTGATTTATCACCTTATCTGTCTTTTTTGAATCCATCTTCCCCTCCAACCAATCCTGAATGCCCAACGCAAAGCTAGTCATGTCACCTGTGGTCCTTTAGTGATGCATTTTCCCACTTTCTAGCCGTCTAATCACACATTCTCTAGACACTTCTAAAAGGAGATGAATGCTTCTTGGCATAGTCTGCTATTTATATCAGTCCATTCTTAAGGGCTTTCTGAAAGAGCAAATGGATTTACTGCTCAAAGGAGATGAAAGGTTGGAAGGGGCCAAAGATCTTATCTCATAGAAGACTTATTAGAAATATTCCATCTCATTGAAGTACTTGTCTACATACAGGTCTCATAAAAGAGGACAGTTAAAAGCAAATGAATGGGGAAAGACAGATAAGTTTCTGTGAGGGGCCAGGTAGAAATTACATAGCTGGTTTGACCCCATTATAAGAGATTATCCTAAATGACAGATCAGTCTTATTGCCAGACCTATTCCTTATCATTCACAGAATTTTTAAAGTTGCAGCTTCAGTGGTTAGCTATGCTAGTAAAACATAACTAAAAGGAATCCATCTATAATGTGTCTGTTAAGTGTTAAATCTCTTGTTGAAGGGAAACTTCCACCTCTTGAATCAGTCCATCAAGCTACTGGGTAGTGTCAATTGTTAATAGATCTTTCCTGACATCAAGTCCAAATTTCTTTTTTTCTTATGTTCACTCATTGTTCCTGGTTCCACCCAAGAGAGACAAATAGAACAAATTAAGTTCCTCTTCTTTGTTTTAGCTCTATGAATACTTAAAAACCAGCTGTCATTTCCCCTCCTGAGTCTGAGTCTTCTGTTTCCCAGGTTAAATGCCCCCAGTTGTTTCAACTTATCCTTATATGATGCAGAGGCTCTTCACCACCATGGTTGTCTCCCTCTGTCCTCTTGAACCGTGTTGTCCTGAACTGAACACAGTACTCTAGTTGTGATCTGGTCAATTAATAAGCATTTGTTCAGTGCCTAACATACTAATAGCTAACATTTATACAGCATCTACTATGTTACTAAGCACTGGAGATGCAAAACGGGGCAAAAGAATAGTCCCTACCTTCAAGTAGTTCATAATATGACGGAATGTGGATAGAGTACAGAGGAAATATTCCCATCCTTATTCTTGGAAGCCGTGCCTTTAGGAATTTAGGCTAAAATCACCTTAGTTTCTTTGATTGCAGGAATTCATATTAATATTACAGTTCATAAAGCCCCCTAGAACTTCTTCAGGCAAACCAGTATCTATGGCTGCTCACCATGCCTCCCCCTATGATGCTGGCTAACCACGTCTTATGAAGTAGATTTCTTTACAAACATTTTTTAGTACCATCCTCTACTTGTGAAGATTTTTTTTAAAACAAGTACAGAATTGTCCATTTATACCTTCTGTATTACAACTGATTAGTTTCAGCCCAATATTATGACCTATTGAGATCTTTCCTAGATCTCTATTTTGTCATCCATTGTGCTAACTGTCCTTCCCAGCTTGGTGTCACCTGGAAATGTGATAAGCATGGCATCTGGGCTGTTATCTAACATGTTGGTATGTTTTTGTTTTTTGTTTTTTGAAAGGGAAAAGGTAGGGCAATTGGGATTAAGTGACTAGCCCAATGTCAGACATCTAGTAAGTGTCAAGTGTCTGAGGCTGGATTTGAACTCAGGTCCTTCTAACTCCAGGGCCAGTGCTCTATTCACAGCACCACCTAACTGCCCCTGTTGGTATGTTTTTTGAACCAGAACTGTGACTGCCTTGGTACTCAAACCTTCCACCAAAGAAGCTCCCAGTCTACCAATGAAGATAGGTACCTTCTCTGCAACTTTGATCTTGCAGAGCTGCTTTAGGCACTAGGTTAAGTGACTTGACCAGAGTCACACAGTCAGTTGTGTAAGAAATAGTACTCAAACCCTCATATGGCTGTTATATGTGGTAAATAACACAGAGTTAACCAAATATCCTTGGGGAACCTGACTAGAGATGTCCCACTAAAATGACAATGAGCCGTTGTTAACAACTGCTCTTGTACCTTAGCATTTTACTTGTTCAAATCCATGAAATTTAATTTTTGGCTAGTATGCATCTCTCCATTTTTTTCCACAAAGATATTATGAGCTGCTTTATCAAATCTTTTGCTTCAAATCTAGTTAAACATTATCTATAGCATTTCTTTAATCTGCTGGCTTAATTTAGGTCTGCTAGTTTCCTGCCAAAAAAGGAAATCAAGTTAGTCTGGTTTAACTTTGTAATCGCCTCTGTAATCAATGCTTCCTTTTCCAAATGTTCACTGAACATTTCTTTAATGCTTTGGCCTAGAATTTTTCCCAGGAATTGAAGTCAAGGTCACTGGCCTATAGTGTACAGACTATTTCTTCACCTTATATGAAAATTAGAACAAGATCTGCTTCTCTTGATTCTTTTTTGTGGGTTCATTTTTCTCAGGATCCCTGTCTTCCTCTGCCTGATTTTGTTGATTGATTCCCCCCACCACCACCACCATCTAACTAATGCTCTTACAGTTTCCTTAAATCAGAGAGAACGGCCAACTTGTCTTCTCTCCAAATACTCCAAAGTCCTGTAAATCAACAGGAAACTAGATAAAAGAAATTGTGAGTTCCATAGCCCCATCTTTCCTTTATTCATTGGTGCACTAGAAGATGCCTTCAGGATTTGTATACTTGGCTCCTCCAACTTTCTATTATCCCCATGAGAGCCTTTCCCCTCTACATCAGATCTTAAGTGCATTTATGTCAGCTTCCAAATACCGGAACTACAAGTGCTCTTCTACACTTTCCACCCTCTTTCTGTTCCCTGGCCTTCCTCTTTAAAGGAGATTTGGCTGCCAAAATGCACCATGGGGGAGATGACATAGGGGGAAAAAATAGGGGCCTTGCCATGAAGAATCATAAATGAAAATATCAGGCTGCTTTAAAGGCATCAGATTATCTCCCCAGTTCCAATTGCCAGCCTCTGTCAGGGAGTGATACGGTGTTTCCTGATGTGCTGAAAGCAGTGCTGTGATGAAAGGAGGATAATGCCCTTATCCAGCTGAAATTCTGAACTGGATGCCCCATGGGAGCTTTACATACAGCCTCTGACTCATCACAATGGAGATTGGCTGCTGACAGCCCGGGAATGAACTTTGACTACAAGCCAAGACTCCAACCTCTTTGTTTTTCTCCATAGCTCCTCCAATCCTCCTTTTCTTCATCTCTCCACCCATTTTTAAAAAATATGCTGTGCCTCGGTATCAGAAGAAGTCTTTGAGTCCTGGATAAAGTATAATCTGTGGGGATGGAGGTATAGGTGGTTAGGTAGGAGGATACACTTGTGCATGCAACAAAGTGTGTAGATTTCTTAGTATTGTGTGTTGGAATGTGGTACCCTTTTACTTATCAACATTTCCTCATTTATGACATGTTGGAAGATAATTGTCTCTCAGCCTTTACACATCCCCCATATCCCACCTTTGCCTATCAGTTCCACATCTGCCACCATCATCTGAGAATAACTCTTCATTAAGTCATGATAACAAATCCACTGAAATGTATTAGGGAAAATTTCATGTTTGCCTTAACTCCACCAAGTAAGACTTTTTTTTCAAACTTTCTCCTTCAACTCATCCCTTTCCTCACGTCTTCACAAGTCACAATGATATATAGAGATTATAGAGTCTAGGAAATGATGAAGTGTTGGGTAGTTTACAAGGACCCATGTGTACATGTTGCCAGTAGCAACTCTATTACTTAATGTGAGCAGAGGCTTTTTGTGTGTGTGTGTAAGAATCCTTGTTTTCAGTTGCTGGTAACTTTCCAGACAAATCCATTTAGAGTTGAAATTTCACACACTCAAGTGTTGACCCAGTGGGGTTTTTGGAAATTCTGAGTAAAATTCATTCACTGTTGTTGAGTCAAATATATGTGAAGAAAATTAAGTTACTTCGTCCACTTGAAAAAATAAGTATTCATTCTGCCTGATTCTTTGATCTTTGGCTAAAGGTTTTTCATGAAGAGAGGACAGAGAAAGGATCATTTCATGTACCATTGTGAAGAAAGTAATGGTCTCTGTTGTTTTTCTTTGTTCTTTTAAAAAAGATAATGATATCTTTTGTCTTTTCATTACCTTTATTTCCAAATAAAAAGGATAGTTGATGCATAGCACAAAGAATCCAGGCTTATTTCACTAGTAAAATAATCATTAAGGACCTTCTATGTCAATTTCTTGCTTTCCCCATTTCCAAGTATCTGCATAAGATCTTAGGTAATATTTGGACCACTTGGTGTGAGAACACCAGGAATAGTCCATACTGGAGAATAATAATGCATAAACTGTCAGCTCTGATTCAGCCCACCCTTATCTAGCAATGCTTCTAAAATGTTGGCCCCTGGCATATGTCTTTAGTTCACTTGGTTCAAATGAACTACATCCTTGGGTACTAAAAGAACTCATGAAACTGACACTTCCAAACCAGTGTCTAATATTGGAAACATAATGGAAAACAAGAGTGGGACCATAGGACTTGAGAAAAGCATATATTTTCACAGTTTTCTTAAAAAGAAGAAAAGAGAGTCTGTAAATAATAAGCCAAGTGAGTTTGACTATAAATCCTGGAAAAATTCTAAAATGGGTCATTGAAGAGATAGTTAATGAACAATTGGAAAAGGAAGTTGTGACTACAAAGGGCCAGCATGGCTTTGTCTAGATCAGGTCATACTTGGCTAATCTTATTTCATTTTTTGACAGCATTACTAAGAAAATAAATGGGGAAATAAATGTTGTACATAGAGCATATCTAGATTTTAGCGAAGAATTTCACAAAGTATCTCACTTTTAAAAAAAAAAGATGAGATGTGGATTTGATTATGACAACACAGTTAGATGGATTAAATACTGGTTCAATGACAGGACTCAAAGAATATTTGTTCATGGTTCAACTTTAACATGCCAGAAGATCTCCAGTGGAGTGTCCCATTGGTCTGCGCTTGGTACTGGGCTATGTAACACATTTTATCCATGACATGGAAAAGGCATAGATACTATGATAATCAAATCTAGGTGATAAGAAGCTGGTGGAGATAGCTTGGGGATGACACTCAGGTTCTAAAAAGATCTTGACAACTAAGAAAGTGGAAGTGAATCTAATAAAAGGAAATTGTATAGGGAAAGACATGAAATCTTATACATGTGTTTAAAAATGACAATAACTTCACAGGTTCAGGGAGGTGTAGACATGGTTAGATCATTTGTATAAAAAAGTTTTGGGTTTTAGTGAAATACAAGTGTGGGTATGACACTCAAAGTGCTAATTTGATCTCCCATTGAATTAAGAAAGACATGAATGGCTTTTAGAAATAAGGAGGTGATTGTTTTACTGTATTCTGCCCTCATCAGATCACATTTAAAGTATTTCACTCAGGGCACCAGATTTTAAGTACATTGGCAAATTAGAGAGTGTCCAGAGCAATTCAAACAAAATGACAAAAAGTTTCAGTGTCATACAGGGATAAAGGAACTAAGGTAGCCTGGTGTAAAGAAGACTGGAGGTGAGAAGAAATGATAGCACTACTTTCAATTACTCAAAAAACTACAAAAGAAATTATATTTATTCTACTTGACTTCAAGAAGGCAAAACTAGGAGAAATGGGTAAACACTGCAAAGTTGGCAACCAATTTGATATGTTGTGGAAACATGAGGAGTCAACATAATACCAAGATTACAAACCTGAGATGCTGGAAGGTCTTAAAGAGAAACCGGGAAGCCTTGAAGAGAGAAGTTTATGGAGAAAGATAATGAGTTCAGTTTTAGATGTGGTGAGTTTAAGATGTCTATGGGAACACCAATTTTAAATGTCTAATAGTCAGTTGAAGTTAAGGGAAAGTCTCATGATGGATATATAAATATGGGAGTCATATGCATAAAGGGGATAGTTAAACCCATGCCAGCTATTGAGATTTCCAAGAAAAAACATAGAGGGAAAAGATGGCACAGAACAGAACCTTGGAGAACAGTTAGGGGGCTTGATGTGGGTAATGAGACAGAAAAGATCCTCAGAAAGAGAGCTAGACAGGTAGGAGCAAAGGGTGGTCAACAATGTTAAATGTAGCAGATAGGTAAAAAAGGTTGAGGGCTGAGGAAAGATCATCACATTTAACAATTAGAAGAGCATTGACAGGGTTGGGAAAAGAAGTTTCAGCTGAGTGATGAGGTCAGAAACCAGACTGCAGAGGGTTGAGGAGTGAGGAAGAGGAGAAATGTAGGCAGTATAAGAGTGGAAAACTTTTTAATGGAGTTTGGTTGAGAAGGAAAATCTATTCTTCTCCATGCCAATGGAAAAACAGGAACAATTCTTTCTTCAAATAGGCTACACATTTCTTCATTCAGATGTCTAACAGTTGTAACGTATTTTTCATATGGCACAAACCCCAAACATTTGTCCTCCATGGGATAATGACATCCCAGGGTGAATTCTAACTCTTATATGTAATTCCACTAAGATTCAGGGCTAGTTAATCAAGGAGAAAGAACATGAGCTCTGTATGCATTATGATTGAAGACATGTAGGAAGATCTCCTTGCCCCTCAAAATACCTCTGTTGGCATGCTGGTGCCTGAAATTTCACACTGAGGAGATTATTCCTTTGTCCTGTGACAAAATAAAAATTCCCTTGAGGAAAGGATTAAGTCCTTTTTCATTTTGACTAGTGTGAATGAACTTCTCTTATTTTTTCCTGAGAATAAATTTTGATAGCAAGTGGATGGAAAGAAAAAAAGCTCATGGGCATCCTGGGGGACAAGAATGACATCCTACAAAAGAAGGGTAAAGATGAATAAGAGAAAACCAGATTCTTACAAAACAAACTACTCATCTCACAATCTCATCTAGCATTGGCTCTGTTCAACTGCTTGGCATTCTGAACCTTGATACTTCTTCAGTGACCAGCAGACTGAACCACTGAGCTGGAGTCATATGATATTTGAGCCATCCCACTGTCAGAAGACCATATATTTAAACCATTTTGCCATTAAGGATTTGTAGAAAGGGCTCATATAGGACAATTCTCAGTGAAGACACCATAAAGATTTGAAGTGTGGAGGATGGGACTTGAGAGATCCAAAGTCAGATAGTCTCAATTTTTTTTCAATGAAATAGAAAGAAAAATAATTTTCTGAGTGTAAGCAGTGGAGATATATTTGGGTGATTGAAGAGAAGGCAAAGTGAGTGAAATAATTATTCTGAGGAATGTGTGAGAAAGTAAATGAAAGCTAAATAGAAATATTACATAGTATCAATGATGAATCAGTTAGAATTATATACCATACATTTATAATGAGTAAAATAACCATGAGTTTTTGAGTTTTTTTTTTACTACCATTTATTTTCCAATATATCCTTCCCCTTTTGAATGGCTTTCCTTGTAACAAAGAAAAAACAATGGAGAAAAAACTCAATCCTTTTACTGAAAAGTTAGTCATGAGAGACATAGTTCTCATTAGCCACATTTTTCCGTACACTTTTTTTGAGTGACCTCAAAATTGAAGCACAGATACATTAAAAGGTATCTATAGGGAAGAAGGGTGCTTCTTGACTCCTAGCTTTGAAAGTCATTTTCTACCTTTGAGGAGCCCTCACTAAATTTGCTTTAGAACGAGGTACTCCTTACTTAACTGGGCTAGCTCCTTGCAGGATATGGCAACCATGGCAACCTACTTCTGGTCTTGGTCACAAAGGTCACTCTTCAGGACTCTTTCCTCATGAGATTCATTCAATGATACTGACCTTGGTTACTGAAAGAACCTCTGAGAACTTTCCTGACTTTTTCTAGCATACAAGGTCTTAAGCTTGTCCAATATGCTTGAGATACTCATCTAAGACTGGGAAAGAATAAACACAAAGGACACAGGCACCATGTACTTAAGGATACATGGTGGTCAAATGAAGGTTCCCTTTCACTCCCATCCCCCTTACTCCCAGAAGTTCATGAAAGCTCCTGCTTTTCTTGTTGCCAGGAAGAAAAAGAGAAGTAAAAATACCAGAGTGGGAAGGGGAACATTAGACATTTTGGATTTGTTCTCTGTTTCAGTTCTATCAAAAGTCCTTCAAGCTCCAAAGTCAATCAGAAAATTCATCACCATATAGCAGGAGCCCCTCAGTTACTCATTGACAGAAGACTCATTAAGATTCCCTGAAGGTTTTTTTAATTAACAGGGAATATCCCTGTAATGTTAATGAAATCAGAAGACCTTCCATGCCCCTTTCTAGTGGCACCTAGTACAGGCACTTAGCACCTAGTAAAGGCTTAGCTCCTTACTTCCAGTTAACTCCTTGGGAGTAGTTGACACCTTAACAGGAAGGGGCTGAACAGGGAGGAGCTACACTGTATGTAAGGAGAGAACCAGGAGGACCTTGAGCTCTTTTTCTCAGACACCACCTGGAGATTGCACCTTTTCCTGAGATCCTCCTTCTACAGCTTCTACTGAGAACTTCCAAGGACCAGGCTGAGAAACTGCCGTGAGTCTGAGAGGGATCCCTGCTTGAGGGATCCTGTTCTATTTGCGAAGGCTTGGGAAT
>CM053593.1:351326255-351340657 GCA_028646575.1 Pseudocheirus occidentalis | reverse complement strand
TATTCATTACCATCATGGGTGTTGTGAATATCTCATTATTGAGACAATCTCCCATGCTCTGTATGATACATCATCAAGGGCATATGTACTTATATTCTGAGGCCTGAACCCTCATTGGTCAGTCCTCCTTTACACATTCATATACCATAATTTGTTCAGTTATTTCCCCAAAGTGTGCTATGGTGATTTTCTCTGGATATATTCAGCACCCCAGGATCATGTTCAGAAGGAAGAATGGAATGGTAGAAGTGACCCAGGGAGGTTTAGAAGAACAAACCATGATCAACGAAGCCATGACCAAAGCAGGTGTCAAGACTGGCAAGTGACACTGGAGTAACGAGTGAACTCTGTTTATTGAATTATTAATTGGTTGAAAATCAGGATGAAGACAGAAACCAAGTTTAATGAGGAGTGAGACGGAGAAGTGAAAAGAAAGGGAATTATGATTAAAGAACGGTTTTGGAGTTTGGAATCTTGGAGGCAGCACAGTTGCAGATGATGGCGAAGTCTAAAGTATAACTATGTTGGTTTGTGGATAAAATGGATTGAGGACAGAAGGTTGTATCATCAGACTTGTGAAGAAAGATTAAACAAACTGTAATCATCTTACTCATAAATGAGACAACCATGTGGTAACAGTGAATTCTGTTTTAAGAAAATGGTGATCAGAAGAGGCAACAGGGTATAGCAGTAGGATTATAGACGTAGACCTTGGAAGGACCTCAGAGATCATATTGCACAATATCTTTTAACCTCTACACTGAACCCATTTTATAGATTAGTACATTGAGACTCAGGGAAGTTAAGTGCCTTATATAAGATCACCAATACCAGAGGTGGAATTTAAACCCAAGTCCTCTGACTCCACAACTGGAACTTTCCACTGAAACTCTCTTGAGTTAAAGGCCAAAGTTACAAGCGTGGTTCTGCAACTTGTATGACCTTATATATGTCACCTGTCCTCTCTGGCTCTTATTTCCTTGATCTGTTGAAATAAAGGGTCAACACTACATGATCTCTGAGGTTTCTTCCAACTCTATCATACTGAGACATCCTTAATTTCTCCCTCTCTGGTTCCTTCTATATTCAGTCAGTTACCAAGCCCTGCCAATGTTCCCTGCTTAAATTTCTCACATCTGTCATTTCCTTTCCATTCCCACTGCCACCATCCTATTTCAAGGCCTAATCATTTCACACTTAGATTATTTATATCTTCCTAACTGGTTTCCTTGCATCCATCTCAGCACTCCAATTCATCCTGCATACTCCTACTGGAACTAGATTAATCCTCCTAAAACAGTGTTTTCATCACATCATTCTCATGATTGAGATCCCCTAATGGCATCCAACTGTCTGCCAGATCATGTCCAAGCTCCTCTTTCTGACTTTTCAAGACACTCCATAACCTAGGCTGACCTCATACATTTCAATGTTTTAGTCTTGCACAGAATGGGATAGAGGGTATTGAAAATCACATCGCTTTTAAAGCAGCTATTAACATTATCTCAGCTGTTGGTTCTCCAAACTTGAGATCTTCGTCAAATGATAAATGAATTGGCATACTTCTGGAGGAACTATATCATATTAATATTTGCTTTCTGCAGCGGGGAAGGCTGGGCAATTGGGGTTAAGTGGGGCCCAAGGTCACATGGCTATTAAGTGTTAAGTGTCTGAGGCTGGATTTGAACTCAGGTCCTCCTGACTCCAGGGTTGGTGCTCTTTTCATTGCACCACCTAGCCACCCCAGAATCATATTAATAATAAGATTCTCACTGTAATTGAAACCAGAAGAAAGAGAGAAGTGGCATCGAAATCAAGAATATCTCAGGTTCTTTATGGAGAGTAAGTGACTGAATTAGTGAAGTTGGTTTTGAGCATCTAGGTGACACAGTAGATAGAGTAGCGGACCTGGAGTCAAAAAGACTTATCTTCCTGAGTTCAAATCTGGCCTCAGATTACTTATTAGCTACATGACCCTGAGCAAATCACTTAACCCTGTTTCCTTCAGTTTTCTCATCTGTAAAATGAGTTGGAGAAGGAAATGGCAAACAGCTCTTTTATCTTTGACAAGAAAACCCCAAAGGAGATCATGAAGAACCAGATATGACTGAAAAATGACTGAATAGCAAAACTGGTTTTCTTATACATCCAAGTATAAGAGTGATCACTTGAAAAAATAATTGATAATGAAGCAAAAAAACCTCCAGGAATATTTGCAGCTTAGGTGTCAATGCTGGGAAGGCTGGGCAATTGGGGCCCAAGTGGGGCAGAGGGTGAAGTAGAGGAAGTCAATGAAGAACTTACTAATATATTAAAAATGAAATAAACCCATACTTTAACACTTTAATAACCTCAAAGGAAAAGTAGACAAAGCCTAGGACAGTGAAAGAAATAAAACCTAAAATATGTCTCAGGATTGAGCTTCTCATCACATGTTCTCTATACCATTGAAGGAATCTGGCCACTCCAATGAGATGAGTCATCATTTAAAAAATCAAAGTATTGGGGTGGGTAGATGGTGCTGTGAATAGAGCACTGGCCCTGGAGTCAGGAGGACTTGAGTTCAAATCTGACCTCGGACACTTAACACAAAAAACTAGCTGTGTGACCTTGGGCAAGTCACTTAACCTCAATTGTGCTGCCTTTCTCCCTACAGAAAGCAAAAAAAAAAAATCAAAGTATTTTGATTTTGATAAGTGATGAATTGCAATACTGTACTTAGTACAGTGCCTGGTGTTTAAAAATGTTTATTGATTGGACGTAGATGTAAGTTGCCTTCTGCACAGGTGTTTAATCTTTTTCTTTTTTTATGCTTAGTCTTAAAGACAAGCCAAATGCTGTAACTAACATTTTTTATGGTGCTTTAACATTTGCCAGTGTTTTACAAATAGGATGTCGTTTGATCCTCACAGCAATCTAATGATGTAAGTAACCCTATTTCACAAGGGCAGAAACCAAGGTGTAGATAGCTTAATTGATTTTCCTAGTTTTTTTCACACAGGTATTAAGGGTCTGAGGTGGGATTTGAACTCGAGTCTTTCAAACTAGAACCATCACTCATCATTTGTACTACCTAGCTGCTTGCATTTCTAAGTTCTTATGTCATGCCATTCAAGTTAGACTTAGTGCTTACTTTTTCATGGGAATTTGTTGGTTTAATGGGATCAGAAGGTCATAAGATGTCAGAATTGGAAGGAACTTTTAAGATTTCTTGGTTCACCATCCTAATTTTTACACATCATTTTCTTGAGACAGATTTAAGAAAATGAAAATCTAAGCTAAATATCAATGCACCCGGGCATTGCTATCTATTGGATATCTGTGAAGTGGCTCAATGAGAGAAATTAATCATTTGAGATATTTTAAATGAAAGGGAACAAACCATTAAGCTCACTGAGTATGGGTTATACTTAAATCTACTCCATATATTTGTGTCTCTCACTTTCAGAAAATCTGTTGTACATGAATCCAGACCTACAAAACAGTAAAATTAAAGGTGATTAAAGGTATATGAAGATTATTTCCTTTATTTTATATATACACATATATGTATATACATACATATATGTATATATATGTATATACTCTAGATTTCCTTTAAATACAAAGTCTATGGGAAAAAAACAGATGTCCTTTGATTAAAGAATGGCTAAGCAAACTGTGGCACATGAGCATGATGATGCATTATTGTGATGTAACATGATGAATGTGATAAATTCAGAGAAGCATAAAAAGACTTATGTGAACTGATGCAATGTGAAGTAAGCAAGGTAAGGAAAATATGTACAGGGACTACAGCAATGTGAGTGGAAATAACAGTAACAAAACACTCAAAACTGAAAACTGTGGCATTATAACAGCCAAATATGATCCCAAAAAGAGATGTGAGTTTTTACCTTCCTTGGTTTCTTTTGTTAAGGGTGAGGAACCGTGGGTGTGGAACATTACATTTAATGTCATATTTGATTAATGTGTTTGACTGATTTTACTTCTATTCTTTTTTATCAGGGATAGCTCTCTGGGTTATACTGAAAAAAGCAAATGATGTAAAAACAAAATACATCAATAAAAACCAAGCAAATACTTGGGAAGTGCACCTGGTCACACTTGTTAAGCATTTACTTGTTAGCCATTTACTATGGATAGAAAGAACAGAAAAACTTTAAGCTATGGGGTGGCTAGGTGGCGCAGTGAATAGAGCACTGGCCCTGGAGTCAGGAGGACCTGAGTTCAAATCCGGCCTCAGACACTTAATACAAAAACTAGCCGTGTGGCCTTGGGCAAGTCACTTAACCCTAACTGCCCTCCAAAAAAACCCAAACCTTTAAGCTGCAATAAGGCAACAGAGTATAAGATGATAGGAAAAATTTATTTTTAAAAATATGATATATGCATTAGTTAAAAAAAAACAGTCCCATTGTGTAACATAAAGCACATCTTAAGGGTATAAATAATGGTAAAAAGCATGGAGCATCATCCTCCCTATGCCCCATGCACTGTGCATTCACCAGTTGCAGAAGCAGGGAGATTCTCCTGTCTTGTTTCCAGATTCTGAACTTGTCTTCCAGGCTTACACCCAGTTCCGAGAATTGCTGAAATCAGCAGCCAGATGCCTAGTATGTATCAGCCAACTCTGGCACTCCCATGGTCCTGAGAGTGGTCAGAAATCATTGCTCTGTCCCCTGGGAAATTTACAGGGAAGAAAGGGAACAGGAAACTGAAAGTTTTCTTCTCACCTTACCTATAAGAAAGATTGAAGTTAAATATCTCACCATTGTATTATCTTAATGAGTACTTCCTCTGTGAGTTTGCTCAAATCTAGTTCTCCAATACATTTGCTAAAGGTGTGGGGGTTATGCTCTTGTACTAATGGCGGTAGAAATCATATAGCACCTTATTCCAGCAATCTTAATCATGATACCAATAATGAAGGAGGACACAGACAAACTGTAAATCAGAAAATTTCTGTACCATACAGTAAATTCTCAGGGTAAGAATTTGCCATAATGGCAACCAAGGAAATCAGAGGAGGTTGAGTTAATATTTCATCTGGGTTCACTTCCATTCTTTGAAAAACACCAAAAAACTTGGCCCTTGGCAATTAACTTCTAATTCAATAATTAACCAAGTGGGAAAGAGTTAAACTCTTGATGGCTATCTTTGTCCTGGGTGTAGTTTTCTATTTTCAGAGCCTATCAACTGAAGGAGGAAAAAAAGCACACACAGTTCTAATGCCATTAGCAGATGGATCTGTGTTATTGCAGTATGGGGACCTGGAAATTCTCCATATACCAAGCTATAAATATTCCTCTGACATTTATTATTCTCACTTGAGTTCAGGTGCTTAAATACTTGGACTGAAGTCATGTTTGTAGTAGAAAAAGTCGAGTGTACCTTGTCGCTGGCTAAATTATTAAGAACAGACAAAGATGGAAGGCAGGCCAAACAGAGAGAGGGAGTCCCTCACTTAAGAGAGGTCACAGAACCTTTGAGTCAAATTAGCTGAAGTTTAGCTTCCTTGTAGTACAAATTCCCAAACACCTCACCTCAGACAATATGATGGATCACGTCACGGGAGCTTTCCCCCCTACTTTCTGAGAAGTATCCAGTAGTTTGGTGTTCTGTGGTTCATGAATTTGAATCCCAGCTCTGCCAGCTGCATGGGACTGTAAACTGAGCATCTCATGAACCTCAATTCTTACTGCCTGGAGGGAAGTGTAGGATTATGTAAACCAGGAGATAATAGCCCTTATAAAATCCTTCCAATAAAACAAAATCAAGCCTGAGGTGTCACCGCAGATTAGCAACTTTTCCTCTTCATTTGAGGAGTAGATTCCCAGGTGTGGTTACATTGTGGTGTAGGCCAGAATTGAGTAGGTTTTTCTCCCCACCATGGTGCTGGTGATTATGTGGGACAAAAGTGCCAGGTTTCATTCAGAGAGGACAAAATTTGATACAGGACTTGGCTTGAGAGAATGTGCAAACTGGATGTTGCTGATGGCTATGGATCTAGATAGGTATGTTTTGCTCGGAGTTGGGCAACACCTGTGTTAAGCTGGGAATTTTCCCAGGGGTCTGATACTAGACTACCTTGGGAATGGCCTCATAGGGCAAAGAAACAGGGATATCAAAGGAGTGAATGGTGAGGGCCAGTGTCTTACTAGTTTTAATTCTGCTTCTGGACCGTCCCTCAGATCTCTTCCTCCCAGCTTCACTTTAGGGGAATCTAAGCCAATTTGAACCAAGGGAGTTGATGTAGCCTCAGCAAGAGACCTGTTGTCAGGCAATGTTAACCAGCAACAGATGGGGAGCTCAAATGGGCCACCATTGAGGACAGAGGCCTGTGACCCAGTTCTGTATTGGAGGGGCTGCTGTACTCAGCAATCAGAAATCAAGAATGGAGTTGAGACCACCACTATAATTCTTGTAGGCTGTTTTTCTTTCTCTGCCTCCCTTTCATATATTTCAAATATTCATACTTTGAATTTCTCTCCTCAGTCCCAAACTTGAAATTTTCCTAAAGGAAATAACAATCAAAGCTCTCCAACTAGGATCTCACAGGCTCTTCCACATTTTAGAAGGCACACAATATTGAGGTCACCCAAAGTAAAGAGACTGTGCTTTAGATTCCCTTAACGCCATATAATGAATATTGAAAGTCATAGGGTAATGTTTAATTTGGATAAAGAGGCCATTTGGTCAGGACAAGATATCTGTTTTCAAATATAGTAAGGACAGCCACGACTAAGAGCAACTAATTAGAATTATTTGTAGCTCCAGAGAGCCTAACAGGACAAAGTCATAATGAGGGAGATTCCATAGAATCTTAGCTCGAGAAAGGTCCTCAACTAAGCAAACCAAATCATTTTGTAAATGAGGAAACTTTCAGTTCAATTTTAGAAAGCACTGTCTAATCAATAGGCTCATCAAAAACAGAAAATAATGAGTTCCCTTTCATTAAGATATTGAAATAGAGACTGAATGTTTACCCCTGGGGTGGGTCGGGAGACTTGAGTCAGATTATTTTTAAAGTCTCTTTCACTTCTAAGATTCTATGATTTTCTTATGATCTAAAATTTTCCCTTTTAAAATGCCTTCCCTTTGACTGAGCTAAAATGCCTGTGATTACAAAAGCATATTTTAGGCTAACTTATTAAAGTAACTAAAGTCACTAAAAGTGGCTCACGTGAAAGGATCATGCACTGAGGAGGAATTAAAAAGCAATGGAGTGTGATAGGAAGATCAATACTTTTCCAACCCTCTGTTGAGCTTAATGGGTTTGAAATAGATGGGAAGTCATATAGTGAATATTATATAATGAGTGAATATGGTATGTGTGTATGTGTGTGTTTTCTAGTGAATCCTATATTCTTTCCCGCCTTTTTATATTTAAAAAATTTCAAACCTAAATATTAAAACTTAAATATACAATATGAAAAGGAAAAAAAAACATCACCATGTGTACAGCAGAACATAAGAGCAGAACATATAACAAAATATACAGCAATAAATTTACATTTTGAGAAAGCCTTTATAATGAATACTACACATTGAGCTCGGAGCTGTCCCCCTTTGCTTCCTTGTGTTTTCCTTTGTTCATTACTGTTTACTTTTTCCTTTCTTTTTTTCCTCCTTTCTCTCCTCCCTCCCCCAAGAAGACTACAATTAAGCATGAATATATTTATACACACATACATGCATATATACATCCAAATATATGTTTATATACATGTATTTACACTTACACATACCTAGATATCTATAGTCATATTAATATACAAACATATGCATTAATATGCATCTATGTAAAACCATTCTATACTTATTTGTCCTCTATTTCTCTGAGAGTGGATAACCTCTTCCTTTATCAATATCTACCAACTCATCATTTCTTCGCCTCAACAATATTTCAACCTTATACTATGTAGTTTTTTTTTTGTTTTTGTTTAAGTTGATTGGTTTATTTACTTTTAGTTTACAAGATTCAGTTCCACAATCCCTTGAATTTCAAATTTTCTAACAACCCCCCCTTCCCATCCATGGTGGCGTGCAATCAAGTATAGGACCTGCAAATACTTTCACACTGGACATTAGTCTGGTTGTAAAGAAGGGTTGTAACTGCTAGAATGAACAGTGGGAAAGAGGAAACAAAACTAAACACGAAAAAGAACGAGAGCATATAGTTTGCTTCAGTCTGCATTTAAACTCTGTTCTTTCTATTTGTTTCTCTGAATGTAGACATCTCCTTCCATCCTGAGACCTTTAGAGTTGTCTGATAACTTTGTGTTGCTGAGAAGAGTTCAGTTTATCAAAGTTGGTCGTCACACATATGTTGTGTCTATCATTGTGTACAAATTTCTCCTGGTTCTGCTCTTCTCACTTAGCATCAATTTGTATAAGCCTCTCCAGGTAGATATGAAGTCCATTTGCTCATCATTTCTTATAGCACAATAATATCCCATTATATTCATATACCACAACTTGTTTAGCCATTCCCCAATTGATGGGCATCTCCTTAACTGCCATTTTTTTGCCACCACAAAGAGAGCTGCAATAAATATTTTTGTACATTTGGGTCTTCCTCCCACTTCTATGATCTCTTTGAGATACAACTCTTATCTAGTTATTTTAAATAGTCTGAAACAATGTTGATTAATATATCTGACATACAGTATAGTTTCCCTACTTTTGTCTTTTGATAAATCTATTTTAGCCTTAACTTTGTCTGGATACTATATTCTTTAGGGAAACTCATGCATAGTTCAGAGATAATGTTAGGTTGATGCAGGGACTTATACTGAGTCCCTTATACTGCGACTGCTATCGCTGAAAACTCCATACCTTTGTGGGATGGTGGGGAAGGCTCACTGGTACTTCTGAAATTATGCAGACCGTTTTGTTTACAAAATAAATCAGGTACAATACAACATAGATCTTAAAACTATTAGGATAATGTAGGAAGCCCTGCATAGTGAATTTAGAGTTAGAGAGAGCTGGTTTCAAATCTAGCTTCAGACACTTCATAACTGTGTGTCCTTTACATCTAAGCTGTCAGCATTTTTTTCAGAACTGGATAAAGTCTACATTATAGGAGGGAACATACTACCAGTGGTTTCTGATACTGAGGTAAAGGAGACGTCGTCATATAGAAAGATTGCAAAAAGGTTGAGAGGATCCCAGAAGTTCAATTAAAAGCAGCTGAACACATTAGAAAATTTTGTGTGCAGCCATCCTTGGCAATATTACATTGTCAACTCACACCCAGTTACCTTCCACTGTAGCTAATTGGGACCAGTCTCAAGACAACTTAACTGTCTCCCACTTAACTCCACCCAAAACAGGCCTGAGAAAAATGAGTTAGAAGAGATAAGGAAGCTGAGACTCCGAGAAGTTAACTTATTTGGTCAAGATCATACTGTGATCTAACAAAGTCTACATTCAAATGCTGGTCCTCTGACTTCAAATCCAAGGATATCTTCCACTGTTCCGTGACTGAAACGGAAGTAGTAGAAGAGACTTTAGGTCATAGTCTTCTGATGATGCTTATTCTTTACTATGATCTCTTATTCCTTTCAAGCTAATCAATACTATGTATACTGATGTCTCCTTGCCCCCTTTTTCCTTCTACCTGGTAGATAGAAAAGCCAAAACAATGACTAATCCTGATCTTGTTTTCCCTAGTTGACAGAGGAGCAGAGGCTTCTTGGTTCTGCCGAGTTCTTGTTTGATCTTTACTGATGCAGAACAAAGAAGAAAGTACTTTTCTTTTTGTTATTATTGCTGAGAGGTAGAACTATTCTGTCTCTGTCTCTATATCTGTTTCTCTCTCTCTCTCTCTCTCTCTCTCTCTCTCTCTCTCTGTTTCTGTCTGTCTGTCTGTCTCTGTCTCTGTCCGTCTGCCTGTCTGTCTCTCTCCTTCACTCCTTCCCTCTGTCTCTCTCCTCCCTCTGTCTGTCTGTCTGTCTCTCTCTCTCCTTCACTCCTTCTCTCTGTCTCTCTCCTCCCTCTGTCTTTCTCTTTGTCTCTGTCTCTGTGTCTCTGTCTCTGTATGTCTCCCCTTCACTCTTTCCCTCTGTCTCTCTCCTCTCTCTGTCTCTCTTTGTTCTCTTTCTCTGTCTGTTGTCTGTCTCTCCCTGTTTCTCTGTCTCTCTCCTTTCTCTCTCTGTCTCTCTTCCCTGCTCCCTCCTTAACCATACCAATTTTAGTTCCAGCAACATTTCCCCAAGTTAAGCAGGCTTAAATGTATCCAGGAGATATAAACCACTGCCTTCCTCCTTTCAGAAATATATATGCATGTCATAACTTTAGAGTCCTTTTAAGGATTCTATTTTTACTGTATTTCAACTGTATAGAAGTTATTTTTGATGGATTTGTATGCTTGACCAAAAGTTCTTATGATATCCCATGTGTTTGATATTTCACATTAAATCACTCTCTATTGTGAAACTCTGTTTTTATGTATTGGAGTACAACTTTCCAGGTGTTCAGTTGGCTACTGTTAAGGAATTCCACGGCACTGGTCCTCAATAGGATAGGGGTTTTGTAGTTTTACTGGTGAGTATTTGAAAATAACAGCTCAGCTTTGGGTAAATATTTTATAGTTCTTTGATTCTTACTTTAAATTGTATCTCATATCATACATTTTTCTCATAGAATATTAGTGGATTAATAGACATTTTGATGTTTAAATACATTTTCACAGACTGAGTCACTATTTGTCCCAAGTCTTTATTACATAACTCTAAAATAAAAGCCTGTCCACTATACTACATACATTCCTTGATGTTCCCCAAACAAAATATTCCATCTCTTAGCTTCAGGCATTTTCTCAGACTGTCCATGCCTGAAATGCTCTCTATCATTATCTTTGTCACATGCTTCCCTGGCAGCTAAAATGCCACTTCTATTAAAAGTCTTTCTCTATCTCTCAGTTCTCATGTGTCCTCTCTGTTGATTATATCTAATCCATACTGTATATAGTTTGTTTTTATATATTTATTTTCATAATGTCTCCTTCCATTAGGCTGTGAACTTCTCAAGGACAAGGACTGTCTTTCCTTTCTTTATGTCCATAGCATTTAGTACAGTGCCTGGCATATAGAAAATGTTCCATAAATATTTATTGACTATTAACTGACTAACCTAACTAGCATCTAGGCTGATAGTAGCTACCTGAATTATAAGTGGAAGCCTTTGAGGTAACAATGCCTGTTTAAATATCTGTGACAAGACAATTTATTTCATCCTTAGTGATAGTGATGACAAATGTTACTAAGACAAGGTCTCATGAGTAGAATTTAACCTGAGCAGCTTTTTGCGTACATTTCTCTTCTCCCTCTCTCCCTCATATAAATTATAATATCATTGTGGATGAGAATTTCTGGGTTCTTTTGAATACTTTTGATATACACATAGCAGGTATTTAATTTATCGAAGCAAATTGTTAAATTTGTATAACTGATAGCACAAATAATGAATCACTTAAAGTGGCCACACTTCTTGAATTTGTACTGTATATTTCCATTAGAACTAATGATCATATTTTATATAACAATAACTTCGAAGAATGTGAATTTGAATACATTCCATGACTTCATAGGATTCTTGATTCACATGAATTGGGACTTACCTGCACCACTATCTTTATGAGAACTCCAAGGGAAAAATTTAATATCCTAAGATATTCAAGAACCATGGATTTACAACTAGTTCATATTTCCAGAAGCTCTGTAAAATTTGGTCATCTCTCTGGAGAATGGTCTACCTGATGATTCCGAGAGAAAGAACTATATTTTCATTTGTTTGGCTCCATGATCAAATCACTGAAGACGTGGTGTTTTTTAATTAAGTACTCAAGAAAATTTATTTTGAAAGGCAAGGGGAGCAAGTCAAAGGCTGGGTTTCCTGATGAAAATTTGGAGGCACTAGAAAGGCAAGAAATAAGAGCGTTGGGGTCTTCTAACTGCATTGTATTTATTCATGCATTTAAGAAACATTTACTAAGGATATTCAATGTGCTCAATACCATATTAGGTGATGGAGATATAGAAACAAATATTCAGCAGCCTCTGCCTTCAAGGAAGTTATATTAATTGATTTTGTTAAATGAGTTTGCATTCTGTTGATATGATGGATAGAACAATGGATTCAAGATTGGACGACCTAGGGTCTGCCACCTTCTTTGTATGACCTTGAGCATATCACTTTCCATTCCTGGGACTTTATAAAATGAGAGGATTATATTAGGGGATCTCTATGGTTCTGTCCAAGTCTAATGTTCTATAAGTCAATGAGCTTTAAAATCCAGAGAACTAAACTCTGCTGTCTGGCTAAATACAGTCAAAGAGTAATGGACAGATTTAGAAATGTGAAAGAATAATGGCTATCAAATCTTTGAAGGGAATGTGCAGCAGGTGGTCTTAATCCACTAGGGAGTGGGAGTTGGAGGTTGTCTATTTTATTTAGCATAGGCAAATTATTCTGGACAGAGACCAAAAGCTAATTTTCTCCTTTCTTTGTTTGCTCAGGTTTCCCAGCCAGTTTGTTATTGTGAAAAGCTGCTATAATGCTTGCAGCCCTCTCACACTCTGGGCTGTTGTACTCTGAATGACAGGTTATTAAAATTAGAAACACACACACAGGAGAAAAAGCTCTCCTTTTTGACTATCAGGCACTAGTACAGTTTTAGTGAGGTGTTGGTTGGGGGTAGGTGGGAGTTGGATAAGGAAAAAGACAAGGAAATAGGGTTAGGATTTATGTTCCTGACTTGACCATGTGAACCACACCAGACAGGAAACTGGATCACTCTCTAGGTATCTGGCATTTGGGACATTATTGGGACATTATTTCTGGGCAAACAATGGATTCAAGCTGATTACAAGTTGGCAAAGTGTTCCTTATATTGTAGGACAACTGAACAACTAAAATGGCTCAGTAAACTAGGATAAAACCTTGCTGCTGCTGCTGCTGGTTTTGTGTAGAGGGGTCAACTAATAATATTCAAATACTCCAGTAGACCTGTGATCTCATAAATGTAGACCGTCCCTCTTATCTGTAATTGCCACAATCCTTCTTGACTTTGTTTTACATGAGTCCAACACAAGTTCATTCAATATTCTGGAAACTTTCTCACTTTCTCTTGACATCAAGAGTATACTACTGAAGCCCATGGATGGTCCACCTACTACCCATAATTAATAAGAATAAGAATAACCACCTCAAAATTCAACCCATCATCCATTCTGTGAGGCAGAAGGTACAGAATAATAGTGACATGTCAGCCAATGTGAGTTTTGGCAGGGATTTCATGTGCTTGAGATATAAAGCTTTTTATAAAATGTTATGCGAAATGTTGGCTATCACCATCACCATCATGATTGTGATCAGCATCAGCATCATCACTATTTGAAGAATGATTGAACAAATTATGGTTTATGATTATGGTGAAAATATCTTTGTGCCTTAAGGAACTATGAAAAGGTTAGATTTAGAGAATTCTGAGGGGACTTGTATAAAATGAAGCCAAATGATATGAACAGGAACCATAACTATTTAAATAATGACACAATACAATAAATGAAAATAACTGAAATACTTTGCAAGCACTTTAAAAACTACAATAATTCGCTGCAATTCCAGACATTGCTTCCCTCATTACCTTTTATAGCACTGTTTGTAGGCATGGTCATGATTCTGTAGCTAGAGTACTCTTTGTTTCTCATTGTCACTTCCAGACTCTACTTCTACTACTGTCACTTAACAACTTATCTTTTCTTGAGGTTCATTCAGTCCGTTTTTTTTTTACCCAAGAAAATTCTAGTAGATATTATCTACTGACTCCTCATGACATTTTCTCTTCTTTTTCAATGAGTTTGGTACCTGGCTCAATTTTCTCCACCTTAACTCTTTTCCACATTCTGAAGAACTTCTTTCCCACTTCTTTTTTCATTATTTCCTTTAAGTTTCTTGATCATCCAGATAAATTTTGTTTTTATGCTTCTTAGTTTTATAAAGTAATGCTTTGGTAGTTTAATTGGGATAGCTCCTAATAAATAAGTTAAATTAGGCAGTATTGTCATTTTTATAATATTAGACCTGCCGCCTATGCAAAATTAATATTTTTCCAATTCTTTTGTTTCAACTCTATTTCCATAAAGTGTATTATGGACTTAAATTCTTATAGTTCCTGGGTATTCCCTTGTAGGTGCACTCACAGATAATTAATACACTTTCTAGATATTTTAAATGAAATTTTTCTATCTAGTCTGCCTAGGTGTTGTTGGTAGTATATAGAAAGACTGATAATTTATGTGATTTTATTTTAGATCATGTGATTTTTGTTATTAATTTTAGTTGACTTTCTAAGATTCTTTAGGTAAGACATCATATTATCTGCAAAAAAA
>CM053593.1:351306087-351325755 GCA_028646575.1 Pseudocheirus occidentalis | reverse complement strand
AAATAAAAATACAATACAACATAGGTCATATTAAGAGAATATGTGGCCAGTAGGCTTCTATTTAAATTTAACACTGCTGGCTTGAAGTGTTTTACCACTCCCAGGAGCATTTGCATTTTAAATAGTTCAATTCAACAAGCAGTTACTTAGTACTCCCTATCTACCAGGACCTAACTTTCTAGATAAAAGTAGTAAAAGTCTAATAGTAGAATTCCTGGTATCAGTGAGCAGGTAATAGAGAAATGGTAGGAGGGTAAGATGGGAAAGAGATGGAGTAGAAGAGGTGAATATGGTAGAATCTTTCCAGTGTCCCAGAAATTATACCTCTTATAATAAGTTCATCTAATTTGTATTTGAATAAAGATTAACTAGGTTTGGTCCAACCTATTTATTTGTTCCCCAAATCAGTTCAGATACAGACATGTTCAAACAACAAACAATCTTATTGACTTAAAATTGCAAATTAATGAAACTTGACAAGGAATGTCGATTGCCAATTAAGAATACCTTAGCTGAGAACACCAGCCCTGAAGTCAGGAGGACTTGAGTTCAAATCTAACCTCCAACACTTAACACTTACTAGCCCGTGTGACCTTGGACAAGTCAGTTAACCCCAAATGCCCTACAAAAAAAAAGCAAAAAAAAATAAAAAGAATACCTTCGCTGAATAAAAACTAGGGCTTCCCCAGAGTAAAAAGATCATCTACTCTCTCAACTTGAGCAAAGAGAAATCCTTGATAGTATTTTTTTAAATTAAATCCTTTATCACTCTCTATAAATTACTTCATTCTTAGGTCATGGTCGATGGCACCATATCAACTGTCATTCCTGAAGCAAGCTTGGAAGAGGAGACTATGGAGGAGGAAAGTGAAGATTATGACAGTTTATTGCCTGACAAAGCAGAAAAAAATCCTCTTCAAACTTATGGTGAACATGTGCCCAGGTAGTATTTTAAAAGACTGCCCAAAAATCTTTCCTTTAAAATTGAAAAGAGATATTTTCACTGTATCTGTCAATTAACGGAATCACATTTATTTAAACAGATTTTTTGTTATCTATGCGGATGGCTCAGGAACTGAACTTCTTCGGAATAGTGACATAGAAGAGTATCTGGCTTTGGCCTATGGGGAATCGACCACCGCCGTTCTGCAGGAACCTGTACAGGAGTACCCAGGTAGGAATGACCTCTTGGGGATACACAGAATCAAAGACAGACATGTGCATGAATACAGATAAGCATATGCCCTGAACTTTATGCTCAGTGGGTGGAAAATGAAGTGGATAAGTATGAATAAGCCCCCTGTGATCTCAGTGAGAATAAATAATGCCCCAAACAAACTCTTTAACAGGAAGCTGAGCTTGACTCCTCCCTCAGACACTCGCTGGATGTGTGATCCTAGCCACGTCATTTGAACTTTCTATCTCAGTTTCTTCATCTGTAAAGTGGCAATAATCATAATAATGATACATACCTCCCTTGTTGTAAGGGTCAAGTGAGATATTATTTGTCAAGTGTTTTGCAAACTATATAAATGCTAACTTATTGTTGTTATTATAGTGCTGTTATGATCATTATTCCTCTTGAACCCACCGTCTCCTTTACTCCTTCCATTCCCCAGCCCTGTGACCCCAGCGTCCAACCTTATCACTTTGTCTTGATGCTCATTTACTGTTTTAGATGAGATTTGACCCACTATTTAGGCTACTAAAACACACCTTAAGCTTGATTTGAGTTGTACCATCCAGGGGCCATAGCTTTAAAGCCATAAGGGACTCTAAAAGTCATGTCAACCAGCCTCCTCCTCTTATAGCTAAAGACACTGAGGTCCAGAGAGAGAGGGTGACTCACTGGACACCGCACAAGTGATGAGTAAAAAAGGCAAGGTTAGAACGCAGCTCTTCTGACTACACAGACACCCATTTTGAAGCAAAAGGCAGCAGATAAAAAGTTTTCAAAGGGGCATTTCTTCAAAAAAAATAATGATTAGTGGATTCCAGTGAAATGTATTAGATACATAGAGAATCTAAGGATGGACAATTATACTGAATAAAGTCTACAGTACACAGAAACACAAGCACATAAAGCTGGGTATTAGTATCTGTTTGCATATGTGTTTATACGCATTCAACCCACCCCTCCTAATGTGGTCCCCTATCGTCTGCTACTCCTAGGTTTGTGGTACTCAGTGGATAATTGTTTATCTCAGTCCACAGCTCATAAATTCCCACTTTCACTGACTTTCTCCTGACCAAGCCAGCATAAGGTAAAGCAAAGATCATTTACTTAAAACAAAGCAGGAATAGTAACAAGTAATTAGAGCAAGCAAGGGAACACTCTGCATTCTCATTTTCCAAGCTAAACACCTCCATGCACATGCCTCTTAGGGAGTGAGGTTTTCTTTGTTTTACTAACCACCCTGGGCTCATTCTGCCACTCCCAACATAGAGAACTACATTTACCATCATTCACAACAGTGTGAATGTTGAATGAATTAGATGAATATCTGCATCAGTATTTGGTGTTTTTCACTTCCCCACATTGTCATGGCAGTCTAAAAGCATTCATGGCACAGTGTCAAGGTGGCCCCTGACAGAGCACTCTTACTTCTTCCAGCACAAACATCAAAATGAAGGGGGTAATGTAGAGACAATTTTTGCTTGTTGGCATAATAAGCAGGTGAACATTGAATATCAACATGTCCAACAACTGGAAACATGCCCAATTCCTGGCCGCCATTTTTTCTTGTCTCCCTTACCAGTTTTGCTGCTCAGACACAAGACTGTGTCTCATCGTACTGCGCGTTCCCTGACCTCTTATCAAAGGAGAAACACTGAAGACTCCTGAACTCTTCACAAGCTTCTGTGAGATGGAGTTCCCAAAAAGAACAGAGGACAGACATGTCCTTTTACATATAATAATATATAATTATGTAAATATATAATAATAAGTAAATATGTAATTATGTAAATATGTAATAATAAGTATATAATAATAGCATCATGTAATAATGTATTATCTCATTTGATTCATACAACAGTATTCAAATCATGGCACTAAAAAAACCATCCAAATTTCTAAATATACCATACACATGCTACTACTTTTGCCTTGTTGATATTGTTATTTGATATTGCTTAGCCCCGATAGTGCTATTCTTGTCACCATTTTTCAGTTGAGGAAACTGAGGCAAATAGAGGTTAAGTGGCTCGCCCAGGATCACATAGCTAGTAAGCATCTGAGGGTAGGATTTGAATTCAGGTCGTCTTGACTCCAAGTCCAACATTCTATCCTCTATGCCACCTAGTTGTCTAGTTAGTATATGTTTGTATCCCTATACCTGTGCATGAATCTTTGGGGGAATGTATTTTGGAGTGCATATAACTGTGTATCTTGCTAGGGTTATTGTAACAGCCTCCTAACTCATCTCTCCCCATCTCTAATACATCCTTAACAGAGCTACGAAAATAATCTGCCACATTCACAAGTCTGATCGTGTTGTTCTGCTGCTCCAAAACCATCAATGGGTGCTGACTGTCTATAGGGTTAAATATGAATCCCTTATCTTGGCAGTTAAGACCCTCCACACAGCCCAGCACCGCCCTGCTCTTTCCTGACTTATTTTATATCACAGCCCTTTACACATTCTATGTTGTTAACAGACTGAACTTCTTATGATCCCACTCACCTCTTTTTGCCTCTGTCTCTTCACAAGAGCCATGCTCAATTCTGGTTCTATCTCTATCATTGAGTAGTCATGTAATGTAGTTTCCCCTGTCCCTCCCCAACTTAGAAACAGAGCCAGAAGGAGGAGAAATCAAGAACTTTTCTGGGTTATATGAAGTCTCGTGAGCTTGAGTCAGTAGATGCTGCCCAAGATTATGAAATTAAGCAATTAATAATGTCTGTAAACCTGGGATAAGGGCTTGACAATTGTGCTGGTGCAGGGTCTTACAGAAACTTTCCATTGTAGAAAAAAATCTGCCAATTCCTATGTGACTATAGTATAAGCAGAGTAAAAGAACTTAAAAATGAAAAAAGCCCTTTTTTTATTTCTTTCTTTATAATACATGATTAAAAGACAAAGTGATGCTTACAAATACAGAAAATTTCCAAGAAAATATTTTGATGAAATTTTTCATAAATGAAAAATTTTTTTGCTTTTTTTTTTAGAGGGCAGTTGGGGTTAAGTGATTTGCCCAAGGTCACACGGCTAGTTTTTGTGTTAAGTGTCTGAGGCTGGATTTGAACTCAGGTACTCCTGACTCCAGGGCCAGTGCTCTATTCACTGCGCCACCTAGCCACCCCCAATGAAAAATATTTTTGAAATATTGTGACATTTAAACTCAATTTACAATATAACAAAAGAAATGAGGCCACAAAATGGTTTATGGATTTTTCAAACACAGAAATAAATGAAATATTGTGAAGGCATCAGGGCTCATGCTGATGACTAGCAGAAAGTAACAAGAGTAAAGTGTACTTGGGGAAAGACTTTAACGTATGAATTATAAGGCCAGTCATAGACTGCAGCATTTCAGTAATCACTACCGTTTTTCCCACTTCCAAAGTAAAGCAACCAGAGGTTTCCAAACATTTTTGGTCTACCACCCCCTTAAAAAAATTACTCAGCACCCTCTCACCCCCGCAATCTACTTTCTTTGATCCACTGATATTAGTTGCTGCTGTTTTTAATCTTTTAAAAATAAATACTGCCTCCCTAGATCATTAGAGCACCCCCCAGGGGGTGGCATCACCCACTTTGGGAATCTATAGAAACATTCCTACCCTATGCTATTCATATCTTTACTTCAGAGATTGAAATATCCAAATGATTTGGTTTGGGGGCTTAAAAAAAAACTATGCCCTTCTATGATCTGTCCTTGGGTGCCTGTGTCAGAGACAATGCTGAGTTGGAAGGACTGTGTAGCCAGCCTGTTGTGACGATGTTGGCCTGGGACTTGATATTTCGCACTGAGTGGGAGATTGTTGTTATTCAGTCACTTCAGTCATGTCTGACTCTTTGTGACCCCATTTGGGGTTTTCTTGGCAAAGATACTGGAGTAGTTTACCATTTCCCTCTCCAACTCATTTTACAGATGAGGAAACTGAGGCAAACAGAGTTAAGCAACCTTCCCAGGATCACACAGCTAGTAAATATCTGACAACAGATTTGAACTCATGAAGGAATCTTCCTAATTACAAGCCCAGTTAGTCTATCATCATCCTAGTCAATAATTTCCAAAGAGCAACAGTCATAAATTCATATCAATTAGGTGCAAAGTATGGTACCGGGAACTAGGAATTTAAAGACAAAAATGAAGTGATTCTTGCCCACAAAGAAATTACATTCCACTTGGAAGAAATAATCTTTATCCCAACAGACAAATAAATAGGAAGCAAATTGAGGAAAGGAAATAAACGGGTAGGATTGAGAAGGGCTTGCCATAGTAGGTGGCATCTGAGTTGAGCCTTAAAGAAAATTAAGATTTTAAGGGCCATGGAGAATGTCCTGTATGTTGTCATAGAGATAGGAGATAGAATGGAATGTTCAGGGTAGAGGTCAAAGGCCATTTTGCTTAGAACACAGAGTATAACAAGGTTAGTTATATGAAATCTAGAAAGTGAGGCACTTGATGGCAAAAAAAAAAACTTTAAATGCCAGTCTTCTGGGTTTTGTTTTCTCCTAGAAGTAATTTTTTTTTTTAAACAGGGGAAGAACATGATCAAATCTGTGCCTTAGGGATGTTATTTTGACAGCAGTGTGAAGGACAGAATGGATAAAAGTCTGAATGCTGGAATACCATAGGAGACTATTGCAAAAGTTCAGTGAGGAGGTAATAAAGGACTGAATTAAGGCACTGACTGTGTGAGTAGGAGGAAGAGGAAGAAAGAAGGTGTTTATCACAGTTTCTGATACAAAGTAGTTAATAAATGCTAGATGATTGATTGTGGTTGTATTAACAAGACTTGGTATACTGAATACTGGGTGAGGAGGAGTGAAGAGGTCAGGCAGATCCAAATGCTGAGAATTTGTGTGACCTGAAATATGGTGAAACACTCGAGAGAAAATAGGAAAGTTTAGAAGAGGGGTGGGAGAAGAGATAGTGAGTTCCCTTTTGAACACTTTGAATTTGACATTACAATTCAAAGTAGTTAGTGGAGATGTTCAGTAGGTTGTTGATGATACAGAATTGGAGCTCAGGAGAGAGATCAGGGGTGTGTGCATGCGTGCATGCGTGCGTGCGTGTGTGTTTAGGGAGAGGGAGAGGAGAGAGAGAGGAGAGGAAAAGGAGAGGAGAGGGAAGAGACAGAGCCAGGAGTAGTTTCAGGAACATCCATATGCACATGATAATTGGACCTATGGGAAATGATGAGTTGACTAAAAAAAAAAAAAAGAACATAGAATGAAAAGAGTAGGGGGCTCATGAGAGCCTTGAAAGACAACCCATACACAGGGCAGGACATGAATAATGATCCACTAGAGGAGACTTCAAAAGAACAGTCAAACAGGTAGGAGGAAAACCAGGAAAGAAAAGCCTCAGGGGCACCTCAGCAGAGATTTCCCTGAGTCATAAGGGAGGAAGAGATTCAAATCTGTCACTGGGTTGAATGGAGCTTCCAAACTCCCATGATGCTCTTGTCAAACACCAAGAGAAAAGAGTCTGAGTCAATAAAGAGATCAAATTGGACATTTGAATTGGTAAGTGGCTGTTGAATTCAGTCAGGACCTTGACCTTTCCCAGGGAATCAGACTAAACTCTAACTTGGCATTGGTTCCTTTCTCTAATCCCAAAATGGCGAGGGCATAATGGGGACCTAGGAGATATACTTCAAATGGAACATGAATTTGGCTACTGATCAAGCCTGATATCTGAGGTGCTGATCCTGGACGAAAGTCTTATTCATAAGAGACTTGGCATGCGGCTTGGAAAATAGAGACAAGAATGATTAGTGTCTTCACACCTAGCAGCAGGTTCTGTCACTAAGAAAGCAATCAATCACTCAGACAACAAGCTTTTCTGACTTTGTTCTAGACCAGGGGCAGGGAACCTGCAGGTCTTGAGGCCCCATGTGGCCCTCTAGGTCCTCAAGTGTAGCCCTTTGACTGAATCCAAACTTCACAGAAAAAATCCCCTTCATGAAAGGATTTGTTGCGTAGAGCTTGGACTCAGTCAAAAGGCTGTACGCAAGGACCTAGAAGGCCACGTGTGGCCTTGAGGCCTCAGGTTTTCTACCCCTCGTCTAGGCATTAGGGGTGCAAAGAAAGGCAAAAATAATAGTCTGCTCTCAAAGAACTTACATTCAAATGGGGAAGATGTGTAAATAAGTATGTGGGTAAAAGATAAATATTGAGTAAGTAGAAAATAACGTTAGAGAGAAAGGTTCTAAAAGATGGAGATAGAAAGTTAGCAAGTCAGCAGAATAAGGTGCTAAAAAAGGGCCAATGGGATCCAGAGGTCCAGAAGCTCCAGGGTGATTAACTTTGCTCAGTGCACTCAGTTTCATAAACCTAGAGCTCAGAGAAGGTCGTGTCTTCCCATTGTTCCAAACGTAGGACAAACCTTATCACAGGGCCTGGTGCATAGTAGGTGCTTGATAACTGTTTACTAGATTAAAATGTTTATTGGTTATAGGCAGTTTTGAATAATCTGTAAAATGGGAGGCATAATCTGTCAACCAATCAATTAAAGACATTTGTTAAACTCTAGGAAGACAAAAACGAAAATAAAAGGCATTTGCCCTCAAAGAGCTTACATTAAGTCACATATTTCTTACTTTTAAAACTAATAAGTCACGCATTGTCAGTGTTATATAGTGGGGAGAATGTTGTGTTGGGAGTCAGAAGACCTGGCTTTCAACCACCTGATTCAGTTCAGCAGGCATTTAGGGGCCTACTACATGCTCAAGATTAAAAAAAAGAGTGATCTTTACTTCTTCTTTATGCTGGAAATAGTCAACACACACACACACACACACACACACATACACACTTGAATGAATGAATAAATAAATAAACAAATGAATGAATAAACAAATTAATAAACAAGTAAATGAATGAATGAAGAAGGAAGGAAGGAAGGAAGGAAGGAAGGAAGGAAGGAAGGAAGGAAGGAAGGAAGGAAGGAAGGAAGGAAGGAAGGAAGGAAGGAAGGAAGGAAGCTTATTTGAGAGGGAAGAGCCCCGACAAGCAGAGGAATAGGAAAGATTTTATTTTAGACTCTGTTGCTTATTAGCTAAGGGCATTAAGGTTATTACCTAACCCTGTAGACCTCAGTTCTCCCATCTTTAAAATGAGGGAGTTGGACTAGCGGCTTCTGGGGTTCTTTGCAGCTCTTAATCTATGATCATGTTATATTATCATATTAGATAATAATTAGATCATATTAGATCATAATTTTCCCATGGTAAGCAGAACAATCCCAAACACAATAGTTAATAATAGTTTTCTCAATAAATACTTATTGACTGACTGACAATGAAAATGGAGAAGGCTTTAAAATGTTTTGTTGTTGTTTCGAGACTTCAAGAATTTGAAATTTAAGGATTGTTCTCTGGAGGGTAACTGTGTTTCTGGGTAACTTTGTAGTACAGTGAGCAGAGTATTGAACTTGAAATTAATAAAGCTTGAATTCCAATCCCGCGTCAGAATCATGTGATGTTGAACAAGGCACTTAAATTCTCTAAGTCTCCATTTCCTCATCTGTAAAATGGGGGTACTAATAGTACCTGTCTCACAAGGTTGTTGTAAGGAATAAATAATGAGCTGCTATGAAAACTATAAGGTTATCTGGTGACACAGAAGATCACCAGGCTGTAAGTCAGGAAGACTCATGTGGGTTCAAATCCTCCCTGGGGCACTTATTAGCTTTGTGACCCTGGGCAATTCACTTAACCCTGTTCGCCTCCATTTCCTCATCTGTAAAATGAGCTGGAGAAGTAAATGGCAAACCACACCAGTATCTTTGCCAAGAAAACCCCAAATGGAGACACAGAGTCAGTCACACGTGAAACCACTCAACACCACCATAAAAACGCTAGCTACTATTACTTGGAAATGAAGATGGCATAAAAAAAAAGAATTTTCTTTAAAACTTGCAACAAACAACTCCTCTGAGGTCACATAATTAATGGCAGAACCAGATTTAGAATTGAAGTGTTCCTAAAAGCAGCCTGCTTAGCTCACACTCTACCCCTCACTGACAAAAATAAATTAGCCAACTGTAGAAGATACTTCACTCTAGTTGCTAATGAAAGTAGTTGGTTTTGTGTCTGTCCTCTGATGACTACCTCTTTCCTCTCAAGGCTTACACAGGCTCTGAATTAATACTGAATTCCTTTGTTTTAGCAAGGATGGTCAATTTCTCACTGTTCTAAGGAAAGAGATGGGGAAGCTCTAAGGATGGATGCCCCACTGAATTCTGCAGAGGAATTTTGATTTGGAAATGATCCTTGTGAACCCTGTCTTTGATCTAGGTGCTCTGAGCATCACCGTTCTTCGCCCTTTCTATGAAGTATCTCCGTGGCTTATGCAGAAAGAATTAGACACTATTGTTCCCGTGAATCTCCAGTCAAGACCCTGGAATACTTTTCCTGCAGTTGAGGTACAAAGTTGCCATACTGAAAAGCAGCTGTGTGAAGCATTGGCGGTCCCCCTGCCTCTTCTTTCCACTCCTACCCCCAAACCGCACCCTAGTAGCTCAGTTTCCCTAAAGCCTTGACCCTCTCTAGCTAATATGGGATAGTGGCAGAATTTCAACCCAGGTCTTCCTACCAACTCCACACCACCCTGCTTCTCACACCCCAACTAAAATGATAATATATTAGAGAGCTCATCCTGACCCATTAAAATCAACTTTATCTCCTTTGCCCATTTATAACAGGAAGCACCCTAGCATACCCAGGATGGCTGCTAGCACAGGTTCTTTGATCTGCTTTTCTAAAGGAAAGCAACTTTAAAGGGGTCAACAGTCTTACTTTAATTACCCACACATGCATATGCATATGTGTATATATATATATATATATAATACACACATACATATACATATATACATATACACATACACACATATATGCATATACATTTATATACAAAGATATAGATAGATATCTATGTAGATAGATAGATATATATATATCATCATTCACTTAGTTCAGAGGGAAAAGTCAGCACCCTGAACTTCAGAGAAAATACAAACAGAAATTACAAGCAGAAAAATACAGAGAAAGCAACACAGATGAACAGACAGGGCTTCCAGCTGTCTGACCAAAGCTATACATACATATTTACCAGAGAGAGAAATACTAACATCTGGGTTTTCAAAGCCAGAGGGCTCCTTAACAACTACCCAGAGTGTCATCTGGTCAAATCACACAAACACTCTTCCAATGAGTGATCCCCAAATCAAAACCTCACTTCAGAATATATATACCCTTCTTCAGAGCCAGAGGGCATCACAACCCTCTAATCACAATGGATCATTTCCTTGACTTACTAGAAGAAAATTTCAGCCAAACGTGCTTGTTATTTCTTGGAGAAAACTGACCTAAGTGGAAGAAGGCGCCACTTCTGAAACATTCTGGATGCTTTCAAAATGAACTTTTCAAGTAGAGCCTCTAATTTCTTTTTAAGTTGGTAGCACTCTCCATTAATAGCCCACCAGCTCACTAGGACAAGCCTTGGGAGTTAGTAATATCAAAGAAAAGGCTGCCCTTTATCCCACAGTATGGCCAAGTCGACAGGGAACTGGAGTTAGAAAGAACTACTTTCAAATCCCAATGTAGAAACTTAACCCTAAGGAAGTCACTTAATCTCTGTGTGCCTACATATCCTTACCTAAAAGGAAAAAAAACATGGTGGGAGGGAAGGATTTGGACTCTTAGATTCCTCCAGATGTAAACCTATTGTCATTTGTCATTTGTCTTACTTGGGCCAGAAAAAATATAGATCCCCAGACTTGTTGAGGAAGAAAAAAAGAGGCATCTGGTAGGTAGGATGGATACTAAATATAAGAGCCACCCCAGGATGCAATGCCCTGTTTAGTCATGATATTGCAGAGAAGTCTCTATTCAGTCTTTCCTCCATAGGCATCCAATGTTTCCAGCGAACAGCAACAGACTCTATATATAAACTGTGTTTGAGAATAAAGGGGAAATTCATTGTCTTCCTCTGAAACACTTTTGAGGGTATTATTTGTTAGTTTATAGAAATTTAGAACTGAAAGGGATCTTGTCTCTTAGTTTATACTTGACCAAATTGCAGGCTAAAAATGTTGAGTGACTTACCTAAGGTCACCCATCTAGTTAGTAGTGGCAGACATAGGACCAGAATGAATGCCCATCTCCTGGCTTTCAGTCTAGGGTTCTATTCAATCTATCTATACAAACACTCCAAAAACAAAGAGGTACTGGAATGACCCAAATTACAATTATTGGGTCATATCAGTGCTGTGATGGCATGTCATGAGTCATACCAGGCACTTTAAAGCAAAGGACAAAGAAGTCTACCATAAACAAACTTAGTTAGAAGCATGCCCCACAAATGTAGGTCAGCGTTAAGGTGGGCTTTTGTATTTTAAGTGATTACTAAAGGACTGAGACCATCCCAGGGCTGGCTTAGAAATCTGAATATACTCTGAAGACGTATTTAAAACTCAAGGGCAGCTCTAGGGGAATCCAGAATAGGTACAAATCTTCCGAAGAGGCACTGCTTCTCAAGAAATCTCTAGAGCAGGACAGATATGGGAGCAGATATATTTTGTATCCACAAACCTATGTCTCAGGGCTGCTGGTAAAATAAATTCAATTAACATTTAGTAAGAACCTACTTTATGCCAAGCACTGTGCTAAACTGCCATCGAATCTACCCATTCTGAGAAGAATGGAAAATTCTTTGGCCCTAAATGAATATTGGATAATGATGTCTTCGTGGTACAGCATTGTCTGGAAACCACCTGCATGTCCCTGGCTTTGCCATTTTTCAAGCATCTAGATTTCAGTCTTAATGAAATGTGTCAGGGAAGCCAGTCAGGGTGGCCTGCACCTATCATCATGCTTCTGGGGAGGTTGGAACTGGTGGGTCACTCGAGCTCAAGAGTACTGAGCTACATGTGCTAAAACTAAAGCTGGTGGAGTGTCCACACTATGTCTGGCACCAGTATGGCAAGTCCCTAGGAGAGAGAGGATTGCCTAAGGAAGCACAAACCAGGCAAGGTTAGTAACAGAGCAGGTCAGGGACTCCATGCTGATCGATGAAGGGATAGCCACTTCCAGGTGAGATGAGATAGGGAAATCCATACTAAAAAAAACAAAAAAAAATGTATTGGGGAAAATCCTATACCAGCAAGGAATCCAAAAATACTTTTAACTATCAAACATTCTACATAATAAGCTGTTTTATTTTATCATTGGTGGTGGTTTTGTTTTTACAGAAGAAAACTCCCGGTCCCCCATTTGGAACTCACATTTGGAAGGGTCTATCCATAGGGAACATGCACTTGGCTTACCTACCTGCACCTATCCGAAAGTGCCCCAAAGTGCTCCAGGTCCGGCAATTCATTCAGCATGAGGTCATTCAGAACGAGCTGAAGCTAAAGCTGCAGTTTTCTCTTAAGGTAACTGGAAGCAGGAGGTCATTATCTCCCAAAAGGACAAAGGTGCGTCATCTCTTTTCCAGGGTTAGGACTGGGCTTTATCAGCCCTTGGTTTCCTGTGTCCCTTTTTTTTCATTTACATCCTATTCGTTCTGCATATTGTTGTCCTAATTCTGCTTCTTTCACCCTGCCTCAGTTTACATCTTGTCATTTTTCTCTGGCCTTCTCATATTTGCTATTTTTTACAATAAAATAATACTCCATTATACTCATATAACCATAATTTGTTCAGTAGCTGCTTACTTTATTTCCAGTGCTGCTATGAATATATGCTGGCATATATAGAATGGGGCTGGTAGGTGGTACAGTAGATAGAGTCAGGCCTGGAGTCAAGAAGACTCATCTTCATGAGTTCTAATCTGGTCTTAGACATTTAATAGCTATGTGACCCTGGACAAGTCACTTAACAGTTTGCCTCAGTTCCCTCATCTGTAAAATGAGCTGGAGAAGGAAATAGCAAACCATTCCATTATCTTTGCAAAGAAAACACCAAATGGGGTCACAGAGAGTTGGACATGACTAAAACAACTCAACAACAATATTAAAAAACATTTATGTTGCTGATCCCCTTGAGATATGTTTCCAGTAATGTGGTCTCTGGGTTAAAGAATATGAGCAGATTAGCTACTTTTCTCACATAATTGCAAATTGTTTTCCAGAATAGTTGGTCCAATTTACAGCTCTACCAACAGAGTATAAATATGACTATATTCCCACATTTATTCCCACTTTCAACATTTTCTGCTTTCTTTCTAAATGCTCACATATAATAACTTTAATAATATGTTCTAGCATTTTGCCAGGCTATGAAGTTAAGCTCACTGGCCTATAGTTAGAAAATTATATCTTCTCCTTTTTTTTTTAAAGCAAAGCAACATTTTACCATTATGATAGCTCTTGTGATACTTCTATTCTCCACTACTTTCCTTTTTTTATAAATTTATTTTGAACTTAAATACAAAATAAGGAAAGAAAAAGAAAGCATTGCCACGTGCACAGCAGAATGGAAGGATTAAAAATATACAGCAATATATTTCCATTTCAAGAAAGTCTATACTGGCCTCACACACACAAAAACTAGCCGTGTGACCTTGGGCAAGTCACTTAACCCCAACTGCCCTCCAAAAAGCAAAAAAAAAAAAGTCTATATAATAAATTGTGTTCAGAGCTGTCCATCTTTGCTTCCTTGGAAGTTTTCTTTTGTTCTCTGCTGTACACTTTTTACTTTGTCCTTTGTCCTCTTTCCTCTCCCCACAAGAGGGCTACAGTTAAGCGTGCTCGTGCGCATGCACATACACACACACATACACTTATACACACAAACACACATATATACATACATATACTTATATACACATCCATATATCTAGATATCTATAATCATCCTCATATATAGACATACTATTCATATGCATCTATATAAAACCATACTATACTGGTTTGTCCTCTGTTTCTCTGAGAGCAGATAACATCTTCCTTCATAAGTCCATGTCTTTCCATATTTTTCCACCAACTCACCAAGTCTACCAACTCATCATTTCCTATACCACAGCAATACTCCAACCTTATACTGTCTAGCTATTTTAAATAGTCTAAAACAGTCTTGACTAATATAACTAATGTATGGCATAGTTTCTCTTTTTTGTGTTATAATTCTATTTTAGCTTCAACTTTCTCTGAGATCATGATTACTAACCCTGCTTTTTTCCCTAATAAATTCTACTCCTCATCTTTATTTTGTGTTTGTGTATCTTGACTTCTCTACTTTACTTCTACCTGCTATCTCACCATCCTAGTATTTAACCTATCCACCTCCAAAGATCCCTTCCTTATCCTCTCCCCTCACCCTTTCCCCTTACCCTCTTGTTTCTATGTGCATTTAGATGTTGATAGCCTTCCAGATATATGTTATTCCGTTTTTATCCCATTCCCGTTAATCAAGACACCTTTCTATACCCCAAAATTTGCCATTCATTGAATGTCCTTTTTATTTTCATTTAAGATTGTGCTTAACTTTGCTGGGTGTAATGTTTTTGACTGTAACCCCAATTCTTTTGCTCTTCGATATATAGTGTTCCAAGACCTGTGGTCTTTTAGTGTAGCCATTGCTAGGTCTTAGGTGATTCTAATTGTGGTTCTGTCATATTTGAATTTTTTCTTGTTGCTCATAAATTTGACTGTGATATTCCTCTAGATTTTCCTCATATGATCTCTTTCAGGTGATCAGTGGGGTTTTTTCTATTTCTACTTTCCCCTCTTGTTCTAAAGCTTCAGTACAATTTTCTTTAGTTATTTCTTATATTATTATATCAAGATTCTTTTTTTCAGGTAGTCTGATTATTCCTATATTTTCTCTTCTTGATCTATTCTTTGGAGAAGTTATTTTTCTTATGTTTCACATTTCCTCTGTTTTTCATTCTTTATATTTTGTTTTATTATATATCTTCTTTTATTATTTATATATTTTTTTCTTTTATTTTTTCTTGGCTGGCTTCCCCTTGCCCAATTCTAATTTTCAAGGAGTCATTTTCTCCCTCAAGATTTTGGATCTCCTTTTCCAGTTGATTGACTTTCTTTTCATAAACTTCTTGTTTTTCTTCTATCTTTTTTAAAATTTTTCCTCAATCTCTTTCATTTGATTTTTAAAGTCTTTTTTAAGTTCTCCCATGCATCCTTTTGGGGCAGGTGACCATTTGACATTATTCTTTGGGATAAGAGAGGCATTTTTAAAATTTCAATATCCTTCTCTGAAGACTAACCCCAGATTTCTCTATTCCCATTGTAACTTTCTATAGTTTGGTTCTTCCTCTGTTGCCTGGTCACTTTTTTAAAAAATTGTACCAGCTTATTATTGTAACCACTTCTAGTCCTGGGATCTGGGGGATGGTGTCTCTGGCCTCTGAGCCTCCTTCGGTTTTCCCCTTTCAGCCTGGAACTAAAACCAAGAACTCCACCCTCCTGTAAGTGCCTACAGTCAGTGGTATCCCCACACAACTGCTTCTGCACTCACATAGCATATGCTGGTTCCTTCTCACCCAGGGCCAGCTGTACCTGGTGTCCCGTATCAGGAGAGGTTCCCTCGATCTTCCCCTGCTCAGACACCAAATCCCCACACTGTCTGGGAAGTGAAAATTCCTATGGCTGGGACTGAGGCTATCTCCCAACTAGCCCAGGGCTTGCTGCTTGCTGTTTTAGAGGATCTGTCCAGGAGGTATTTACACTTCACAAGGATCAAACCTTGTTCTGTAATTTTTCTGGGATCTTCTCCCATTGTTTCAGGTAGGCCACTCTTCTGCCCCAACTTTTGTTTATTTTTACCACTATATTTGCTCAAGGTGTGATTTAGTCTTGTTTGTGGGGGAATATGGAGAGGTTGCAATTTTCTGACCGGAATCTTCCTGGAATCTTCTCCTCTCCATTATTTTTTAAAGGTCACTAACAGTGGCTCAGTAATCCCTGGAGTTCTTTCAGTAGCCTAGGATAAAGTTTATTCAGGAACTCATTAAGGGAAGCTAGGAACTCTGTTCATTCATTCATTCAAAAAGCTTTTACTTAATGCCTACTACATAAAAGGCACTAGGGTAGGAGACGGTGATACAAAGATAAAAACAAAATTGTTCTTGCTGTCTGGGAGATTATATTCTACTGGGAGGATGCAATATCTACACTGATGAGCAAATACAAAACACATACAAAGTAATTTGAAGGGTAAGGAAACATTTACTTGGGGAATTAAGAAAGATTTCATGTAGAGGGTGGTGCCAAAATGAACCTTAAAAAGAGCAATGGATTCTAAGAGGTAAAAGTTAGGAGGGAGAGCATTCCAGACATGGGAGACAGCCTGTGCAAAGGTGCATAGGTGGGAGATGGAATGTTGTATATGGGGAAATAGAAGTAGAACAATCTGGTTGGAATATAGTATGTACAAACAGAATAATATGAAACAAACCCAGAAAGTTAGACAGATGTTGATGGACTTTAAACATTAAACAGAAAAGTTTGTTTTTTAACCTAGAGTCAATTGGGGCTGCTACAGCTTCTTGAGCAAGGGAGTGACCCACTCAGAACCATGCTTTAAGAATATCATTTTGGCAGTATCCTGAATGAACAAAATAAAGAGAGAAAAAGACTGGAAGAAAGAGACCAGTTAGGAGGCTACACCTGGTGGTGTAAGTTTGTAATCTCTCCTACTGGGGAAGGAGAGGCTAAAGAATCTCTTGAGCTACAGTGGGCTAAGCCCATTGGGTAGCCATATGAAGTTCAGTGTTGGTAGGGTCAGTCATTTGGAAAGAGCGGCCACTGGGGTGAACTGGTCCAAGTAAGGAAAATGGAGCAGCTGAAAGTACTGGTCAAAGTGAGATTTGAACAATTATTGAACCCCATACTTCTAACCTGGGAAAAATAGAGAGACTTAGTGTCAAAAAAATGTTTTTTAAGAAAAAGAAAAAAAGGAGGTTATTACAAAGACTAAGAAAATAGGAGGCTGTTACAAAGACTAAGAAAAAAGGAGGCTGTTACAAAGACTAAGAAAAAAGGAGGCTATTCCTTTTGCCATCCACATGGATGCTGTTTTCCATGTATGTCCATGTGCATTAGTAGCAATGAAAACCTTTGTGGCTGCCTATGTCCTTGTTTGTGTGATTCGATAGTCCAGTCTTACCACCTCCTGACTTATCTTCTGACTCCCTCTACATCACTTTTGTTCTGTCCTTCCCTATCTGAAAAAATAATTGTTTTCCTTGAAAAATAAAACAAAAGTTCAGTTGATAGATATGACTTCTCTCTATCATCTCATCTACCTGACCCTTTCTTTCATTTTTTTCTTCCTGCCCCCTTTCTTTTTGATGTCCTTCCCATTCATCACCAGCCTACCTGCTTTCTTAGTGCCCCTGACACTCTTCTTACAGAACCATGATGCTCTTACATGTTCCATCCTTTTTATTTTCCCTTCCTTTCATCTTCTATGCAGATCTTTTTAAAAGTTGAAGCTGTTTGATGACTACCTTGGGTCGCCATGTGGGTCACTTTAGATAACTTCCTCTCCTCTTTTTCAGTAGAATAATTTACATTTCTGTCTTCAGAATTTTCTTTCTGAAACCTTCTCATGTTTCTCACAGACTTCTCTTGTAGCTGTAAGTCAGAGGACTCTAGTTATCATTTATCTGAACTTGTTGAAATCACTTGGGGTTTTTTTATATTAAAAGTATCTATACCCAGATTTCTATCACAGACTTGAAGATGGTGTGATTACTTTCTCCCAAGGTTTATACATCAACAACATTCTTCATTACAATCAGGTATATGTGGCTGTGTTCCTTGTTGGTTCTTTTACCTTTAGAAAAATGGAATGAGGGTGGTTAGATGGCACAGTGAATAGAGCACCAGCCCTGGAGTCAGAAGGACCTGAGTTCAAATCCAGCCTCAGATCTTTAACATGTACTAGCCATGTGACCTTGGGCAAGTCACTTAACCCCAATTGCCCTGCCTTCCCCCCTCCAAAAAGCAAGAAAAAAATTTTAATGAAAAAAATGAAAAATGGAAAAACATACCATAGACTTTAAACTCTTTTAAAAAGTAGTTCTTCTGTCTTGGAGAATGAGCACTGGTCAGCAGAGCAAGCATACATATCTTACTTCTAGATGTCTGAATCTCCATCCTCCATCCTCCAGAAGTCTGGTGGGGTGCTATTACAAAATGGCAGGAATCAGAACCAATGTTCCTCTTCTCCCTTGGCTAGGGAGGAAAGGAAAGAAGAGCCAGATGTCTGACCCTCCTAGCTGCTTACCAGTCTTTATTAGTGCTGTTTCCTTCCCAGTCAAATTTCCTCTTTCCATCTATGTGGATAATCTTTTCCATATATGTTCATTTGCCTGATTATCAATGAAAAACTGTGGCTGCCTATGTTTTTGTTTGTGTGATGAATGCCAATGAACCCCTCTGAGAAGGCAGAAGGCATCCTTCTTTAAGCATGAGCTGAAGTGAGGGGTGAGGTGTGGAAATGCATCCTATTTGGATTTTCCACAAGCAATGTATGTGTAGATAGTTAAAATAGTTAAAATATACAGACATGTAAGTATGTACAAATATATTTTATATGTGATATAAATATATATGTATATTTATGTATGTGTGTATGTCTATATACATATGTGTATATATGGTGGATGGGTAGATAGCCATAACTCCTAGGGAATGGTAAATAGTGAAAAATGTAGCCATATACAATGATTTCCATACCAGTAGACCTAGCTTTGATAAGCCTTTCAGGTGATGAGAGCCCAAACTTGTTGTTTTTCATACATGATTTTCCCTCTTGTATCTAAATGCCTATGCACAGATTATTTCCCAATTCTAGAGCACTCCCACATCATCCCTTCCGCCTCTAAGTTTTCCTGTGATTGATGAGTCCAATGCTGCCGAGTTTCAGTGGTACATAGAAGATCTAATTTATCTCCTTTACATTTATAGATTATTGTTCCTACTTTGTTCATGTACCCATTTGGAGGCCATGAGTTTTATTATTGGTTCTCCTCTAGAATAGAGTCACCTAAATTCCTGCTTCTCTCTTTGGTTCTTCTTCTTCCTATGTTGCACCCACTACTCCTGTGGTATCTAACTTGGCAGATACGTATGGGAAGTTTTTTCTTTTCCCTTAGAGTTCAAAGTCCTTTTGATCAGACTTACAAGACCCCAAACATATATTTTTATAAGCACTGATGAAGAAAGAATTATTCTTCAAAGACATTAAATGGTAGTCCAAAACCTAAATCCCCCACCTCTTTAACCATCTGTTTACTTCTCAGAACCATCTTTACCTTCCTAATCACAGAATCTGAGAGTTGAAAAGTTCCCCATAGACCATCTAATCCAACTCACATCTAAGCAATTCTCCCTGCAAGTGATCATATGGTCCAGAAGTGTCAAAAACACATCTCATGGGCCACATGCAGCCCATCACACTCTAAGTGTGGCCTGAACCAGATTAAAATATAATTGGGAAATACCTAACAAAAA
>CM053593.1:351289416-351305587 GCA_028646575.1 Pseudocheirus occidentalis | reverse complement strand
GGAAGAAAGAAAACCAAACATGGACATGAATGATAGCATGTAGATTGCTTCAGTCTCCATTTAAACTCTTATCTTTCTAGATCTTTCTCTGAATGTAGATATCTCCTTCCATCCTGAGACTTGTAGAGCTGTCTTATAACTGTGTGTTGCTGAGAATTCTGTTTATCAAAAGACAGTTGATTCTTGATTTTCCACATTAATAGAAGTGAATTTTCCACATAGAAATGAGTCATGTCACAGATCATTCCAAAATTGATCATCTTAAAAACCATTTCTCTCTGGCTTTGGATGACCTTTTCGTACTTACATTTGAATGTGAGTGTGTCTGATGACGATGACACATTATGGTTGAAGAAAGACATTCCCTCCTTTGGCACTTCTATAGTTATATTTCAAACTTGATTTCATGAAACTCTAGTGTATACTGACCATGTTCCTTGAACTATGTTGGCAATTGGGAAACAAAGATTTTTAAAAAGATACATTATTATTTTCTAGTGGAGGGATACAACATGTACACATACACACACTAAAGAATAATTCAAGGTAGAGTGTGGTGCAGACAAAAGAGGGATCCAAACAAAATACTCTAGGAACATTTGAAGAGGGAAGGAGTACCTTTACACCAAAATGCAGTGAATTGTTTAGATGCCTTATGTTCCCAACTGGTTTACAAGTTCCTGTAGAACAAATTGTGTCTTATGGGATCTTCATGTCCCTGACAGGATTTAGCAGATGGTAAAGATTCAATTAATGCTTAAATGAATTGATGTTCTGTAGATTCATGATGTTTCAGGTAAGAAAAAGAAGCCACATAATACCAGTCGTAAAAGGAACTGAGTAACTGTCCATACTGTGCCCTATTCAGCTCTACCTAGTCTCCATTGTAGACTAGACATGGCATAAAACATTCTCTTTGGGACAGAAGCCATCTCTAGGAGAAGAAGCTAAGCTTTTGAGCATGAGTTGGGGGCACAGTTCTTGTGTTACATTTTATGCTATGATTACTTTCTTTGGGGAATGACTGTCTTTGGGCTTGGCTAAAATAAAAAAGATATCAGACTTTCACTAGGAGTGTACAATCTCCTTAACCCCGTGGGCTATCAGTACAAATAATGCTCTATGAGTGTCTTTGGAAGGCCCTAAGGCTTAGACAGAGGAGAAATAAAGAAGGGAAATGAAGAGGAAAGGAAAAGGAAAGAGGAGAAAATGAATAAAGGAGGGAGTGATAAAAGGAATAGGAGAGAATAAATAAGGGAAGGAGAGATAAAAGAAAAGAAAATGAGGGGGGAATAGTGAAAATTACACAACTTAGTACTTAGTAACACAGTAGAATGCAAACTCCCAGAAGGTGAGGAGTGTTTATATTTTTATATTCCAAGTACCTAGCACAATGCTTGGCATGCAGTAGGTGTTTAATAAATGGTTTTGATTGATCATTTGATTGGCATCCCTGAAATACGATGTTTATTCCTGCTCCCAAACACTAAAGAACAGATGGGAAACAGATGTGACTTTCCCTCCCAGACTAACACAGAGCAGCAGCTTAGGTAAAGATGCCTTTTCATTCCAAGCTACATGGCTGTCAGACCCACATATTTCTAGGACCACAGGAGGCAATAAAGGTCCTTAAAAAAGAAAGCAGCATTGATTTTCTTTTTAAACAGATTTTATTCATATCATTTACCTTTCCCCTAACCCAGAGGTGGGGAACCTGCACTCTTGAGGACACATGTGGCCTTCTAGGTCCTCAACTGTGACCCTTTGACTGAATCCAAATTTCACAGAACAAATCCCCTTAATAAAAGGATGTATCCTATCAAACTTGGACTCAGTCAAAAGGCCACACCCAAGGATCTAGAAGGCCACATGAGGCCTTGAGGCAGCAGGTGCTCTACCCCTGCTCTAACCCTTCCCAGATAGCCATAGCTTATAACAAAAAATTTAAAAAGTAGAAGAGGAAAAAAAAAGTTAACAAAGCAAATCAATACATTAAAAAAAAAAAAGACTAATGTTATATGCAGTGTCCCACAGCTGTGGACCCTCAACTCTTCAAAGCGCCAGGGGAAGATATCTTCTCATATCTCCTTTTTGGGGGGATGGCCAGTTTTGTTCTCCAAAATTTCATAACATTCAGGTTCCGCTTACGTTGCCATAGGCATCATATTGTACTCCTGGTTCTGATTACATCACTTTGTATTGGTTCATATAAATCTTTTCATGTTTCTCTATATTCATCATGTTTGCTATTTCTTCTAGCATAGCAGGATTGCTTTCCACAATGACTACACCAATTCATAGCTTCACCAACATTGCATACATTACTATGCTTGTCTTTACACAATGCCACCATCATTGCCTTGGTCCCATCTCTTATCATCCTTTCCAGTTTTTACTGTGTACAGTAAGATGTGGGTGTTTTTTATTTGCATTTCTCTTACTAATAGTGATTTGGAGTGTTGTTTAATATAGTTGCTAGTAGTTTGCAATACTTCCTTTGAAAACTTTGTTCATGTCCTATGACTAACTGAATAGGGGGGTGATAGTCTAACTGTACCCTGCCCTCATCAGACTTCAGCTGGAACAGGGATAGGGAACCTGTGACCTTGAGACCACATGTGGTCCTCTAGGGACTCAAGTACAACCCTTTGACTAAATACAAAGTCTGAATCCCAAAAGGATTTGTTCTGTGAATTTTGGATTTAGTCAAAGGGCTGCCCTTGAGAACCTAGAGATATTGTTTTTTGTTCTGGGCACTATAGTTTAAGAAAGACGTTGGCCGGCTATAGATTGTCACCTTGAAGGCAAATTGCATGATGAAGTGCCTTGACACCATATCATATAAGTATCAGTTGAAGTAAGTAGAAATGTTTAACCTAAGCAAGAGTAGACTTTTGGGAGGAACATGATAATTGTCCCAAAGTATCTGAAGGTCTATGATAGGGAAGAGGGGTCCAATTTGTTCTTTTTGACCCCAAGAATTAGAAGCAGAAACAGAGGGTAGAAGTAACAAAGAGTTAAAGCTTGATGTCATGAAAAACTTTGTAACCCTTATAGCTGTCTGAAAGTAAGAGTGGATTGCCTGGAGAAGTTGTGGGTTACCTGTCCTCAAAGGTCTTCAAACAGAGACTGGACACTCACTTGCTATTGTGGGGATTTGTTTGTTGTATGAGTTAGATTAGATGGTCACTGAGGTTTCTCCTAACTCTCAAATTCTGTGGTTTTGCAAAACAAAGGGCATACATGAAATTGGGGAATTTTAATCTAAATTAACATCATTTTTTAAATAATAGACTTTAGGTGACTGAGGCAAAGGCTTTTTATTGTATATTTAGTATGCACTGATATTTTAATATACTTATGTTGACAGAAGTTAAGAATGAGTCATTTGAATTTCAGTTATTTTTTAAAGAAATATACTTTATTTTACATACTTTATATGCCACATTTACTTATATAGTTCTCAACTCACATAATTAGACATACACATATATTTTATCGAAAAAAATATTTTTCTTTTACTCTGGAAACATGTTTTATCTATACCACAGCCAACACAAGCTTGAATTAAAGAAGCAATTGGCTGTTTTCCAGGAGCTGAAGAGAGGGAGAGGAACAGGGTACTACTACAGATTATTAATATTTATTCCTCTCCTTCTCGATTCTGTTTATCTTCTGTGGGTTCAAGGACATCTGGTGTCCAACAGACCTTCAATTCTGTGGGGGAAATGTGAGCACTGAGTGGGATCTGTTGCAGCTGCCTAGTCCTCCTTCCTCTAGTCTAGGGACTTCTAGTCCCATACCTAAAACCCAAAAGGAGGGGAAATTCTAAATGTAAACACCACATTCACATTATTTCCTAATCATTCCATTCTCTGCTACTCTGTTTCACACACACATGAAACCCATTAGCCACATTACCTTGATTAAAGCAACCCTCACTTTTTTTGAGTATAAAACCAAGGGGCTATCATCTGCTCACTCCTCACTTGACTGACCCACAGTCACTCTATTACTAAGTTCTTAGTCTTACTTAACTCGAATTAACTTTGCATATCCATTAATCATCTTCTGTAGGGTGCGACAACTGCCTAAAAAATTAAAATAAAAACAAACCTACCTATACTTCATGACTGAGCTCAAATCCCAGTTCCTCCTTGAAGCCTCAGTAGGAAATGTCCTTTCCTTTCCCAGAATTCTCATAACTGATTTATATATTATATAAATTCTTCAAGGTTCTGCATAAATATGAGTCCTTATAAGAACCAACACTCCTATCTTCTTGACCTTAGGAAACTTAATGTCTCTGGTTGTGAGTTTTCTTATCCAGAAATGAAAGTGTTGGACTAGGTTGTCATTAGTCCCTTCTAATTAGAAATCTATAATCCTATAACCTGTGCTGTGTTTTGCAAAAACCCAGGTAATTAGGGTAACAGCATATAAGCTTGTAAGATATAGGTAATGTAACATATTGATTAGAACAATGGTTACATGAAAAATATACTAAGTACACATTAAGTATGTATCATTGCTTGGCTACTGCTGTTTATTTCAGGCTTCAACTTTCTAAACATTTCCTTTTCCACATATTTTCTCAGCTTTTTCTCTCATCTTCAAGGTAGCCCCCATAGGGAGGGAGAGATGTAACAAGCATTTATTAAGCACCTTCTGTTTACTAGGCACAATGCTAAGCACTTTACAAATGTAATCTCATCTGATCCTCACAATAACCCTGGGGGGTAGGTGCTATTATTACCCCCATTTTACAGATGGGGAAATTAAGGCAGACAGAGGTTAAGAGGCTTACCCAGTATCAAATAGCCAGGAAGTGGCTGAGGTCAAGTTGGAACTCAGGTCTTCTTGCCTAGTTCAGCACTATCTCTATTCGCTGTGCCTCCAGCTACTCTGCTGCCCTGGAATCTTAGAATAGAATCCAAAAGAGCCTTAGAAATCTTCTTCAATTCTTCATTTTGCAAATAATGAACAAGGAAAGAGAAACAGGATCGCAGAGCTAGTAAATGAAACCCCAGGGACTCAAACCTAATCATCTGATGCCAAGCCCGGTGCCCTTTCAAATCCATAGGCTGCCTTAAAGCCTTTGGCTCTTCTCTGACTGTTCATCAAGGTAAAAGTGCCACTTGTATCCCCAGAATTTTCCCCTTTGACTGTAGCAGCTTTCTGTCAACCTTGGAAAGATAGTTCTTCATTACCTGCCAGTTCTCAGCCTAAAGCCAGCTAGACAGAGCTCCAGATCCCACAATGAGCTCAGCTCAGCTCTCTCCTATCTCAGAATAGAAGGGAATTTCATGCTCCTACTTATTCTTCCCCTTTATGTGAGTATTACAAACTATCCCTTGCTTTTTAAAAGAACTGCGCCCGACTTTTCCCAGAATTTTTTTAAAAATTTAACTAAACGGAGCATGTACTAAAGATGTTATAGCAGATTGCTATTTTTAGAGCAGGATAAGGAAATGAGATCTAATATAAGAAACATCTACAAGTTTTAGAACAAAAAAATCATAACTATTAACACATTATAATATGTGATAATGCATTAATATAACAAATAATTTTTGTACTTGGATCTAAGAGGAAAAGACTGGAAATTGTGGCTAGTAAAATAAATAAGCAGGTATGTCTTAGAGACATAATGTGGAATAAGAACTGGCAACTGACCAACTTAGTCATCAAGGCATTCTCTTAGAATTTTTTACTTTCCTAGAATTGCCAAACACGTTTGGTAAACGTCTACCTCAATTTCTATTCATGTTGGAATACTTTAAGGTAGTATTCCACTTAATGTGGTGCTCTTCAATGCTATTAAAAGGCTGCAGTGATCATAGCAAGGAGACAAATTCAGGTTTTAGGTCAGGAAAAACTTCCTAACAATGATCACAATCCCAAAATGGAATGGAATGTCTAGAAAAATGTCGGGTTGTCCTTCCTTGGAGGTCCTTATGAAGATGCTAGACAATTGCTTGCTGAGTATGGTATGATACTGTCCCTTTTACATATGTGTTGGACTAGATGGCTGCTGAGGTCTCTTCCAGCTCTCAATTCTGTGATCCATAGAATGATAAAAATGTTCAGGCTCAATTGGGAGAATGACGGCTCCTCATCCATGGAGAGCTTTTTTCAGAAGTATATATGAGAAAAAATTAAGTACCTGCCCATTGATTGGGAAATGCCTGAATGACCTATGGTATAAGAAACAGTGAATATAAAGAATTTAGAGACGCTTTGGAAGATTTATTTATACAAAATAAGCATAAGCAGGAAAACCACATGCACAGTGACTACACAGATATACATGAGGAAAAACAGTACTGACAACTGAACTGAACAATATAACTATGAAAAAGGCTTATCCCAAAGAGAAAATGAACTTCTGAATGCATTTTGACTCCACAGAAGTTGGAGGCTTTTAAGTATGGAACAAGGCATATCCTACCAGACTTGGTTAATGCGTTGGCTGGTTTTGCTGAACAGCTTTTTCCCCCTTGTTTTTTTTTTTAATTCTTAGGTATAAGGTATTGCTCTGGATAGAGATAGATTCAGAAATGAAGGTATTGTAAAAAAAAAAATTTAAATCCATAAAAAATGTTAATTTGGAAAAAAGCTTTATGTGAAAAGAAGTATGCTAGGCACTGAGACACAAAGATAAATTAGACACTGTCTTTGATCTAACAGGGCCTACAACATAACAGGAGTGATAAGACATGTATAGAAATAAACAAAATACAACATAAAATATGATAAATGCAGAAAGTAAACCTTTTCCATTAAAAAGTGCTGTGTGTGTGTGTGTGTGTGTGTGTGTGACTGGAACATATTGGGAATTATAATGACTTGAGTTAGGATATCTCCTACTGCCATATCAGAGGCATCTGTTTGAAGCACATATGGTTGGTATAGGTCTAGATAATTTAGCAAAGGGTCAAGTTAACTGTCTCTTGGTTGATTATTGTCCTTCATTCTCAAAGAGGACTGAAATGACATCACTATGTTAGAGTCAAGTTACAGTATGTTCAGCTGTGGTGATTAGATCAATACAAGCTCAGGTCAAGCACAAATAGTCCATGTGAACATTTGGGGCGGATTCTCTAAATTTGTGCATTTCACAGAGCACAATGTCTTCTTTGATGTGAGTATATGATGCTGAGTAGTCCTTTGCCAGCATCTTCCATGTTATGCAATCAATTCCAAAGTTCTTCAGAGGAATGGTCACTTAATCTTCAGTTGAATAGAAACTCCTTGAGGGCAGGAACTGTTTCATTCTTGTCTTTGCATTCCTGATACCTAGCATCATGTCTGGCACATAGAGGGCACATAATAAATGCTCGTTGATTGATTATTCTAAAGGCTGACTCTCCCAGCTTTATGACCAGCTTTTCTGATGCTTAATCAAAGTTATTAGAGGCATTTTCAGGGTCAAGGAAATGCTACTTAGTGACAATCCTAATAAGTGCTGGATGGCTTTGGTTGTTATCATATCCTCCATTGAATCACTACTGGAAGGAACACTGGGCTAAGAGCCTGGAGACGTGGGTGATGGCCCTGGGGTAAGTCACTTGAGGAATTGACTCTACCTCCTCTAGTCTTCATTGTCTTCATTGGTATATTTTACCTAAAATTTCTTAATTTTCTACAGTTATCTAATTTTGCTTCCTATCACTTGGACCTGGTAGAATGAAAGCTATCTTAAGACTCTGGATGGGTATGTCTCAGTCACCAGAAACAAAACAGGACAAAAGAAGGGGTGGGACAGCAATGTAGCTACAGACCCCCTGGACAAAAAGAGAAAATGAGGAGTTTGGAAAAAATCACAGTTCTGGCACAGAGACATACCATAGTTGTGATGGAGATTTTAATTATCCAGACACCTGAGCCTTTTGTGCCAAGAGCAGAGCAGTTAATACCTTCTTACTTATCTTAGTAATGATTAGGCAAAGGATACAACAAAGTGAAGCTTTGTTCAGAATCTTAAACTAATTATCAGGGAGGAATTAGTTGCTGATGGAACCATGGGTGAAGTGACTACTCCATTCTAGAGTTTATGATCGAAAAGAATAAATTTGAGTGGTCTGATCTGCGCCCAACCCTTTGAGAGGACAGATTTCACCAGGTTAAGAGGAAGGCCAGTTAGCATCCTATGGACTAAGAAACTTCAGGGGAAGTCATACTAGGAGGGACAAAAGAGTCTCAAGAATGAAATTTTGAATGAAACAATGCCAGTGAAGAGGGGAAATAGGTCTTCGTCTGAAGATACCAAGGTGTATGCACAAAGAACCCACCAACCACATTAGATATTTGAAAGACAGAGGTGAAAGATGGACAAGGTCAGCTAACAGAGGGTGAATGAAAGCAAAGCACTGATCCTATAAAATGAATACCAGGAATACTCATTCAGAATGAGCTTGAAAGAGCTGTGAGAAAAGGTGGAGGCAACACTTCTACAATTAATCAGCTGCCAATCATTTGCTAAGCATTTACTATGTACCATTTACTTCATCTACCCGCTGAAAAATATCCCTGAGGGAAGCACAGTTTCCCTCAGCTCAGCTGCTGAGTTAATAATAGCACCTATTCTCAAGATTGCTGTAAAGATAAAATGAGGTCATTTTTGTAAAGTATTTTATAACCGTTAAAATGATATACAAATGTTATTATTATTATTAAGTTATAATTTATCAAGAGATAAATGCCACATTCATATTATTATATTTGTTCTTGTTTCTACAGGAAAGGGTCACAAAAATACATCTCTTTTATTAAACAAGGGTGACTCCCATGACCAAACACCTTATCAACTCTCAGGGATTGGGGAAATCCAGGTGGGCACTTGGTTTACTACCACACCTGAAGGCATTCGAATTGGCACCAAAGGATTAGAAAAACTACCAGACCTGGCACCATATTTGTCCTTTCAGGCTACAGATCCTGTTGATGGAACGGTATTGTGCATTATTCTATCGCTTCAAATTCTTCCATGAAGTCTCTAAGCTTGTTCAGACTCCATGAGTGTTCAGTGCTAGGCTCCACTGCCTCCAACATGGCAAGGCTCAAAAGAGGCATTACAAAGTCAATTCAGTGAGAACTGATTAAACCCCCAGGTGCTATACTAAGCATCAGGGATACTGAGGGAAGCAAAAATCATGTCTGCCCTCAAGAAGTACACATTCTAGTGGAAGAGACAACATGCAAACAAGATGATATATATAGAGTGCACACATACGTTCAAGGTGTGTGTTGTCTACATACATATAAAGTGTATATGGGATGTGTATATACATGTGAGATGTATATGTGGTATATATATGTATATATACATACATGTAAGATGCATATAGGGTGTGTGTACATGCATACATTCAAGATGTATATGTGCTGTGTGTATACATATATACACATACATATATATACATAATATGAGATGTATATGGGGTCTGTGTATATATGCACACACACATTTGAGATCCCTACAGGGTGTGTGTATATACATAGAAGCAAGATATGTATATACATACAAGATGTATATGGAGTGTGCAAATACATATAGATGTATATTATGTAAATGTGCGTATACACACATATAGATATAGATATAGATATAGATGGATATAGATATAGATATATACATATACATATATACATATATACACAAGATGTGTACAGGGGAAATTGGAGGTAATCTTAGACAAAAGGTACTAGCCCAGAGAGAGATGAGAAGAAAACAGTATTTGAGCTAAATCTTGAAGGAAGTCAAGGAGGCCAGGAGGTGGAGACAGAGAGCATTCCAGGAGTGGAGACTAGTCAGTGAAAACAGATTTGGGAGTTATTTTGTGTGAAAAGAATAAGAAAAAGGCCAGTGTCCCTGGACTACAGAGTACATGTAAGTACATGTAAGAGAGAAAAGCATGAGAAGCAAGGAAAGGAGCAGATTATGGAGGCCTTTAGAAGCCAAAAAGAGGATTTTCTACTTCCCCCTAGAGGTGATAGGAAACTACTGGAATTGACTGAATGGGGTCAGACTTACACTTTGGAAGATTAGTTTGGGAGATGAAGGAAGGAAGGACTCGATCATGGAGAGACTTGGTAGGACAGACCAACCAGTAAGTAATTTCAATAGCCCAGGTATGAGGTGACAAAGGCCTGAAGCAGGGTAGTGGCTGAATCAGTGGAGAGAATGGGACTTCTATGAAAGGTCTTATAAAGAGAGAGATGATGGGATTAGCCTTCAACTGTTTATGTGGAGAGAGAATGAGAATTAGTGGATAGCCCAGGGTGCAAGCCTGGGTGACTGGGAGAATGGTGGTACTGTCAACACTAATAAGGAAGTTAGGGTGTGGGGAAGGTTTTAAGGGATAGATAATGAGTTCTATTTTAGGCATGTTGAGTTTAAGGATATCTAATTTAAGATAGACAGTGATGATGATGATGACGACGACGATGATGATGATGATGATGATGATGATGAATATCTAGAATTTATATAGCATTTGCACAGCACTTTAACAAATATTGTATTTGATCCTCACAACAGCCCTGGGTGGTAGATTCTATTGCTATCCCCATTTTACAGGTGAAGAAATCGAGGTAGACATAGATTAAGTGACTTATATCCATGGTCACACAAGTAATAAGTGCCTGAGGTAAGATTCAAACTCAAGTTTTCCTAACACCAAATCCAAGGCTAAGCAGTTGGTGGATGTGAGACTGAAGGTCAGGAAAGAGTTAAAGGCTGGACAAATATATTTAAGAATCTTATTATAGAGACTGTAATTGAATCCATGGCAGCTACTGAGACCACCAAGTGAAATAATATAGGAGAAAAGAAGGTCAAAGGCAGGCTCTTGGGACATCAAAGATGTAGTTGTCACTGACCTTATAACAAAATCCATCTCAACTAGTCCTTTGGTTTATTCAGTACCTAGGACTTCAGGAAACATATCACAAAACAATAAAACCCAGTGTGCAAGACTCTGTTTCCCTCAAAGACAAGTACATTCTACACTGTTATTCACAAATATAGAAACACAAAGTTTCCCAGATTCCCTAGAGCTATCCTTCCCTACTATGACGAAGTCTCCCCCAATTTACTTGCTCGACCTTCTTCAGAAAAAAAACACAGCTATACCAACACAATATAATACAGCAACATAAAAACCAGAAGCCTAGGTTCTCCCTGACCCCAGGAAATTCTCTTAAGACCATGAGGTACAGACATGGAGCTGAGCCCTATCGGGGGAGAGGATTTACATAGTGATAAAAATCACAGGTCTTGTCTCCAACCAAAAAAGAAGAGAGCCACTAGAAATGAGCTAGTAGGAGGTGTGATAACAAAACACAAGAATTATAAAAGACAAGAAAACCTGGGACAAGATGTGTAGTACACTGGCAAATGGGTTGCATTTGGAGTCTGAGGATCTTAGTTTCTTCCTACCTCTACGGCCTTGGACAAGGCACTTCATTTCTCTGGGCTTTACCATTTTTACTAGCTGTCCCCCATGCCTGGAAAGCTCTTCCTCTTCATCTCTGCCTCCTGGCTTCCTTCAGGTCTCTGCTAAAAAATCCCACTTTCTATAGGAAGCCTTTTCCAATCTCACTTAATTTTAGTGCCTTCTTTCTATTATCTCCAAATTATTAAACACACACACACACACACACACTCATTTGTGACTATAGCTTGTTTGTACAAAGTGTTTGGATATTATCTTCCCCATTCAACTGTGAGCTCTGGGACTGCCTTTTGCATTTCTTTGAATCCCCATCAGTTAGGACAAGGCTTACCATACAGTAGGTGCTTAACAAATGTTTATTGACTATCTCGTTGGACCAGAAAATCACTGACATCCCCTGCAACTATAAAAATCTGCAGTTAGGAAGACCCTCACATAATTTCTTCTATCTTCCCATCTGATCTAAGCGCAAGCTTGTGTGAACCAGAAGCTTCACTGTTTGTGATAACCTACCCAGCTAAAGTAAAGAAAATTAAAGGTCTTTCCAAGCTTCCCCCGAAGTCCTATGAACAAATATTATCCATTAATTTCTTATAATTTACAGGTATTAAAAGACTCCAGATCTTAATAATAATAAGCATGCTTAAGTTTTGCCATTAGGCAATCAAAACCCAAGAGGTTTACCATCTACTTGTTGCTTCTCCATCCAGGTCTTGACAACTCGAGAAGACAAAGTAACTATTGTGATAAAAACTGATGGGACAAGGATAGTGGATCATGCTGATGGCACCCGAATCACAACTTTCTATCAGGTTTATGAAGACACTATCGTACCTTCAACTGATCAAGAAGCAAGTAAGTTTACATCAATTCACCACCACAGACAATGAAGGCTGTACATGGTGTCTTGAATTTCTGCTTCATTAGGACATTGTCAGACTTTAGCTTGCTCTGATCCTCACAGATGAACACATTAGCATAATTATATTAACCACTATGAATACCATTAGCCTACAATCATTAATCCCAATAAGCCACATGCCAGTTCATATTATATACCACTCCATGTTGCCCACTTGGCCAGATGGTCTAGAGTAGACTTCCACTACAGCGTGGCTTCTGAATTTCCTTTCCTTGGTCCTTATGCAGTGGTGCAAATCTACCTGAGGCACAGTGCTTCTCTGCCTCTCTGTGTCCCAAAACGTTCCTTTGGAATAAGGTGTATGCATCTTGCCATCACCAGTGGTCTACTCAACAATCAGTCAATTGACAAAAATGTATGAAGTGCTTCCTCTGTACCAGATACTACAAAAGGTTCTGGGGGTACAAATATAACATATGAAAAAGTCCCCTACTCCCATGAGTCATAGTCTTAGCGATACCTAGGAGATCATAGGCTCATAGGCTTTATAGCTGGAAAGGACCTTAGAGATCAACCAGTCCATCCCCTTCATTTTACAGGTGGCAAAGACATTTAAGTGAGCTAGTTGCCCTGAGTCATGCAAGGCAGACTATGTCTTCTGTCTCCCAGTCCAGGGCTCTTTCCATCTTTGCCACCATGCCTTAAGCTCTTGAGTTTGCTTCAATAATTTCTCCACACTCTTAGCATTGGGGATATATAGATATCTAAGATCTTGAGTGTCATATCTGCCCTTTCTTCTCAAACCAGTATGTCTTGTGAATTACTGAGAAATTCCACTATTCTTTCTCTATCTTTTGCTGTTTTATAGGGTGCTAAGTCATCATATTTGGGCACTTTTCTCCCCATTCTCTTCATTCTCAATCTAAAATTTTCTTGATCAGATTAACAATCCACCAAGCAAATGCATTCTTTCAGCTCTGCCTGAGAGCCACATCATTCCATGTCAAAAGTCCATTATTCCCATGGCCTATATCCAGAAAACCAAATCCTGTTCTCTGACTTAGAAAACTGCTCCAAATTTTCACTTTGATCTATACAAACGTATCGCCTGCTAAAGCTGTGCAGAATCATAAAGATCGGTCTAACTCCTCCATTGTCCAGATGGTGAAGTCAAGGCTCAGAGTAGTGGTCATTTGCTGTAAGTCATACAGCTGGCAGGTAACAAGACTGGGCCTTGACCTCAGGTCTCCTGACCATTTCCAGGCTACCGCACTTCCCTTGTCCTCCTTTCTTTTATCGAGTCCCTACCCTCAGTGAGCAGCAGTGATAAAACTAGCTTTGCTTTCTCCTTTGGATATGTGTTCAGTTACTGAACATGCCAACTTTGTTTTCCTTGGAGTTTGTGTTCAATTTAAAAACAAATGTGTTTGAACTCAGGCTCCTTTATTTGCTTAAACATATTAAACATTGCTTCCAACACTAAGAGGGGCAGTCTTGGCAGAAATGACCAGTCCTCAGTCCCAGGATACCAAAAAGTCATACATCATAACAGAGGGCATGAAAAGCAGTAATCCCAGATTTCCTCTCTGCCTTTCAGTTGTGTGCCTTTAGTTGAGTCTTGTAGAATGAAGAGAGCCTTAGCTCTTAAAGTCTAAAGTCCGTTAGTCCAGCACCACTTCAACCATGACCACCTCTATTTGCTCTTAGATGAATCCTCGTGGTCCATCACCAGGCAAGTGAAGTGTATGCGAATAGAGAGTCCCCACTATGCTTCTGTTATTACAAACTGTGAGGACAGCAGCTGCTGTGCCACTTTCGGAGATGGGACATCAATTATTGCAAAGCCACAAGGAACATACCAGGTGAGCCAAGGTGAAAGGTGCAAACAGTTCTGATAGTATGGATGAGGTCTTCTAGCGATCCTTTTGCCTTCTGGGTATTCCTTTCATACTCTCTTTTCCATATGTAACCCTATACCAGTAAAAATAGACTATTGTTGCTGATACCCTTTTGAGTTGTCCTTTAAGGTATATAAGGACTCACATTTTACATCGTGTTTTATAGAGCAGTCAAAAGGCATGGATTAAGAACTTAATCTGTGTTAGACACTTCACTGAGCACTGGGGATACAAAGAAAAATTCTTTTTCAAAAGCAGCCCTGCTGGGGGCAGCTAGGTGGTGCCGTGAATAGAGAACCGGCCCTGGAGTCAGGAGGACCTGAGTTCAAAATTGACCTCAGACACTTAACACTTACTAGCCATGTGACCTCGGGCAGGTCACTTAACCCCAATTGCCCTGCCTTCCCCCCTCCAAAAAGACACACATAAAAAAAAATGAGCCCTGCCTTCAAAGAGCTTACATTCTAATGGTGGAGAGAGAACACATATAAGCATATACAAAATGCATGTAACTGGAATGGACCTTGTAGTTCATCTAGTCTTTATTTTACAAATGAAGAAACTAGGCCCAGAGATGAGAAATGGTTGCGCCAGGACTGCCCAGGTCTTAAATGGTAGACCTGGGATTCAAATCTTAATCCCTCATTCCTTCCACTAACCAATGCTGCTTCAGGCTTCACAATACTCCCATTTCATGGTTGAAGTAACCCCAACTGCCCTCCAAAAAGCAAAAAAAAAAAAAAAAAAAAAAAGTAAGCAAGAGTTAGTTTCATCTTGCATCCAAAACCAAGGCACATCATTTCATGGGACTCCTGGATATCTCACCTTGAAGCGTTTTCAGTAAGTAACCAGAATCAAACAGACCAACATAAAGAAATTTGCAGCTTACATGCCAACATCTGTTGTGAAAGAAGGAGGCAAAGACAATCTATGAAGAACTGGACAAGACTCTCAGGTCAACATTAGCCTTCATGCTTTCACTTTAGTGAGGTGGTGGATGCAGGATGACAATAATGAAAAAAATATTTAGTTCATTATCAAGAAATGTCGAGGTTTACTCAGAAACCTCCTGCCTATACATCAATAATATTTTCTGCAACAAAAGAATTGGAAAGCACAGAGCACTGAAAATACTAAACACGTCATTTTTAAAAATTGAAATTAATTATTTTGAGCATCAGGAATTGACCAATTATCAGCATAGAAGTTATTTAAGAATCAGCTGTGCATGTACAGCTAGGTCATGAAATTAAACCACATAAACATAAAAATCAATATCAAACTCAAGGAAAGGGAGAAGATAAGAGGATATTGGGTGGGATAATAGTGCTCCAAATTGACCTCAGAGGCCACTGTCCAAGGTAGCTGATTCTGCTTTTGATTATTCTAATTGTTAAGAAATGTTTTCTTTATCAATCCATCCACAAGCATTTATTAAGTGACTACTGTGTGCTAGGAAGATAAGTAGATGCTAGAGATACAAAGACAAAATGAAATAATCTTTGTCCTCACAGAATTTAGCCTATTAGAGGAAATAAATACATAAGTAAATTTATAAATGCATAAAGTAATTTGTGGGGTACTAACATCCAATAGTAGCTGAAGGAATCATTTGGGTCACTTGGGACAAAAAAAGGAGAACTCTCAGTGAATGCCTTCAATTTTTTCAGTAAAACTTGAGTTTTTCAGATAGGAGAATGGCTAGAGGAAGAGCCATGTGTGGTTTCATGGAATGGTTTGCAAGAGCCACTGTGGTGAGTGTGATAGTGAATTCATTAGGGAGGTCTACAAGAATTGCCTAGCAGCAGCGAAAGTCCAGTTGAGGTTGCGCAGCAAAAATTTATAGTTTATCCACTCTGAATGGCTGCATGGTTTTCTCCATTTTTATTCAGCAGCACAGGCATAGGAACTAAGGCAGTAGTTAGTGTGAATGATCCAAAGCTTGATCTTGG
>CM053593.1:351265068-351288916 GCA_028646575.1 Pseudocheirus occidentalis | reverse complement strand
ATAAACATACATGTAGTACATAATATATATATATGTATATATATATATTACACTGTGGTATATTTCACATATATTTATAGCACATACATTTAAAATAAAAAGTATATGTCATCTTTTATTTAACAGAAGTCCATTAGACACAATTTCAATTTAATATGTTATAAACTCCCTCTAAGGAACTTTATCCTTGGAAATTATAAAATTTTGGTCTGGTGCTTTCATTTTGCCTCTCATAACCATAGGTTTATCAGTCTAGATCTGGAAGGAACCGCAAATTTCACCTTGTATAACTTGATTGCTTTGTAAATGAGGAAACCGGTATGGAGGCTCAGAGAGCTTACATAAGGGGTGCAAAAATCTCTTGTTCTATGTTTGTGCATATACAATATGCAGAAATAAATACTCACACAGATTTGAAAATAACCTAAATTCCCAAAAGGTGGGGAATTAAGGAATTCTTTACTCTTCTGTCAAACCAATCTTCCTCAAGACCATGTCTGATCATGTTAACCCCTTATTCAACAAACTGCCATGGCTCCTAATTACCTCAAAGATCACATATGAAATCCTCTGTTTGACTTGTAAAGCTCTTCACATAATCTGGCTTTCTTCTATTTCCCAGTCTTCTTAGACCTTCCTCCCCCAATATATAGTAGATCCAGTGACACTGGCCTCCTTGTTTTATTCCTCACCTGAGACTACCTGCTCCATCTCCTTGCTCCAGGCATTTTCACTGAGTGTCCCCTATGCCTGGAATTCTCTCCTTCATCTCTGCCTTCTGGCTTCCTGTCTTCCTTTAAGTCTCAGCTAAATTCCAACCTTCTGGAAGAAGCCTTTCCTAATCCCCCTTAATGCTAATGCCTTCCTTCCCACTGATCATTCCTAATTTACAATGCATACTTTTTTTGGTACATAGTTGGTTGCATATTGTCTGTCCCATTTGTCTTGTGACATCCTTGACTGAGAGCAGAGACTCCTCCCCTCTTTTGTTGTATCCCCAGTACATGGCACAATGCCTGCACATAATAAATATTTAATAAATTCTTGTTGACTGACTCTGGTATAGAGATTAAGTGGAGTACATTGCAATCGGGGTTTGAGAAATGACTGGCATTCTGGAACTTGCTACTCAGAGGGATAAGCATTCTCCCAAAGTCTTGAGAGTGATTTAGACTATTGCAATCTTTGAGTCAGATGGGGGACTTTAGGCACATTCAGATATTCTAAAAGAGACCCACATAGATCGTGAGAGAGAAAATGGAGAAGAAGGAGGAAGGAGATGGCATCCCTAGTCCTGTTTAGGACCCAAGAAGCCAAAATGGGAGTCTCAGTGGCACAGGGGCAAGAGACAAAAGAAGCAACTGAAAGGAGAACTTGAAAGGAGAACTTGAAAGGAAGACGCAGCTGTGGCAGAGGAGGAAGAGATCCAGGTGGTCCATTGGGCACTATAGTCTTCTTGGGACAGAGGGTTCAAATAGATATGACTAGTTGTACTCACTTTTTCAAGGCCTTAGGGAAGTTTTCCCCAAAGGTTTACTCTTTCCTTAACTTTTCCCTTTGCCTATCTAGTAATCAATGCTTCAATACATTCGTCTTGCTTCTTTAGCTTAAAATGTTTCCTGTATCCTAATTTTGCCTCAAATAAAGAGAATATGGAGAAGCCAAGGGTTAGCTGGAGATACACAAAAACTTAAATTAAGATAGAGAGTCGAACACCTGTTTAAATGCTTTGCATCCTCCTATTTGGCTTTGGATGGGTATACCTTATTCAAAACAAACAGGACAGGAAAATGGTGGGATGGGAGAACCATTGTCTATTCAGGCATATTTATATGATGAAATCCAAGAATCAGAGGGGGGGAAACATGACAAATAATACTTGGGTGAAGGTCAATGGAGGGAGAAATACAAGTGATTTTTATCATCAGAGCATACCACAAACTACTTGCACAGTGAACATTCATAAGGAACTGGAGAAATAGATCATAAGGCATGTTATAGCAATGATGAGGGACCTCCATTATGCAGAAATCTGCTAGGACTCTGCCAAAAATCAGAACAACTTATAACTTCTCAACTTGCCTTAGTAATAATTTCATCCTTCAAAAGGTAGAGGAAGAACAAGGAGAAATTCTATTTACAAGGGAAGAAGTGGTTTCTGGATTGAAATGATGGGAAACAGGGGAAAGTGGTTATCTCATAGAATTTGATCTAAAAGAGAGAGAATCTAGGCATAGTCTGACACATGCCATGGACATTGGGAGAGGGGAGGAAGCGGGAATTAAAAAGGGTTGAGATGGAATATGATCCCAAGGATGAAAATGCAACTGGGGCTGTCAGTCCAAGAGGAAGGGGAGATGCTCAAGAACTGACTTGTGAAGAAACTAAGGGGAACAGTTTAATGAGGAGAAAAAAAACCCCATGGATTTTGTCTGAAGAGACTGATTGCTCTATGGGGAACCCATTGAGCAATTCAGATTTAAAAGAGAAATGCAAAGAGCACAGAAATAAAGTGAGGTAATAATCATCACAACATTTATATAGTGTCTATGTGCTCGGCACCATGCTAAGTTCTTTATAAGAACTCCCACAGTCTCGTCTGGAGTAATATGATCAGTTCTGGATGCCATGGTACAAAAAATACATTGATAAACTAGTGAGCATCTACAGAAGAGGAGCCAGTGTGGTGAAGTCTTGAATCTATATCTTGTGTACCAGCTGAAGTTTTGCGTGGAGAAGACTCAAAGGGAACACGAGAGATTAACCTTATTTAGCTGGTCATGAAAGATAAAACCAGGAATGAGGTAGAAGTTGCAAAGAGTTCAATTTGGGTTTGATGTCAGGAAAACCAATTACAGTGGCCTAAGAGCTGCTTTAATGTGCTACCTAGAGAGATGCTGGGTTTTATCTGTTGGGTGCTCTTCTAACAGAAGCTTGACATCCACATGCTTATATATTTCTCCTTTCAGATTAAGTATGGATTTTTGTGTATAAATTAAAATCTGTAAGTATATGTCAAATCCACTGTGTATATAACTCAGCATATATATTCAGGGCAGTAACTGCAGCCCAGTGATGAGTTGAGCCTAGAATTGAACAGGAGGAACACAGAGGGATGTATTTGGGAAACTGCATAGTTCTCTGAACAATTCAAATTGCTTCTTGATGCAAAGAACCATCTTTTCAACATAAATGTTCTCTCAATAATGCTCTATGGCCCCAAAGCTAGAGATGCCATAATATTGTTATGGGAAAAGGTAGACAGGAACATGTTTCCAATAATGACCTATATTCCTAAATTGACATTAAAAAACATAATTAAGTAAAAATGTATGATTGGAAGAGGAAGTGGGTCATTCATGGGGCCTGAGCAAGGGATAACATGGACAATCTTGGTGCTGCACTGGTACCCATGAAAAGCATGAAGACCTAAGGGTAACCCTTCCGCAAAATTGGTAGATCCACTCTGAAGGAGCTATGAAAGACTGTGGATATTAATGATACAGGCATGGACGTATAATGTTCTCCACAGAGGGAATGCGCACATGGACAACCTCACCGAGATTTGCTGAAGTATCAAAAAAGCAGAATAGATATTATTTAGGCAAATACCACAAACCAAATCAAGGTGAGACATCCTGATGTTGCTAGCAGGTACAACAATCTCATTTTCCCTTCCACTGGTTTATTTTCTGGTACATTAAATCACATTCCACTTCTTCCACAAAGTCTTCCTTTATATCTATCAAAACCTTTCCCCTAAAACTATGGTAATATTGTGGTTTATAACTCTCTGCAATATTCTATAATATTGTTTATTTATTAGTGAGGTAACTAAGTAGTCCAGTGGGTAGAGCAATGGGTATGGAGTAAGGAAGACCTGAGTTCAAATTCATCTCACACACCTACCAGCTAGGTGACCCTGAATAAGTCATTGTAATCTCCATTTGCCTCAGTTTTCTCATCTGAAAAAGGAAATAATAATAGCACCTACTTCCCAAGGTTTTTGTGAGGATCAGATGAGGTAATATTGTAGGTGTAAAGTCCTTAGCGCTGTGACTGGAGCATAATAAGCTCTATACGAATGTAAAGTATTGTTATTATAATTAACTGTGCTCACGTCTGATCCCCTTACTGAACCTAACATTGATGAGGACAGGGACTGTGCCTTATCTAAATTCCACATGTCTCCCAGCGGCTATCGCTATGTTCTGCACACAGTAAACGTTCGTTGTATCGTTGTTGTTGTTGTTGACTTCTCTTCCGTAGGGTCCAATACTCTGTGATCCCATTTGGGGTTTTCTTGGAAAAGATACTGGAGGGATTTGCCATTTCTTTCTCCAGATTATTTTACAGATGAGGAAACTGAGGCATATTAGGTTAAGTGACTTGCCCAAGGTCTCATAGCTAGTAAGTGTCTGAGGCTGGATTTGAACCCAGGAAGATGAATTTCCTGATGTCAGGCTCAATGCTCTATGCACTATGGCTCTCCCTTACCGCCAACACCGATGTGCTAGGCTGTATTATGCGGTATTGTCCCACATTATACCATATTATGGTGTGTCTTGGTGATCAAGTTACCTGTCTTTGGTGTCCTTGATCTCTTCTTTTTAACTTTGCCTTCATCATCCGAGGAATCGTTGTCTTCTTGTCTTTTCACCTTTCCTTGGAGCTTCTTGGGGTCTTTTATGTGAATAAAGAAACTGTGCTTGTCCTTTTTCACTTTCACTTTTACAAAAGTCGGCCCTAAGAAGTAATAGGGCAGAGACAGGTGAATGAGCCTGTCCCTGCGAGTTCTCAGAAAACTTCCCCACAATTCTTGGAGAGGAGCATGGTGTGCTTCTGTAATTATATACACAGACACATGTTATACTCACATGTACACATGTATGTGTATACACATGTGTGTGCATGCGCATACATATATACATACATACACACACAAATCTAATTAGAATTAGGAGCAAAGCAGGCACTAGACAGATGGTGAAGTAGGCATGTTTTCCTTTGGCACCTTTCCACCTTCCCTTCTCCAAATGTACCTATTGTCCCCATAGTATCCCTAGCTCTAAACCACCCACATTTACCCTCTCTAGGCAGTGCTTCATGTTCCAAAATAAATATTACTTTTTTCCATCATCAAAACTTCCATTCTCCTGGAGAGATGATCTCAATATTTAGCAGAAGGAATCTGTATTACAGTATGAATTAGTTTGATAGTTTAATGCATTATACTTTCTATGGAAACTTGTTGACCTAAAAGACCATAAGGCATAAAATCTGTTCCAAGGGTCCTTGATGTTCTATGACTTAAAATATTACTCAGAATGGCCGTATTGGTCCTGTAGAATCTAGAATATAATGTCCTAAGACAGGAGTGGGATATGAATAGGGCCATATGTATATAAAAGTTAAACATGACTCAAGACACCATCTGAGTGGCACTGCTTTACCCTATCATAGTAAACAATAGTCCCATTGTCCTGGGGTTATCCAAAGTGAATTCACACTTCTTGATTTATTTTTTTTCCACAATGTACCTTTTCCAAATACTATCTTTTCCACTTCAATCTGTCCTCCATCAGAGGGATACAAAAAGTAATTTGTACTGGAGACTTGGGTTGGATTCTCTCCCATGTTGTATCCTTGGAACTAGAAAAAGAGAACATTATCTTGCACATGTAAGGATGTAATGGACAGAAAATGGGTAAAAATATGAATCAATTTAAGTAATTTTAGATTTGTTACATAGAGTTCTTTTAAAGACAGTTATAGATAATAAGAATCATAGAAATTCAAGTTGAACCTCAGAAATAAAGGGAGATAGATAGAAACTAATATATTGGCTCATGCCAATACAATAATAAATGATAATACTAACAAATCAATTTACAAATTCAGTGTCAATCAAATTAACTGAAGGGTACGTCATTGAACTAGACAAATCAAGTGAATTTAGAAAAACAAAAGGTCTAAAATGAGAAAAATTATTTATAAAGAAGATTTAGCATTATCAGATTTCGAACCATATTATAAAATATAAGTCATTAAAAACTATTTGGTAATGGTTAAAACAAAACCCAGGAAAGTATGTTAGTGGAACAGACTATATAAACAAGAAAAAGAAGCAACTGGAAATAGAATTCCAGTGTTTCATAAATCTAAGGCCATAAATTAGTGGGGAGAGAACTCTCTTTTCCATCACTACTGATTGGGGGAAAAAGTAATTTGGAATAAATTGTCTAGACAAATTTCTGATACCATACACAAACACACACACACACACATGCTCCAAATGGATATATCACCAGAATATGTCATAAAAGTATTTTAAAAATTTAGCATAGAACAATATCAGATATTTTCTTTCCCATTTATGGCTAGGGAAATATTTTTTAAATAAGCCAGGGATAGTAGAGATTACAAAATAAACATCTTGACTACGCAAACTAAAAAAACAAACCCTTTTATATGAATAAAATACATGAAAATAGAATAATAAGAAGAGAAATTGTAGAGTGGTAGAATATACATCAAATATCACTGATTGCATTTCAAGATCAGAGATATATAAGACATTGACACAAAAATATAATAACACCAATAGCCATTCATTAGTATTCTGGTTGTCAAAGCATATTAAGTTTTCATAAGCATCCCAAACTATAAATGATCATAAGAAGACGTGCTACAAATCACTAACAATAACAGAAATTCAAATGACTACATTTCTCAGATTTCGTGCTATTCCACGCAAATTGGCAAAGATGACAAAAATGGTAATAGTCAATGCTGGAGGGACTATGGGATGACAGGCTCATTATTGAACTGTTGGTGCAGCTGAGAGAGATCCAAATGTTCTGCGTATCACTTTGGAATTATGAACGAAAAGTGGCTATGCCATCCACACCTTTTTGACTCAGTGATTTCACTCTTAGGTTTATAAAGAACTGAAGACAGAAACCGAAGTCCAATATTTATCAAAATAATACAAGTAAACTTCTTTGTGATAGAAAAGAAGTAGAAGCAAAGTGAGTGCCCATTGTTGAGAAGTGACTGTAGCAAAAAACCAAACAAAACTGTACTATATGAATGCAAAGGAATATAATTATGCAGGAGAGGCAGCAGGGAACAGTTGGTAAGGCAGAGGAGCTGGCATGAGAAAGAAATGGGTTCAAATATCACCTCAGACATTTACTATCAGGGTGACTGGTGGCAATTCACTTAGGTCCCTTATCTAGTTCTAACGATGATACCATGATTATAGAAAATTCCAAATATGAATCTTTTGGAGAAACTTGGCAAGATTTGCATGAACTAATTCTAAGTAAAACCAGCAGAATCAGAACAATGTACACAGTGCTTCCGATGATATCAGTGAAAACATCATTAAAAAGAAGGTGAACTCTTCACATTGGAAAAACCAGTGAAGATACCAGAGAAGAGACAACTAAGCACACCCTAACCCACCCTCCACTTTCCTCACAGCAGTGAAGCAGGAGAAAATGTTGCCTACATTGTTGTCTCTGCATTGTTTTTGCTTAACTGTTTCTCTGGCTCTAGGGAGGGTAATATCTAAAGGTGGAAAGGCCTTTTTCTGTGAAAAATGTCTATGATATAAAGTAAAAATGCATCAATAAAATGTATTAAAAATTAATTCATTTCCAATACTAAAGGAGCTCAAAGAACTTTCCAGGCTTTAGACTGAAATGACTTCATCAGTTACTCCTGGATGGTAGCAAGTAATACTGTAATAAATCATCACTTTACAAGTGTCAAAATGACCTCCAAAACAACATGCCAAAGTTTTGAATTTGTGTTCTGGGTACAATCCAATGCAATACTGGAGCTCAGAAACCTGTCAGGAGATGACTTAGCGCCAAATTTTCTTCTCTTGGCTCATATTAGAAATGCTACAACTGTCAATTAGCTAACCACATTGACTGTTAGAAAGAAGTCATGCATATCCTGACTGGGTGGAAGGTAGTCTTTATGCCCCACCCCCACCCCAACATTTCAGAAATCTCACTGATGATTCAGCTCTATCTATGCCACTGATTTCTAGCTGGTCAGTCTTCCTGGTTCCACCTTATGATACATTAATTTTTATTTACAGACATGTGCCCACCACTGGATTAAGATTCCAGATACAGTCAGTGGAAAGGGATTTGGTGCTCTAATGTTCTTTTAGCAATTTGAATGGAGTTGGTTGAACCTGAAGGAGGTTGATTTGGAGGTCAATATAAAGAATGTCTTAGCAATTACAAGTCCAAGAGTGGAAAGGCCTGCCATTCTAAGTAGTTATCCTTTGTCACCGGGTTTAGAGGAGGAAAGGACTTCAGAAATTAGCTAATTTTATTTTATTTTTTCATCTTTTATTATTTCCTTGATTTTACTGATATTGATTTATTGATAATTTTGAAGAGAAGGATCCATGACTGAGCCCTAGCTAGAACTACAGTTAAATAGCAAGACATGAATAATCTTCCAACAAAGGGTCATAATATTGTAGAACAACAAAGGACTTCAGAGGTGATCTAAGCTCTTCATTTCATAGATGAAGAAACTGAGGCCCAGGAAAAGTCACTGGTTTGTCCAAGATCACATCCAAGGCAATCTATGTCAGAGGCAGGATTCAAACCTGAGTCCTCTGACTTCAAATCCAGAGTTCTTTCCACCGTACAGTGGCAAAGCAGAACTGAAATTTAGGCATTTCTGACTTCCAGTACAGTGCTAACTTGTTATTATGGAGACTGGGACGGACTGAGATCAGAGACGCAGGCAGTATCTGAAGAAAAGAGCAACTATAGTATCAAATGTTTCAGGATGAGGCAGGATGAGGACTGAGGAAAGAATATTGCATTGGGCAATGAAGAAGTTGTTGGCGGCTTTGGAGACAGCAGTCTCCCTTGAGAAATGAGGTCAGAAGTCATTTACTGTACATGGCATTATTGATGAGTAGTTTGGCTGGAGCTCAAATAGGAGAGCTGGGATGCTACAGAGAAAAGTCACTGGATAGAGTTTTAAAGTTGGAAGAGCAGGGTTCAGATTCTATCTCCAGTCTTTATTAGCTGAGTGACCATGAGCAAATAATTTGGTATCTCTGTGCCTCAGGTGTCCCATTTGTAAAATGAAAGTGGACTCAGTGTCCTAAAAAGGTCCTTTTTCAACTCTAAATCTGCGATCCTTTTCATAAAATTGGGAAGAAAATTACAAGGGTTATAACAGAGAGATTATGAAGGACCTTAAATACTGGGCCAAATTGTTTTTTACTGTATTGGGCACACACTATGGAGTAATTAAAAGTTTGTGAGTCAGATATGACATGATGAAAGCAGGGAGTAGGGTCAGGGAATTGAGTGGAGAAGGTTTCTAGAACTGGGAAAACCAAATGGTTATGGACTAGAGAGAGAAAAGAGTTCAAAGAAGAAGATAGTTTTTCAAATGGAAAGGAGCAGAGAAAAAGAAATAATGTCTTTTGATGGTTTAGAAACTAAAATCAAAAATATTTTTTTCAAAAGTCCACTGGTCATCTTGGAATAGAAACTACAGGTGGACAATGGATTGGGCCCAGAACTGAGGCAGACAAGGAGAGCTGGCTAGCTTTTAGAATTGTTATCCAAGGATCATAGATTTGGGGCTAGATGAGACATTACTGGCCATCCGGTTCAAACTCTTGGTTTTATAGGTAGGGAAACTGAGACTTAGAGAGGTAAGTGACTTACCTAAGGTCTCACAGGGAGTGTCAGAGGTGGGATCTGAACCCAGGTCCTCCGATTCAATCCATCTCCTGTTCCACTATACCACATTGCTTCCATTACCTTTGATAAACTGCAGTCCTATCAATGATCCCCAACAACACCCAGACACAAAACTCACTCTTGTCAGCATTGGTATCAATGATCAGTGATATTCTATGCCAGCAAACCAGTAGCCACCATGATCTCAGAATAACCAAGATTTCAGGTGATTCAAAAGTCCAGGAAAAAGATGCATGGTAGATATAAAAATAGGCTCTGTCATTTTATTAATAATAATTTCTGCGTGATGAAAGGCATAAATGATATCAAAGACTGAAAAGAAAATGGTTCTATTGTCATGGGGCCAGAGCTAGGCATGACAAATGGACACGTCAAGCATTTCTTTGGTACCTATGAAATATTAACAGACTTCTATTAAGCCTTTAGCTCCTTGGAGAGGTTTTTATGGAAGATTTATGGGAGGACATGAAGGACAGTCATAGGTTGTTGCCTGTATTGTGAGAGAGAGCAACTACATCTGTGAGGTCAGTCATAAAGTCAGACAATAAAGCTCAAGTGCCCACTGTGTACCAGGCACTATGTCCTCAGCACCGGGGATACAAAAGAGAAAAAAGAAGCAAAAGACAGTGTCTGACCTCAAAAAGCTCACAATCTAGTCGGGGAAAGAACAAGGAAATATGGATAAGCAAGCTATATACAGCATAAAGAGGAAATAATTGATAGAGGGAAGGCACTGGAATTAAGAGGAGATGGGAAAGACTTCCATAGAAGATGGGAGTTTAATTGGGAATTGAAGGAAGCTGAGGAAGCCGAGGTGTAGAGATAATGAGGGTGGAGCCTTCCAGCTATGGGGGAACAGCCAGAAAAACTGCTTGGAGTCAAGAGATGGAGTGTCATGTTCATGGAAATGATGCTAGTGTCACTGGCTCAAAGAATATGTCTGTGTGGGATTGGTGGTCTAAGATGCGTGAAAACATGGTGGGTCAGGTAACAAAAGGCTTTCAGTGCTAAACAGAAGATTTTCTATTTGATCCTGGAGGTACTCAGGAACCATTGGAGTTTATTGAGCAGTAGGGGTAGCATGATTGGAGTTGCAATTTGTTGAGTAGCAAAAGGGACTACAGACCTGCAAAAATCATAAAATGTGAAAAATTTTGGATGGTCTGCAGTCTGCTGTCAGAGTGAGTTCTTGTACTGTGGAGATCAGAGATCAATGGAATAATTATGGTACAATTTTGCTTTCAGGACAAGGAAGAGAAATAGACTGAGGGGAAGGAAGGAAATGGAGAGGGAGAGGGAGAGGGAAAAGGAAAGGAAGATCGAGAGGAAGAGACAGAGACAGAGAGAGGGAGACAGAGACACAGAGAAAGAGACAGATTCAGAGAGAGAAAGAAGCAGAGACAGAGAGACAGAGACAGAAGAGAGACAGAGAGAGACAGAAGCAGAACCAGAGAGACAGAGAGTGACAGAGACAGAAGAAAGAGAGACAGACAGAGGCAGAGAGACAGAAAGAAAGAGACAGAAAGAGACACACAGAGAGAGACAGGGAGAGAGAGAATGAGAGAGAGAAGAGAGACAGAGAGACAGAGATAGAAAGAGACAAAGACAGAGAGAGAGAGAGAGAGACAGAGAGACAGAGACAGAGAGACAGAGAGAAAGAATAGAGATCACTCAGGAAACGAGACCAAAAGGGACACTGAAATGAGAACATGTCAAGGCAGAGCTAGTCAAACCAAGGACACTCTGTATGACTTTTCTCTCAAACTTGATAAAGCTGCTCATCCTCCCTCCATACCAGAGTTACTCTCCAGAAGACTGAGTGTTAGTATCAAGGGGCTTTACTATCAAAGGTCACAGAAATGGATAAATGGGGCACCAGGAAGAGTGGCTGCTTTAAGAAAGAGACCCAAACTCTTATGAGGTATTATCTGCTTTCTGAACTTAGAGACTTTCCCCCTTCTTGGGCGGACTGCAGGGGCTGGGTAGGTATTAAAACTGGCCTTACCGGGTAGCCTCTTTCAACCTCTGCAGGTGGGGAAAGTTCTTCCTGCTGCTGAGAGGGCTTGGATATCTCGTCTTTAGTTTTTTCTTTGGAGCCAGATTTCTTCTTGGAACTTTTGCTATCTTCTTTTTCTGGCTTCTCTCCTTTCTTTTTCTTTTTGGCAGAATCTTTTTGTTTTTTTTCTAATTTCTTCTCTTCTTTTATTCGTTCTTCTTCTGCTATACGGTCCTGCTCTGCTTTCCAAGCCTGTCCAGTAATCAAACAGCAAATTATTTAAACATTAGAAGTGACCGGCTTGGGGCGACTAGGTGGCTAGGTGGATAGAGCACTGACCCTAGAGTCAGGAGGAGCTGAGTTCAAATGTGACGTCAGACACTTAACACATTAGTCGTGTGACTTTGGGCAAGTCACTTAATTCCAGTTGCCCTCCAAAAAGAAAAACTCAAAAAACAAACCAAAAAGAAAAAGAAGTGAAGTCAGAGATCAGATGTTGGGTAAGTTAAACTGAGGTTGGGTTTGGAGAATATTGAACTTTGCTGGATAAATTGTACTTAGAAAATGAAGGTTTGATTTTGGGAAATAGATTGGATCCTGGTTAAATTTGGTCCACTAGATTTTTTTTTTTAAGTTTTCGTTATGTTATAGTTCAACAAAAAGCATCTATTTGAATTTGCTTCTAGATTTCAGTGGTTTAGAGTTGCTTGTTTAATCAGCAATTTGCTTGTAAGTTTTTTCTACTGCATTGGTCTTTTTCACACTTTTTTTTTCTCCTTTTTTCTCCTATGGTAGTGACTTCCAGTCTCTGAGGAGCTCCAATAATGGATCACTGTTGTTTTTATTTCCAAATGAGCAAAGGTTTGGGGAGGTTAAAGTGAATTAAATGAACTGTGTTTTTAGGCTTTCACAACATCTTTCAGTCAACCCAAGTTTGGGTCTTATTTGCCTAAGATAGTATTTGTTCCTCCTAATCCAGCTGAGTGATGAATACTGTAAATGGGTTTGGAGGAACTAAACTATTATGCTAAGGGGAAACATTGGGACAGTGGCTAGAGCTCCAAGTTGGGAGTCAGGAGAACCTGAGTTCAACTATGACCTCAGACACTAGCAAGCTGTGTGACCCCAGGCAAGTCACTTAACTCTTCCTCAGTTTCCTGATCTGTAAAATGAGTTGGACAAAGACACGACAAACCAGTCCAGTATCTTTGCCAAGAAAACCCCAAATGGGGTCACAAAGAGTCGGACACGACTGAAGACTGGACCACAACAAAATATGCCAAGGCCAAGGGTTCTTAACCCAAGGTCCATGAATTTGTTTAAAATTGTTTTTTGATAACTATTTCAATATAACTGGGACTTTTTCATTTGTATTCTTGTGTATCTTCTTTTAGGCATTAAAACAAGCAAGTGAATATTATCCTGAGGAGAAATCTGCAAGCTTTACCAGACTGCCAAAGGTGGTCCATGATACAAAAAAGGTTAAGGTCACATTAATCGGGGACATTCCTGTACCCAGTGAGCCACAATACTCATCACCACTAGTGTGCCTTCCTGCCTGCCATGGCCAAAGCAGTCAACTCTTAGAGAGTAGCTATGGGCAATGGGAAGGGGGATTTCATAACAAACGTAGGACACGTAGGACCTCCAAGGAAAGGTCAACAGGAAACATTGTTAATGAAAGCTGAGAACTGCTTAGCCCCCTTTGGGAGAGAAAAGGAGCCCCGCTCCCGCACTTTCCTGTGATTTCAAAGTAACAGGAGCAACATAAAGCACTGTCATAGATATTATGAGACCTGCTGTCTAACTCTCTCGGACACAGTCTGATTCTGGACAAGTTAATAACAATTACAACAGCAACAATGGCTAGCGTTTATAAAGCGACTTCAGAAAGAACTTTACAAATATTTTGCCATTTGATCCCCACGACCCTGGGAGAGAGGCGCTAAATCTCTATTTTACAGATGGGGAAACTGAGGCAAGAAAGAAGTTAAGTAACGCGTCCAGGATCACATAGCTAATAAGTATGATATAAGATTTAAATTTACGTCTTTGTGACTCCAAGCCTAGCGCTCTATCCACTGTGCCAAATTACTGCCTAAGTTATTTTAACTAATAAATGACAAGTTAACATTTATATATTGCTTACTATGTGTGTCAGGGTGTCAGGAACCATGCTAAGTGCTTTACAATTATTATCTCTTTTAATCCTCATAATGATCCTGGAAGGCATTATTATCCCCATTTCACAGATGAGGAAACTGAGGCAGACTTGCCCAGGGTCACATAGCTAGTAACTTTCTGAGGCTGGATTTGAACTTAAGTCTTCCTGATTCCAGGCCTAGTGCTCTATCCACTATACTATGTAGCTCTCTAAGCCTCAGCTACCTTCTCTGTAAAATGAATGGGTTGAAAGAATTGATCCTTCCCACTCAGTTTTTAAACTACGGCTCTCAGTGGGGGAATGTAGAGATTTTTGTCATAGGTGCTTTGGGCTGCATAAGATTTATTGGTATTACAGGGCTTCAGTGTACTTTGATTATTGGGTAAATTTACCCATGCCACTTATAGGATCCCCACCTTCAGAGTTGACTGGGCTTGCTCTCTGATTCATCCTATCATGGGTTGACAACCCTGGAGTTTGGTGGCATTTATAGTGTTGAGAAGACATGGGTGTGTCACCAATACACATGGATGTATTCATAAATTGGGGGTGCAGAAGACAGGTTGAAGTTATATTTCCAAGACAGAGATTGTCCATTGATTGATTCAAACAGTTGCCATGTTTGCAAGCGCACTCCACCAATAGGGGGCAGCATAGCCTAGCGGAAAGAGATGTGGGCACAGTAGTCAGAGGAATTGGGTTCAAATTTGCCTCTGATACATGCCAACTGTGTGACCTTGGGTGAGAGAGACATCTCCCTTTTTTCTCCCATCTCTTGTTCTTAATTTTTTTCTTCCCAAGCTACAAATAAATGACAATGTAGTGGTGAGGAAGGCTGAGAAAGGGCCTGGCACCATTCTTGCTAAACCTGGGGTTCCCTTTCAGACCTGAGCCAGCAGTCCTTTATACTATTGGAAAGCAAGCTGAGGATCTCCAGGGTTTAGCCAGTGGCAAAATTGAGTGAGGTCATCAATGGCTGTTGACAGTCTCTATAGGGTTCAGTATCACTACTACCAAGTTTTACTCTGTATGGATAGAAAGACACCTGAAAGAAATAATCACTGAATCAAATTATAAATAAATATCTTATCTCATCTCAGCCTTGTCGCTCATGAAGAATTATATGTTCTTTTCTTTAATTTAAGGGAGAATAATTTTAAAGAGAGAAAAAATCTACTAAATTTTGTTTTCTATTTTTCATTTTTTTAATTGATGTGTTTATTTACTATTAGTTTACAAGATTCAGTTCCACAATCCCTTGAGCTTCAGATTTTTCCCCTCCCTTATCCCGCCCCCTCCATGGCAGTATGCAATCAAGTATAGGATCTGCAAATATTTTCACATTGGATGTTAGTCTGGTAAATTTTCTGACTCTCTTCCCAATATACTCTGACTTTATTTCCTGGACACAGCTATCAATTAGAGGTGTTTGCCTTGCTTATAAATGGTCGATTCTCTAAGGTCTTAGCCAAAAGATTGGAATCTATTATTTCACAGTCACCTAACCATTGACTCATTCAGGAATAGAATTTCATATTACTGTATGTTATTTTCCCTTTCTTGGATTACCTTGAGGGAATTTTCTAGGATGAAAAAATTCTTGTCTTTCTCCTTTTCTGAATCCTCAGTAGTGGTTTTGCTGCTTCCTTTGAGATCTATAAATGGGGAAAATCAAACTCTTCAAGTAAGGAAGAGAAAATCAGGGGTCAAAGGTGTTTAAGTTGGAGGGTAGAGAACAAATTCATGGGAGAGATGTGAAGGAAAAATTAATGAGACATGGCAATTAACAAGAGCAAAAGAAAGACTCAAAGGTTGACATGAGTGATGCTGGGTCTCCAAAAGATAAAGGTAAATTGGAAGGTGGAAGAATTTGGGGAAAATGAGAATGAGTTATATTTTGTGCACATTGAGTTTGAGATGGTCTAGTTAGAGAAGTCAAGCAATTGGTTGGCAATGAAAGACTAGCTCTAAGGAAAAAGATGGGGCTAAATATTTGGATTTGGGAATCATCTCTATAGAGATTATAATCGAACCCATGAAATGGATAAAATGACCAACAGATCAGTTGAACCCATGAAAAAGATGAAATTAAATGAAAGGTAGTGGGGTGAATGAAAAGCTTTAGACACCTAATTTCTGGATAACAAATAATTTTATTAATTATTGCCAGGGGATAATTAATAAAAAAAGTTGGTCATTTGGCCGTTTCTCATAAACTGACTCCTCATATACGCCCTTGGAAGAGTAGGTGTTCCTGAGGGTGGAAATCAACTTTGATTGGTTAACAAGCAATGAGATAATGAATTCTATAATAAGAGGAGGGTTTATTCTAATGAGGGTCTGGGGAATATGATCACTCAGTCTTGGACAAAGACTCTAATTCTTTGTCTTTCTCTATATCTCTGTCTTGTACTTCTAATGTCTTGGGCAATGGTCTAAGTTTTGTGGTTACAAAGACAAAATGAAGCAGTCCTTGCCTTTAAGGAGCTTGTAGGGGACAGGAATAGGGGGGAGGACACAATATTTATGCCAAGCAATTGGAATGTACAAAGTAATTTGAGGAGAAGGAATAGGAGGAGTACAAAGGGGATGAAGAGAGCACCTAACCATATGGTGAATCAGGAAAGTCCTCAGGTAGAAGACAGAACTTAAATTGAAGCCTGAATAAAGCTATGAATTCTAAGAGTTGGAATTGAGGTATGGCACCCATGTCCATGGTGGACAGCCTATGCAAAGGTGGGGGACAGAAAACCATGTGAGGGGAGTAGCAAGTAGACTTGCTTGGTTGGATTGTAGAGGTCATGAAGGGGAATCATGTGAAATGAGTCTTGGAAAGCTGGCTGGAATAAGATTATGCTGATATTTAAATGCCAAACAGAGGAGTTTCATTACCCCATGCCTGGAAGCCATATCAAGCAGAGAATATCCACTCAGAACAAAAAATCAGAGACAAATGCCTGAGAATTCAGATTTGGTTAAAATGGGAATAAATACCTACTTTTAGATTTTTTTGGAGAAGAAACAGTAGATTTTGTAGGAGATGTAGCTTCTAGTTTTGCCATAGCAAGAGCTATTTCCTCAGCCATTTTCTTTTCCTGATATTTTGCTTCTTCCTGTGTGGTCCATTCCTGAATAGAGTCAGCGACAAGTTCCAAATAGTTCCTGGGGCAAGAAATCCAAAGGAGTTAGCAACAAAAATAATTTTGATCAATATTTGTACATGAATGTACCAAGGAAAGACAACAAGCAAACTGAACTAGAGATCATAATGCCCAGAGCCAAGTTTCACCTCCTGGCATCACGTCCTAGGTAGCACTTCCTAAGTTCAGCTCCTTGGTGTCAAAGGCTTCCAATGTCAAAAAAGAGAACATTTAATAACTTGACATTGTTGAGAAGCAAATGGGTTTTTTTCAGTCAGTATTTCTCCAATATCTTTTAATCTACATGTCATCAGAATATAGAAGGTCACAAGATCACAGATCAAGAATGGGAAGGAGGCTCAGAGATTGAAGTGACTTTTTCCAAGGTCACACAAATCTTTAGAATATTTAACATCAGAAGTAGGATTTGAAACCAGATCCTTTGACTTTTTGCCAGTGCTCCATTCCCTGAGGACAGGTCTTCTACAAAAATGATAAAAATACCTCCCAGTTTTCAAGGAGAATGAACTAATGCTCCAAGTTAGAGGTTCTCAACCTTCCTAATGCCACGACCCTTTAATACAGTTCCTCATGTTGTGGTGAGCCCCAACCATAAAATTATTTTTGTTGCTACTTCATAACTGTAATTTTGCTACTGTTATGAATCTATCTGATATGCAGCATGTATTTTCATTGTTACAAATTGACCTAACCCATGGGTTGAGAACTGCTGTTCTAAGTGATGCCCTTTATTATATGGCAGAGTGAACACAGGGGATCTGGGGAACAAAAGGTCATTGAATCCTGGAAGTTAAAATCAGGCTAGTATTAGACTGATGTTTTTGCCTTTCATTCAAATTTTATTTAATTGAATTTCTTTAAAGCTATAGAACATCAAAATATGCTATAAGAAATGAGCTGGTTGATTTTAGAAAAGCGTGGAAATTCTTGGACCTATATAGGAAGATGCTATCCACTTTCAGTAAAAGAACTGACAAACAGAACTATGTATAGTGTGGTCTTACATGTATGTTTAAATGTGTATATGCTTGTTTATATATATGTGTGTGTAAATAATATTTATACGTGTATACACACACATATATTCACATTTAATTGTCGCCTTCTCTAAGGTACAGGAGGGAGGGAGAGAGAAAAAAAATTAAAAGTGCAGAGCAGAGGAAAAAAGACTTGGAAGGAAGCACAGAAAAGTTGGGTAGTTTTGAAAACAATGTGTAGTACTTAATAAAATTTTTTAAAAAAGTAAACAGTCTAAAATGAAAATACAGGGTTTTATATCGAATCCTCTATGTTCTGCTGTGTACATGAAAATGTTCTTCCCCTCCCTTGTTTTGTATATGTTTAAAATAAATTAAAAATTAAAAAAAATAAACATTAAAATATAGAATTTGCTTTCTAGCTTCATCACAACATTCCCCAAGTCTTTAATCTGTTTGGGTAGAAGCAAGAAAATTTAATTTAACATTAGTTACAAAAACGGTGAGTTTGGCAGTCAACAAACACTAATTGCTTACTCCATTCTAGGCACTGTGCTGAGTCCTGGAGAGGTGTTTCCTTGGAGTTCAAATGCTTATTTCAGGTTAAGGAACAAACAAAACAAACAAATAATCACCTGAATCCAACATTAGAATGGAGGGCAATTTGCCATTTTTCAGAACTTAGCCGTTGTGCGTTCATAGGATTGTGAAAAACTAAAAGCAAAGAATTGTCTTGGGTATGGTAATATGAATCTATGCATCTAAACTCCTGGGATGCCTCTTGAAGAACCTGCAAATAAAAATAAACAAGTAGCTCTATTTGAAAATTCTTGCATAGGGAAGATTTCAGAGTAGGAGCAATGGGAATAGACAAGTAGACTATATTTGGTCGAGAGCAGAAGAGGGACATCGGAAGAGGCAGGTGTTCATAAAAGTTAGTGAAACAGACAGGAAGGAGGAAGTCTCCAGAGATATTTTGGCAGAGAACAGAGAATAAAGGCAGTGATATTTTTAATATTCACTAACAGGGCTCATACACTTATCGATCCCTTGCACCTGGATAAGTTAGGAAAGAGCAAGGGGGTCAGGGAAAGGATAATCAAAGTAATTATGTAATATTTGCTTGTAAGTCTGAGGTGGTGGAAGGACAAGTGGGTGCAGTGGGAACCCAGAAATCCAGGGCTGCCTGGCAAACAGGCAGCAGAGAAGTAGATTGCCTTGGGGATGAGTGGTAGAGTTTTTTTTCCAGGGCTAAAAAAAGAAGTTAAGGTTTTATACTGGCAAAAGAAGACAGTCTGACAGTGTGAAAGAACACTGGATTTCAGGGCGGAAGACCTTGCTCTGCTGCTAACTTCCTTATGTGACTGTAGGCAAATCATTGAATCTCTTTGGTCTTCAGACTCCTCCTGTCTAAAATGAGAGGCAGGGACTAGATGGCATAAATTCCTATAAATAGATTTCAAAATGCTTGGATGATAAAAGTTCCAGAGAATAGTCATTAGCAGACAGGTGAAATTTGGAGGGAGATCTGTGAAGTGCCCAAGGATCTGTCCTTGCTACTTTGCTATTCAGAATTTTTATTAGTGAGTTGAATGGAGGCATAATCGGCCTTTTTTTATCAAATCTGGATATGATATAAAACACAAGGAGTAGCTAAGACATTGGACGGTAGAGTCAGAATCCAAACAGATGGCAATAGACTAGAACAATCTGAGAATTCCAGTAAGAGGTGGCTTAATAGGAATAAACACAAAAGGCAAAGGATGTCATCAGAGAAACACATGATCAGAAAAGAAAAAAAAATGGACTGGTCATATTGTGAGAACAAGGGACAACCAACAGACAGCTTATGTGTTCCATTGTTATGTACAACATAGGAGGAGAATATGAGAAAATTCTCCAATTTGAGGTTATGTGCCACCAGTTGAGTGATTTTTTGTGGGAGACATGAACAAGAGTCTCACAGGATTAGGCAAGCTTAAATGGGGGTATTGATGAGACCACATATACACTGTGGAATATACATTGGAATATAAATTCAAAAAAATTCTACATTTGGATTCAGAAATCAACTACTCAAAGATTAGAAGTGGAATTTATTAGGCAAAGTATGTCTATGTATGTATATGTCTATAAATGTGTCTGTACACACACACACAAACATACATATATATGCACTTAACTGCAGACTTATGGGGGAGAAGGGAAAGGGGAGAAAAAGAACAATGTAAAAAGTGCACAGTAGGCTAGGCGGCACAGTGAATAGAGCACTAGCCCTGGAGTCAGGAGGACCTGAGTTTAAATTAGGCCTCAGACATTTAACACAAAAACTAGCTGTGTGACCTTGGGTGAGTCACTTAACCCCAATTGCCCTCCCCCCAAAAAGAAAAGCAAAAAAAGAGAGACTTCTTAAAAAAATGTGCATAGTAGAGAACGAAAATAAACTAACGAGGAAGCAAAGAAAAAAAACCAGACAGCTCTCAATGCAAGATGTAATACTTATTATATAGGATTTCTTTAAATGGAAATTTATTGTTATCTATTTTGAATCCTCTCTTATATTCTGCTGTGCATATGACATGCTTTTTCCCCTTTTCTTATTATATATTTGTTTCAATATTTATGTTTATAATATGCTTCTTTTTCTTTTCTTATTGTGTATTTAATTTTCAGTACCATATAAAAAAGGAACAAACTGCTCAAGTATTACAAAAAGCAATTCATGTGAAAAATATTTGGGGGGATTTTTGACCACCTTGAGGCTTGATATGAACCAATAGTTTGACATAAGCCTAAAGTGCAAATGAGATTTTAGGCTACATTAAGAGTAGCATTTTGTTCAGAGTGAGGGATGTATTAGTCCTATCATTTATTTCTCTGGTCAGAACACTATCCTGAGCATGAAATTTTAGGAAAGTTATTGACAAGCTAGACCAGATCCAGGTAAAGTTAATACGGTAAGAATAAAAGGATTAGCAGAATTAGTTGGAAAAAAGCTCCATAACAACAGCAAATAAGATTTTTTTGCCTAGAGAAGGAAGGAAACAAGCATTTATTAGGTGTCAGATACTGTGCTAAGTGCTTTAAAAATATGATATCATTTGATCCTTACAACAATCCTTGGAGATATGTGCTATTATCGTCCTATTATTACAAATGAGGAAACTAAGGCAAACTCTTTGTTATTTTAAGTGATTTGCCTACAGTTGGCCAGTAACTGTCTGAGGCTGGATTTGAACTCAGGAATTCTTGGCTTCACATCTGGTATCCTTTCCATTGTACCACCTAGCTGCCTTTAGGCTTATTTTGTAGTGTAGAAAACATAGTAGATTTATTCTTGGCCTTTGAGAACAGAACAAGGTTTTTGGAAGTCAAAGACAGGCAGAGTTCTGCTGGATGTCAGTTAAGGGTCCTGAATGGTGAAAGCTGTCCTTCAGGAGAATGGGCTGCCCTGGGAGCCCTCTAATGGAAGACTTTAAGAAGATGTTGGAAGAACATTACTCGAGGACATGGTAGAGGGGTTTCCTGTTTCTGTTACAGGTTAGATTAGACGTATTCTGAAGTTGGGTTTGTTTGTTTTTTTAACCTCTGATTTTGCAGTTTTCTTGACTACCTCACTTTGATGCCTTCCAGTTCTATATCCTATGATCCTTTGCCTCTCCTGTAAAAAAGGAAGCACCATTCTAGCGACCTTGAAGATGTCTGTTGTTTGTGTTTTGTCCTGGAGACAACAAACATATAACTTGCATGTTAAGTGGCAGAAAGGCAGCATGGCAGAGTCCTTGGAGCCCTTGGAATCAGAAAGACCTAGGTCCAGCTCCCACATTTGACACATAATGGCTTTGTGACCTTGGACAGGGACGTGAGCTCTCATTGCTTCAGATAACTTTGCCTGATTTCTCACACGCCATCTAGTCCCTCTTCTTATTTTACAAATAAGGAAACTGAGAACCCAAGGACATTAAGTGACTTACTTAAGGTCACACAGGTGTCAGAGCAGAATCTTTTCCTAGAACTTCTGAGTCCAGAGTCATTACTCTTTCCCTTATATTATAATAGTTAGTTAGGTGGACTGGTGGATGAGGGTTGGATGGTCAATGAAATCTTGCCTCAGTCATTTATCAGTTGTATGACCTTGGGCAGATCACTTAATCTCTTTGCCTCAGTTTCAAAATGGGGATAATAATAGCACCTAGCTCCCAGGATTATTTTGATGATAAAAGGAGATTATATTTGCAAACCACTCTGTCAACTTTCAAGTGTTATATAAAAGCTAGGTATCATTAGATAGCTAGAGGGAGTTATCTCCAAGGTGTTCCCTACAGTAAATAAATGAAGCAAATTTAAAAAAACTCAGTTCTGGCCCAATATATACATACATAATTCACACAAACACATATAGCACACGTATGTTTGTATATGCCTTTGTATATACATATAATAGATATACCTATACCAATATACGTATTAATATATTCATATATATAATGTGTATTATATAAGTACATGTAGTACGATATACACAAATACCTATATGCAAATAGATAACTTTGGGCAGGTAACTTAATGAAAACTTATTATATATTGCATATATTTATATGTACATGTAAACTAGCTCCCTACTAATCACAGAGAAGAAAATCTCCTTGACAGAATGGAAATCTGGTCCAAGAACAAAATCAAGATGGCTAAAACCCTGAGGAGGCTTAATGGCATCTAAACCAGCCCCCAGGCATGAAGATGGAGAGTAGAAGAATGAGACACAGAGAGGAAAGAGAAGAATTGTTCTCTTCAAGCTGTACTCTGAGTTGGTTTCCACCAGAGAATTGCCTCTCTAGATCCCGGGAATGCTCAGCAGGATTCAAGGCATTATCAAGGAGGTAGAAATCCAACCTGGGCACTATAAAGTAAGAACTCCATTGTGGTGGTCAATACTTCTTTACTGCAGAGTGTGAAAGTAGATGGACATCCACTTAATTTGACCAGTTGGATTGCTGTGCTGTCTCCCTCTCTGGCATTTCTCCAGGATGTGTGATGGAAATCCTCCTGAAACTTGTCAAAACTGATGACCACTACCTATTCCTGGTGATTTATGTGGGGATGACTGATATAGCCAGAAAAAAATCTGGAAACAATCTCTAGAGATTACAAAGTGCTGGACAGGAAACTGAATTACTTGGAGGTACAGGTGGTGTTTTCATCACTACTTACCATTGAAGGTGGGGACTTTAGAAGAAAAAGGAGGATATTGGAAGTGAACAGCTGGCTAAGAAGATGGTGTCAGAGAGCAGGATTTGGCTTTCTGAACTTAATATTCAGACTGCATCTAATGATAACTAGGAAGAAAATGTTTCCTTGGGGACTTGCAGATCTGATAAAAGAAGGCTTTAGAGTCAAAATATAATAAGGGGAAGGAGAAAAATTTCCAGATAAACAGATGACACAGAGTGAAGCAAGTATGATACAGGAAAAATAGCAGTGAAGGAACATAGTAATTTGCAGGAGAAAATATCTGAGAAGGAAAGTAGAAGTTGTACTTACATCCTTAGATGTCTATAAACTAATAAGAAAAGTATTGATTAGGAAACAAGGGGAATTTGCTAATGTCATCCAGTGTGGTAAAGACCTGATTTCCCACTCAAGTATGGTGGAGAACATGATATAAAAGATAAAGTGATATAAAAGTAAGAGTATGCTGTAGACCACCCAGCCAGAAGAAAGGAATGAAGGTTAAAAGCACTTTATGGTTCTGCTGAAGCTCCATTAGGGCAATAGCCCTTCTATAAGGT
>CM053593.1:351244577-351264568 GCA_028646575.1 Pseudocheirus occidentalis | reverse complement strand
CCCTCCCTGCCCTACTAGAAAGTTAGAGAGGCGTTGGAGGAGGACATAAAAGAGAACAGATTGTGGGAGGGTCTTTAGGGTGGGACCACTTTTTGGGGCTTGGGGGTAGGAGAAAGAAGGGGAGAAAATTTGTAACTCAAAACCTTGTGGAAATGAATGATGTAATCAAGAAAATAAATTAAAATTTTAAAAAATGCCAGCCGGCATTGGTGAAGACGTTTCATCATCTGGGAGTTTTCTGTACCAATGAAATCAGGGTTAGTTTCTATCCCTAACTGGCATCACAGACACTTTAGGCAAAAAATGATTGCACAATTACTACTTGGTCCTGAATCAAAGAAAGAGGCATAATGGAAATAATAAAGAGACATGGTATAATGGAAAGAATTTTGGGTTTAGAGAGAGAGAACCTGAGTTCAAATTTTAACTCTCTTACTGCCTGGGTGACATTTAAAAGTCATTTTAACTATTTGAGTCTATTCACTGATTTGTAAAATGAGGTGATTGGATTGTTTTCTAAAGTCCTTTCCTCCTCTCATATTCTATGCTTTCTTGAACCGCATCAACCTTCTTCATTCTAATCCAGTTGGTAAAGAGGTAGTTTGAGTCAATGGAAATGGTACTACCCTGAAGATTAGGAAATATGGCACCCATTCCTTGCTCAAGCATGTATATAGGGCCTCTTTGGGCAAGTAAGTCATCTACCTGTGGTTTTTCCTCTTATTTCTCGAATGGAAAACAGAATCTTTTTCCTGCTCATTTCTCATTATTATTCTATGAATATGGTGACCTTTGAAAGATAACATGGCATAAGGATAGAGAGCCAGCCTCAGAATCAGAAAGTCCTGGAAAATCTGATGTTTACTGACTTTGTGCCCCTGGGCAATCTAGTTAGCCTCACAGTTAATTATTAATTACACAAGAAACACTTTAATTACACAGGAAACACCCAGAAAGCAGATGAGTCTAATATCTATTATCCAGTGTCTAATATGTAATATTCTACTATCTAATAGAAATTGTTCATTGTTGGAATATTGGTAGATATGGAGTCCTTCTAAACTGGGGAGATGACATAGGGTACTGTATCTTCTCCACTTACCTGAATGATTCAGGACCTGATTGTTTTGAGCACTATTATAGTACTAGAAACATAAGAAATTATTAAAATAGGGTCCTTTGACATTTAAGGAATTTAAAATCTGGTTGAAGATAAAAGAATAGCACTCATGGGAAAAAAGAGCTTAATTGTATGTTGAAGTTTGTGGTTCAAAAGATAAATGTGATAGTCATTTATGGAGGGAGATCAACATGGGCTACAGCAGCTTGAGGAGGCTTTATGGCAGTGGTTCTCAAACTGTGGGTCGCAACCCCTTTGGGGGTCAAACGACCCTTTCACAGGGGTCACAGGGGTTGCCTAAGACCATCACAAAACACATATTTCCAATGGTATTAGGAACTGAGACACCACTCCTCTATCCATCTCCAGGCAAGTCTGCCCACATGCACATACACCCACATATGAGTATTAAAGGGTCGCGGCATTAGGAAGGTTGAGAACCACTGCTTTATGCAGAAGGTAAGACTGAAAAGATTTCACAGAATCTTTAGCTTAACCTAGACCAAGACCTTAATTTTATTTGTAAGGAAACCAAGGCTCCAAAATATTAGGTGATTTCCCTAAGGCCACACAGCCATTGGAAGAGACAAGACTAGAACCCAGGTCTTGTGAATGCTGGAATGGTATTCTTTCCACTAAACCTCACTGCTACAGATGGAAGGAAGATGGACGAACTTCCAAGCAAGAGAAGCAGTATAACCAAAGGTATAGAGCTAAGAACATTCAAAGGACTATAAAGAGATGAGTCTGACTGAAATAAAGGTTTTATTTTGGGGATGAGTGAAAGAAAAGGTTGAATAAATATGGCAGAGACAGTTTATGGAAGGTCTTGAATGACGTAGGAGTTTAGTAAGGGAAACCATTATGGGTTTTATGGACATGATGAAAACGGTATGTTAGGAAGATGAATCTGATAGTAGTGTGTACTGTAAATTAGAAGGAAGAATCTAGGGTCAAAGAGAAGTTATTTTAACAATTCAGGGATGAGATTGAAGAGGTTAATAGTTATCGTGTCCGATAATGTTCAAGGCTTTCAGTATGGCTGTTGGGAGGATGAGATTAGGGATTCACAAGGTACCATATTGAAACAGAGTTATCTCCTGATATTGTTGCTCAAGGCTTTTGGGTGCAGCTGAGCATGTAGAACAAAGAGGCTATGCATTTCTCAAAGGTTTGTTTATAGAAACTTTCAAGACTTTCTCAAGGGCTTGTTTCCAGGCAAATTTCTAGCTAAGGGAAAGGGGAGAAGCAGGATTTATGCCTTTATGGCAGTGGGAAAGTGTGACTTTTACAACTTAATTACACAGGCTTGTTACAAACTGATGTTACATACATAGATACCCAAGCATAAGGGAAATTTTTACAAATTGGGGTTACAGACAAAAGCATCCCAAACCGCATCAAGCTAATGAAAGCTTCATTACTGTAATAGCCCACGTGTGATTAGTCAGGGCCTAAATGAGTGTGATTATGGTCATAAAAGAGGGAGAATGGTGGATACAAGAGATGCTGTAGAGATAAAATCAACAGGACTTGGCAAATATTGGGAGGCAGGTGAGTTGGGGTGAAAGTGAAAAGTTGAGATGACTCTGAGGCTGTAAATCTGGATTACTAGAAAGATGGCAATGTCTGCAACAGAAACTGGGAAGTTTGGAAGAAGAGTGGGTTTAGATAAAAAGAACAAATTCAGTTTGGGCTATGTTGAACTTGAGTTGCTGGTGGGACATCCAGATAGAGGTGTCCAGCAGGCCGTTGGTGATGTGGTCAAAATGGAATGTTGCAATCAGTGCTAGAAGACAACAGGGAGCCAGGGAGAAATTAGGGCTTTCATTCTGTTTAACTGACATCTAAATAGAAACAAATCACTTTGGAGCAGCCTTACCACAGTTTCACTACTCTTTACTTTCATCCATTTCCCTGTGTTTCTCTTCCTTCTCCTTACCTTCCTCCTGTACTCCCTTCCCTCTTTTCTTCCTCTTCAACTCTGCCTCCAAGGCCAAGAGTAAGGATGGAGTTGTTATGTTTTGTAGAAACCTTTCCAACTGTCATTTGATCCTTCTCCCAGAGCTGGATGAGGAGTAAATATGGTGTCCACTAGCAGCTCTTGCTTTATTCCAGTCTGCTTAAGTGGGTAGGGCTTTCTTTTCATATATATAGGCTCTGAACCAAAACTTTAAGCTGAATGCTTGGAGTTAACAAGATTTACAGTCAGATAGGAAAAAGCAAGACAGATAGATGATTGGAGTCTTTTATGATAAAGTAACATCTCGCCATTTTTGTAACATTATTCAGTCTTGAGGATAGGTATAATGCAGGGGTGAGGAACCTGCCACCTTGAGGTCACATGTGGTTCTCTAGGTCTTCAAATGCAGCCGTTTGACTGAATCCAAACTTCACAGAACAAATTCCCTTAATAAAGGATTTTTCTGACAGAATTTACTACCAGAATCCCTCAAAGAGAAAAATTTCAAGATAAGCAGCATCTCTCTCCAGATGTGATTTCAAGTCTTGTGGAGGCTCTAGAGCAGTCTGAACCTCAGAATAAGGCCATAGGTATGTGAGTCAAATGGACAGGTACATACAACCCATGCTTAAGCACATTTTGGGGATGCCTAGGTGCCTGATCTACTACCAGCCTTAATAAAGGATTTGTCCTGTGAAGTTTGGATTCAGTCAAAGGGAGGCACTTGAGGATCTAGAGAACCATGTGTGACCTCAAGGCCCCGGGTTCCTCACCCCTGGTATAGTGAATAAAGAACTAGCCTCAAGACCAGAAAGACCTGAGTTCAAGTCATTTAACCTCTTAGTCAATGATTCTCAACCTTACTAATGCTGCAACCCTTTAATACTCATATGTGGGCATGTCTGCATGTGGGCAGACCTGCCTGGAGCTAAATAGAGTAGTGATGTCTTGGTTCCTAAGACCATAGGAAATATGCGTTTTCCAATGGTCTTAGGAGACCCCTGTGACCTCTGTGAAAGGGTCGTTTGACTCCCAAAGGGGTCACGACCCACAGTTTGAGAACCACTGCTCTTAGTGCTTTTTTAGGCCAGTGGTATCAAATTTAAGCAGCTGTGAGGGCCCAGATAGAGTGAGGCCCAAACTAGATTAAAAGGTAATTGAGGGGGCGGCTAGGTGGCGCAGTGAATAGAGCACCGGCCCTGGAGTCAGGAGGACCTGAGTTCAAATCCGACCTCAGACACTTAACACAAAAACTAGCCGTGTGACCTTGGGCAAGTCACTTAACCCCAACTGCCCTCCAAAAAACAAAACAAAAAAAAGGTAATTGAGAAATGTGTAGCACAATAAATAACAATACAATGCAACATTTTGTTGAGTCATTTCAGACTATGACTCCATTTGGTGTTTTCTTGGCAAAAGTACCAGAGAGGTTTATCATTTCTTTCTCAAGCTCATGTGACAGATAGGGAAACTGAGGCAAACAGGGTTAAATGACTTGCCCAGAATCACACAGTTAGTTAAGTATCTGAGGCCAGATTTGAACTCTGGTCCTCCTGATTCCAGGCCCAGAGCTCTATCCACTGTACCACCTAGCTTTTAAACCTTTTAAAACTGTAAGTTGAAGAGAAGGTGCTGACCTAAATAGGTAGAGTTTTCCTCACTTAGAAGTTTCCTATACCAATGAAACCACAAGCTCTAGTCTCTCTCCTTTTTCATGATAAACCTCAATTTTGTCATCAGCAAAATTCAGAAACTGTTATGAGTCTTGGTTTTACTTTACAATAAATAAGGTTTCACTGAATTATACAAAAACTCTCATGAGAAGTGATTTTTATGAAACTCCTGAATTTAAACCATCTTGTATACAGTCTTAAGTACCCTAGAAGAAAACCTTTCTATTTCTGATTATTTTTTACTTGCTTATTTTCAATCATGCTCCTGTAAAGATCACAGTGTTAGACACAACCATGGTTTACTGATTGTAATCTGAGTCTGTGGCTGTGTTCTGAAATACTTCCTTGTTATTGGAATTCCGTTGAGCTTTCCATTTTAGGCAATAATCAAAACCTGCAAATGACATAGAATAGGGTAGCAATAGTGGTAGAGATGTTCATTAAGTCTAGAGAGAAAGAATAAGCCAATGTTGTGAAAGGTCAAAATGTACTCATGAACCCACAAAGTCATGTTGATTTCTACCAAAGTAGCAAGATAAGACTTCATATTTTTACTTTCTATGAATATGATATACAATCATAATCACTTTATCATAATTACCCAGGCAAAATCCATTGCATCCAATCAATTCAAGTCAATGGTCTGCTTTGCTTGGTTACCTGTATGATCAAAGGAAAAACATGTTTGGTTGGTTTGCATGATTTAGCAAATCTGGTTATCTTCATTGTTTAATTTACTCTTTTGCTATTTAAGCTATCAGAATTAGAGTTTAGGAAATAGTAGTGGTGGCTGGTCATTATATTTATTTCAATATTTAGAGAATATTTAAATATTACTTTTATCCCTTAATGAGAGAGACAGAGAGAGAGAGAAAGAGAAAGAGAGAGAGAGGGAGAGGGAGAGGGAGAGGTGGAGAGGGAGAGAGAGAGAGAGAGACAGAGAGAGAGAGAGAGAGAGAGAGAAGAAGGAGGACGAGGAGGAGGAGGAGGAGAAGGAGAAAGAAGAAGAGGAGGACTTTCTCACTTAACATGTTTCTTTAAATGGTGTGGAATATTTTGAAATTAGTTAAATAGTAAATTCTCCTCCATGAATCTTGTTTTAATAAAAACTAGTAGAGAATAGGCCCTTTCTGTCCTGTAGTATCAATTACTTGCCAAATGTTATCAGTTCTGCTGACAGAATTCACTACCAGGGATTCACTACCTCAAGGAGAAAAATGTCTCTCTCCAGATGTAATTTCAGTTCCTGTTGAGGCTCCAGGGTAGTCTGAACCTTAGAACAGGGCTCCTATAGGCATGTAAGTCAAGTAGGCAGGCACATACAACCATGCTTAAGCACACCTCTACTAAGGGACATCTAGGTCCCTGGTCTACTTCCAGCTAGGAGGAACCATGGGAAGCTAAATCAATTCCAGGGTCTTTCAACAGGGTTTGTATTTATTCCAGGGCAAACTCAAACATGAACCAGACTTCTGGGTCAACCCTTGAACAGCCCTAATACCAAATCAGGCTCTAGTATCTAGGAGATGGGCCACATCCCAGAACCAGAGCTCAATAGATGTCTGAGACCACTACAGTCAGACTCTAGAGCTACACTACTGAGAACTGAGTTAGAGTCAAAGTGGAAAGAGAGTGAATGAAAGGACCATCACACCACCAGTTTAGCACAAAGTCACTTTACAAGCTGAAGATTCCACTCTGCTCTTTAAAGCTGCTCCAATGGCAGGTAGGAGGTCTGGAAAACTGGGGAGGGTGTTGTGGCTGTTGAGTCTGTGAGGGATTTTGGACCAGAGTCAGTTTTTAAAGGTATGTTCTTATTGGTCAGATCTAAAAAGAGACTTTTCCCTTGTGGGTGAAGTAAAGTATTTTATAAATTTCTAAGAACAACTGAACATGTTAAGGAAGGAAAATTAACTAATGAAAAATAGCCTCTCCTTGATTTAAGATATTATATTTCTAAACTCCCTCGTTCTTATGACATGTCCTCCTGAATTCCTTAATCTTTGGGACACAAAACTCATTCAGAACATCTCTCTCCATTATGGAACACCTCTTCCCTCTAATCTCTCAATTTTGAATACATCTTGCTGTCTGGAAAACCACTCTGCCACCAAAACATGTAGTCACATTATTTATTCCATTTTTGAAGTTTTTACTTAGCATCTTTCCAACTAGAATGACTGTCATATTTCTTCACATGTTTTGCAGCACTCAGCAAAGAAAGCATTACCCCTAGAAAGGAATCAATAAATATTTGTTGATTAGTGAATAATATTGGCTAAACTCCTCTCTTATACACTTTATTCCTCTAGACTGAGCTTTTCTTTGTGCTACTGAAAGGCAACAAATAAAGACCATGTCTGGAAAGAATAATCCAGAGTAATTAAAACACCTTCTTTCCAATAGACTCCGAATCATCATGGATACCCGTGAAGATTCCAACCCAGTCACTGCTGCAAAATGCTGCTGGACAACCAAGGAAGGAGAAAGTCAGACTACCTAATTATTTGAAAAGTTCTAAGCCAAGGAGGTCACTACCCCTTAAGAAGGTAAAACAAACTTTTCTTGGATGTAAGGAGGGGAAAAGTTATATGGATTTTTTTTATTCATTGCCACTACTGGCTTCTAGCAGAAACTGTAGGCTATATGGAATACACTCCAATTTCTTCATCAGCTTCCATAGCAAAAGTAGCTTGCTCATGGTAAGTCCACTGAGGTTTCCCAGGGATAAGGAAAATTGCTAATCTCCTGCCCTGAAATGCCATGAGCAGAAGGTTGTGATACAATCTAATCCAAAACGTTTTTGTTAAGAGCCAATTTCAATGTTCGACTCCAGGACGATAAACTGAAACATGCACAATGCTTAGAATCTTGGTGGATGTTGGGATCTCAACTCCATTGGCCAGTTCGGCAGAGTAATTCTACAGGCTGTAGGCTTGTGAAGAGTTATAATCTGGGCTCATGCCTACGGCTTTTGACTCCAGTACCCTGTGATATCTACACAGACTTCATTATTGGTTCTAGGCACACTGCTACTCCACCCAAGAGGTCCGGTCCAATCCAGTAAACATCTATTGAGCACATCCTCTGTGCCAAGCACCCTGCTAAGTGTTAAGGGAGCACCTCCACTTCACATCTGTTACTCTGCTTGGTTTCAATTACAAGAAACAAGATCACTGTGTCAGGTATCTTCTGGTGTCCGGTCCTTACCCACCCAACACATCTCCCACCTGTTTTGTGTATTATCTTTCTCCGTTAGATTATAAACTCCTTGAGGGCAAGGACTGTCTTCATTTTTATTAACAAAAATGTATTACCCCACCCCAAGACATGAGACTTTGACCCATCAATCTGTACATTGACCAATCAACAAGTGTTTGTGTTACAGGCAGTTGGAGGTGTTGGAGATGCAAAGACAAAATTAAATAAGGTCTTGTCCTCAAAGAATTTGCATCTTATTCAGAGTGATTATATATATATGTATACACACACACACACACACACACACACACACACACACACATATATATATATGGAAGTTTATAGAGAGAAAAAGCAATATAAACACAACGTCATTTTTAGGGGGGAGAATGGATAGTAAGCGTGAAAAGAGATTGTACACCTCCAACAAAGGCCTTTAGGCATCACTTTAATCAACTTATTCCCTGGTCTTGCTGATAAACATGGAATAATGATATCAATCAGATATTTTTAGGAGAGCGTATGGGCTGATTTAAACACAAAATCAACTCTGGATTCTCCAGAAGCAACTCAGTGCCTCATCTTAGAATTTAACATTCCATTAACCACATTATTGTTAAATTGCTGTCCATGCACAAAATGGCAGTGCAACAGATTTCCTGACTGCACCTTTTTGATTATTGGTAGAGACAGAAAAGATTCCAAATGCTTTTGTTCCATCAATCTAGGATGCTGCTGGGAAGACTGAGGCTGGTGAATTACTTGACTTCAAGAGTCCTGAATTAGGCCAATTGGGAATCTACACCGGGATCAATATGATGAGCTCCCGAGAGCAGAGAGTGGGAGACTGATCTGCTTAGAGAAAACTGGCCCAAATCAGAGATGGATAAGGCCAAAGCTCTCATGCCGTCAGATGTGGGACTGGGCTCAAGGGTGGCTGCTGAACCTCCAGCCTGGAGAAGATAAGGAGATCCAGTCTCAAAAGAAAATGAAGCTTAGTTTCCATGGAATCCTTGGGGGATAATTTAAAGGATCTTTGTAATTTCCTAATTGCAAAACAGCCTACTTTCCTTCTGTTTGATGCTGGGCAGAATTAGTCCATCTGTACTGCCTATGTCAGTAAAAATACCTATGACCAAGTTCTATATATTTTCCATCCAAATATATGTCATAATGGATATTCTCCATTCACTTGGTCTTTCTTTGGTGGGTGGCCAGGCCAAAATTTTTGAATGGTGACAGATCTCTTCCAAGAATCTATGCAATGTCCCGGGGCTTGAAGCAACTAGCATGATGTCATCTGTAGACAGGAGCATCTGAGGGGTCTATCTGTATTTGGAGTCAAGAAAACCTGAGTTCAAAACCTGCCTCAAATGCTTATGAGCTATAGGACCCTGGGCAAGTCTTTAACACTCTTTGGGCCTCAGTTTACTCACCTGTGAAATAAAAGAGGGAATCAGACTCAGGGACTTCTAAAGAGCCTTCCAATTCTAGAGCCATATGATCTTAAGTTTCTCAAAGATTGGAACTTTGGATTCTGGGCTTGACTCTGCCACTAACAGATGATTAATGCTTTTTGAATTTGTTAAATTGAACCATGGCATTACAATTGTTGATTTCAGCTTTCCCTTTTGTGAAACCTGGGATTTCTTTTGTTTCATTTAAAAATTTTAACCTATGTGTACAAACCATTCTATGATTCTCATCCTTTCTCGTCCAGGTAGAAGACTGTGTTGGGGGGCGAGTAAACACATCCTCCGTTGCATCTGCTGCCATGAACAGTGTAAAACCAACCCCTTTTGGATTCCATCTTCTTCCACCAGAGGTAAACTTTGGGGTCTTGAAGGAGGGACACACCTATGCCACCACAGTGAAGCTGAAGAATGTTGGTGTGGATTTCTGCAGGTAAGGCTACTGTTTACTCAGTAGTAACAATACTCATCAGCATGAGTATTACCAGTATGAGAATACTGATCTGTGTTATTACAATGTCAGCTGTTGTTAGAGTAATTATTGTCAGACCAAGGTCTCCTCACCCCTTCTACTCAAGTGTTCTTCATTATACCATGTTGGATAATGGAGGACAGGCTATTTAAGCTTTTCATATAAATCACTTACGTACTTGCTCAACACATCTCTTCACTTTGGGTCATGTAGACTTGTCTTGTTTTGTCAAGTGGCCTAATTTGAAAGTGATTTCTAGGAGTACAAGGATGAAGAGGCCCATGGCCCAATGAGATTCATGGTCCAATGCGATTCATGGCCCAATGCAATTCACCTTTTTCCTGAGGCAGCCAAGTGGAGTAGAGAGAACACTGAACTTGGAGTCAGGAAAACTGGGGCATGCTTCAGTCCTGCTTCCTATGCTTACTTGCTATATGATCTTGGGTAAGTCATTCAATTTCTCTCAACTTCAGTGCAGTGATGGCAAGAGAAGTGTCTTATGGAACTGGAGAGCATCAAGTTCAGTTTGGCTTGGAACACAGATGTCAGAAAGAGGAGTTGTATGAAATGAAACTGGAAATGTGCCCAGTTGACTTAGAGCATTGGTGAAAGCCTGATGCCCTGAAGAACCCTTTGGAATTCTGGGGCTTGGGGGGTTGAGGAAAGGGCACCTGCTAAGGGTCTTGCCAATTAAGGTTATTTTTTTCTCCTAGTTTAACAATCACATGAAAACAAGAGCTGCTACTTGAAGGATCCTCAGAACACACTCAGCTCCTGGGGCTACGTTCCCATTTCTTTTCTATATCCCTATGCTTTCTCACAAAGCTTGCCTTGGAAGCCTTCAAGAGTTATACATGTGGGGAAAATAAATCTGAGGGTGGAAAGAAAAACACTACATGTTTCATTTCCAGATTAAAATAAATTCTTAAAATTTTAGGGCAAGAAGGGAAAGCAGAATCATGGGCTTTTTGCCCCCAGAATGGGATCTGAAGTATCATCTAGTTTGGTTCCTCCATTTTACAGATGGCAAACTAAGGCACACAAGGGTTAAGTGACTTACCCAGGGTCACTCAGCTGGCTGGTAGCAGAATTGAGACTAGAATCCAGGACTTCCAATTCCCATCTGGTGCTTTTTTTTTCTTCACTATACCACATTGCTTCTTTTTAATAATAACTGAATCCCCCTGGTGTCCTTAAATTTTATTTTATCACCTTCCTCCTTCCTTCTCTTAAACCTTCTTGCCTTTCTTCTCTCACACCTTCCCTCCTTGCATCTCTGGACCTTTCTTTCCTTTCTAACTTCCCCTATCCCTTACTCTCTCCCTTTATTACTTGCTCCTTCCTTTCTTTCTTCCTTCCTTCCTCTTTCCCTTCCTCCCTCCTTCTCTCTCTTCCTTCCCTCTTTTGTTCCTCCCTCCTTTCCTTCCTCCCTTTCTCTCTTCCTTCCTTTCTCCTTCCTTTCTTTCCTCTCTCCTTCCTTCTCTTTCTTCCTCCTTCCTCTTTCCCTCCATCCCTCCCTCCCTTCCTTCTTTCCTTCCATCTGTCCCCTATCTCACTTAGGCTAAAAATATAGCAGTAACTCAGAAGCTCAATCCCAATTCTGATCAATATGAAGACTTTAAACTCTTCTGTTTTCTGATGGTCCAGTTAATCTCTCCTTAAGCTAGCTGGTGGCTCACTATATGTATTTCAGACTTAGTACAGATACCTAATCAACTTACTTTAGCAATCCACCAACCTCATCCTCCCAAGGAGTAGGGGTTACAGGCTTGTACCAACATGATAGGCACTGTTGTGGTTCATTGGAGTAAAATCTCAGCCTTCTGGAATAGGTCTGCTCCCAACCAAATTGACCACTTGCCATCAGTACTGTCTTTTTCATTTACTGGGCAAAGTGAATGAGGAAAGATAGAGAGGTTAATCTCAAATAAATAAAAGCCATCCCTTCAGATTCTGTCTGTCTTAGCACAGAGCTTTAGTCTCATGGACTTCACTCAGCAATTCATTAAATGTGGCCAATTCAGAGCCAACCCTGAAGTTAATCGGTTGGAGAGGTCAGGGTGGAGATATGCTTTTTTTTTTTTTTGGCATTCCAGTAGATTCAGGGTCTTTAACCATCATACAGAACCCACAAACTGCAGGAGAGGAAAGAAGCTGGCTCACACTCTTTATTATCTTTGAGGTTTCCAAATTTTCCCCAAGTCCTGTATGCTTCCCATCTCTTCAAATGTTTAAACTCCCTAGCCAGCCAGTGCATTCTGGGATTCCATGCACCACTGATTTCCAAGAGAGCCTTCATTCTTTAGCCTAATGATCTGGCAGCCAGCAGACCAACATCTATTCCATATACCATGCTGAAATATGCACTCAAATCCAAAAGGAACTTTGCCCTAGCCCTAGAGAACAGCTCATAAGTGGAATGGAGATTTATGTTGCAATCACTTCTAACACTGAGTGACTTTATGAGCTTACATTAAGAACTTTCTGAAGGAAGGCTGGGCAATCTGCCCCCAAATACTTCTCCTAACTATTTGTTATTCTAATGGCCTAGAACACCTACTGAAAATTCAGTTCATGGGATCATAAAATCTGGATTTAGCCCTGGAAGAGACCTCAGAGGAGTCTAAGACCCCTCCTTTACAGGTGCAGAAACTGAGACCCAGGGAAGTGAAGGGACTTCCAAAGCATGACATGGGTGTCAGAGGTGGAATTTGAACCCGAATTCTCTGTCTCCAAAACCATTGCTCTCCGTTTCAGCCAGTCCAGCTCAAGAGCAATTGTTAAATAATTGTTCAGTGTATAAGAGAAGTACCAACACATAGTAAATAAAGAGCTGGTCTTGGAGTCAGAGAGGCTTTGGCTCAATTCTTGCTTCTGACATCTGCTGGCTATGTGATCCTGGGCAAGTCACTTAACCTCTAAGTGCCCCTAGACTATAGATCTGCTTTGGTAGACAATTATCCTCTCAAATTATGCTGTTGAAATTGCAGATGCCACAAATGTAGATAGCACTTCGGTAGATATGGAGGGACTCAAAGACCAAACTTTCCCTCTTTGTGATGTTATCATCTCCTGAACTCATCTGTCATCTCTGTGTATGTCACTCTATAATCTACATATCCTCAACTTATCTCTCTACTAACTTCCAGTCCCACACCTCCAAAAGTCTGCTGGACAACTCCATCTGAATATTTCGTAGGTATCTTAAACTCCACATATCCAAAATTGAACCCATTATCTTTCCCTTTGTACCCAACTTTTCATCTAACTTCCCTGTTTTTCTTGAAGGAACTACCATCTTTCCATTTACCCAGGTTCACAAACTCTTCATCCCCTCAACCTCTATATAAAGCCTGTTGCCAAGTCTTGGGGATGTCTATCTCCACAACATCTCTCACATCCATGCCTTCTTTCCCTATGTCATCACCCTCACATCACCTTAGTTAGAAGAGGTATCTGAGTTGAGCCTTGAGGAACCTCAGAAATTCTAAGAATTAGTGGAGAGGTCAAAAGGCATTGAAGGCACGGAAGACAATCTGTGTGAAGACACTAAAGTAGTGTTCAACACTGATGAGCTGTCAGTGACAAGTAGGATAGTTCAGATAAAACATAGTTTTAAGGGAAATGATATGAAATATGCATGGAAAGGTAGGTTACACACAAATTATGAAGGAATTTTAATATATTAAGGGCCTACTGAGAACAGAGGGATAGGGAGGGCATTCCAGGATGTGAAGAGAGAGGGCATCGTAGGAGGTGAGGAAGGAGAGCATTCTAGGCATGAGGGATAGATGGCATGAATACACAGAAAAGGGAGATGGAGTAGCATGTGAGAACAGGAAATGGTCCGGTTAACAGGAAGCTACAAAAAATTTGGGGGTGGGGCAGAAGATTGATGTGAACAGAAAGATCAGTCTTTACGCATCACTGTCACATCCTGTCCATGTGCAGTTCATTCACTATGGCCACTATCATGAATTCCAGCTCTTATAGGTGCTAGCAGGGTGGAGAAGTGGATTTGGAATCCAAAGCTCTGATGGCTGAGTGTCTGAGTCCCAGTCTTTCATTTTCTAGTGGGACAACATTAGCCTGAGCTAAGTCCCTGAGCCTTTGTTTCTCCAACTGTAACCGAGAGATAATAATGCCTGTCTCATCGCCTCACAAGATTATTGTTCAACAGAGCAAGGAGGATGGCTCAGGAGAGAGTGTTTGGGTACTATAAAGATGTACATAAATGTGAATTGTTACTATGGCATATTTGTAATTGGGTATTTTTGTATTAGATTTCAGGTGAAGCAGCCTCCACCCAGTACAGGACTAAAAGTGATATATACACCGGGGCCAGTAAGTAGTTCCAGATGCCTTTGTGTGGGACATCCCATAGCCATGTGTTTCTGCCAGTCCATCAAACTGGCATTTACTGAGCACCTTTATTTGGCGGGCACTTTGCTAAATGCTATGGATTTTTTAAAAATGCTGCCCTCAAGGAGCAGTCTGATGGGAGGAGATAATGTACAAATAATTATGCACAAATGTGGCATAGAATAAATTGGGAACAGTATTGAAGAGCAGGCATTAAGGTGTAGGAGGACTGGGAAAATCTTCTTGCAGAGGAGGAATCTTAAACAGACTTGAAGGAAGACAGAAAAGTCACCAGGCAGAGATAAGTGACTATTGATTGATTATAGTGCACTGATAGATTTTTCCTAAAGATAGGTTGCCTCAAATAGTGACTAGAGAGTTGGACCTTGAGTCAGGAAGAAATGGGCTCCAATCCTACCTCTTATATTCAATATTGGTATGACCATAGGCATGTCACTCAACTTCTCTTTCCCTCAGATTGCTAAAACAGGAAGCATTGTAAATTATCAGTGGTTGCTGTTCGTCTCTTTTAAAGAGCTTGATAATTGAAGTTATCATATCTCTTGACAGTTTAAATGCTACATTAATTCAAGTGGCATTCAGTGACTGCTCAATAAACAGGCCAAGGTATTAATTGTTCCCAAAGGAGTCTTTGAAGTTCACTTCAGTTTTGTAGCTAACAGGATAAACTTTTGTTTGGTCTGTGGCAAAAATACACCCTCTAGACTTCAGGGAAGTGTAAATCAAACCACTGTTCTAACTAAATAAATGCCAGCCCTCAACGAATTTGCCCAAAGCTTAAGTAAACTTGTATGGTGGCAGTGGTCCAGATTTAATTCTGCAGAATTTCACCAGTTTCTTCATTCCTCAGAATTTTCCTAATTATTCACCTTAACTAAGAAGCAGATATCAGTTTCTTAGAAATAGAGTAGCTGAATACTCTTTAATCTATATGCATTCACAAAGACATTGAAAAGGTCTCACTGATTTTATTAAAAAGGTCTCACTGATTCTCTCTCTCTCTCTGTCTCTCTGTCTCTCTCGCTCGCTCACTCGCTCGCTCTCGCTCTTTCTCTCTTTCCACCCTCCCCCCCCATATCCATCTATCTCTCATTCTGGTATTTACAAAACCATATGACCATTTTAACAATTTTCTTTGTTTTCTGGTTGCTTTCCTTGCAATCCACACTAATCTATTCTTTCTACACTTCCTTTCCTAATCTTTGCCCTCCATTGGGATGCCACAGTGCAAGTGACTCTTTCCCATTTCTCAGCCTGAATTTGATGTTCCCTTCAAGGTTGTAAAGAATAGAAGCCCACAGGAAGCTTGGGGCTCCCTGGGTTTCTTCTTCAGTGTGAAATAGCTTTCATCATCGTGTGGACAGCTCTCATCTAGGAAGCTTGACTTGCACACCAATTCTGATACCCTCCCCTAGCTCCATAGTCTTACCAGCTTATCTTACCCTAGGAAGGACTCCTATGGAAGTTCAGGGAGTTTGTTTCCCTTTCTTCTATCTGGCTTTTTTCCTCAGGAGATGTTGCCAGGAGAGTGTTTTTGGTACTATAAAACAGTATATCAATGTGAACTGTTCCATACCTTGACACAAAGCCACACAGATGTTCCAAATACTAGCAGAAAAAAAAGAGAAGAAAAAAAGAAAAGATCTTCTGGTTGCCCCTTCTCCACACCAGAAAAGTACCCTTTTGTCTACCTTTTCTCATGGAGAGGTTGAGAAGTCTCTAAGCTCGTCACTGCTCCACACTGCTCATCACTCTTCACAGGTTGTTTCCAAAAGGGTATGGTCCAGGGCAAAGTCTGATTGTTTTCCCCCTGGTCTGGATTCAGCAGATCCCTGACTTCGGTTTGAGACTGTGCAAACATAGAATTCTGCTAGACTCCACCCTATTAGCCAGCTGGAAAGTTCTGTTGGTTCAAAGTGGCAAAATCATAGGTTTACCTTTGATCTGGGTTTCGTACCTTGGTTATTCTTTTTCAGACTGGACTTGATGCTGAATGTGAGATCCTGCTCTGAGCTTGGGTCTAAAGCACATCACTGTTGCTGCTGGCTTCTGCATTTCCCCTTTTCTTGGCACACCATCTAGGGCCTCCCTACCCAGGTCACCTCTGCCCCCACCATGGGCAAATCCCCTTCTCACTATACCCTGGATAGATAAGCCAGATCTCAGTTCCTCACCCTTAAAATGAGAACTTTAACTCTTAACTCTAGGATCCCGTGATTCTATTCTAATCTGGTGTGACTCTTTTCCATGTCTTACACATCTTTCTCAGAGGGTTGGGACCCCTGTTCTAGCATTGCCCCCTTTCAACTTATCTTGACACTTTATGAGTAACAGTGGAGTTCTATTAAGTCAGTTGGGGTGGAGGGGTACAGTATTTTTTTTGGTCTGGATCAGTGATTTCATTGATGTAGAGAATTAACGAGTACACTACCTTTCCTAACAGGAATCTCTGAATCTGTAGCTTATAGTGTTCGAGAGTTTCCTGAGGCACTGTGAGATTAAATAAATTGTCCAAGGTCACAAAACCAATTTGGGTCAAATCCAGGTCTTAAGTCTAGCTAGGTCTTTCTGACTCTTAGACTGACTCTCTATTTACTCTGCATCACAGTCTTTCTAATGTATATAGATGTTCAAAAAAAACTATGATGCTTAGCATTCTTTGCATTTTCTGTAGCAAGAAATAAAGGGGCCTGTGAAAATTTGTTCATTGAAGTCCTTTTTTCCTATTGCCTATTCCTGTTATTAGTAATGCAGAAGATAAGTCATTTAAGGATTTTTAACCCTTTAATTATATTATCATGTGATGAACAGATGAACAAATTTGCATCACAATTGCACATAATCATATCTGATTGGTCCTTTTAACACTTCGTGTTAACTCTGTGGTGTCTTTTAGGTAGCATCAGGATTGCAGGTGGACCTGCAGGTGGAGATCTTTGCCATGGCTGTTGGAGAGAATTCTAGCAAGGGACTAGGAACCATTTCCTACAACATTGAGATTGTAACTGAACGTGAAATTCTACTTCTGCCCGTGGAGGCAAATATCCTTTGAAGTTTGGTCTGACAGAAAAAGGACAAGGAGAAGCCGTAATCTAGATTGATCATTGGTGCAGTTAGAAAAGGGACTAACTCACCTCTGAAGTACCTAAGATTCTATAAAGAAAAGAGAAAGAGTTGAAAACAGGAGAGATATCCTATCAAGCACAAGTTTGTCACTAGCATCCACGACCTCCATCCAAAACAGAGGAGGGAAGGCCTAGGAGCTAAAAAGGACCTGCATTTTACATATGGGGAAATTGAGGCCCAAAGAGGTCCTCTGTGCTCAAGGTCATGAAGGTAGTGTCAGAGGCTGGGCCTACTTGAACCCAGGTCCTCTGACTTTAAATTTTGTGTTCTGGTCATGAGTTAACATAAAGAAAAAACAACTTGCTAACAACTAAGCCAACTGATCAATGGAATGGTTTGACTAATGGGCACAGTCTTCAAAAAGAGTCTAAACAACCTTTGGTTGGGATATGGTAGGTTAGATTTGAGTGGGGAGAAACAGACTGTATGACCTATAAATCTCTTTCTATTCTAAGATTTTGTAATGTATATCAGGTCAGATATCTCCCTATATCTGGAACCAGCAGACTATGGAAAGAAAAAAGAATTAAACTCCAAAATTTATATATGTGTACATGTATATATATACATGTGTGTCTATACACTGCAATGTGTACACATGCATCATATGTTTTATATATACACATTTGTATAATAGTATAATCACTTAATATTCACACATGTATATTTTATTTACTTATATATGCACATATACATACATGTGTATACTTATTCATATAAACACATCTGTGCATATATAAATTAAAAACTATAGGACCAAAGTTCCTGTATTTTTCCATTCTGTATTGCTCACCCAGTAATACTTGAGATAAGTTACACCTAAGCAAATGTGAGGAAATGAACAATCCTTCATTATCTAGAATTTGAGTTACAATATTATTTTCACCAGGCTCTCATTCTTATCTGAGTGGACTGCAAAGACACAAATCCTTTTGCTTTTCTGAACCCATACAGACCTAGAGAGGAAGGCTTGAGCCCCCAGAAAATGGTGCATCCTATGTAATAGACACACAGAAATGCATCCATGCACATATGTACCAAAAAATATATATTTATATATATATACACATAGGTATATATATTTATATGTCATATATACGTATATGTTTGCACATATTATGTTACTCTAGCTAGTTCCTTTCAACAAGGAAGCTTTTGTGATTGGTTTATTGGTTAAGGTACAGCATTATTTGGTTAATTCATGTTTATCTAAGGGTAGCCTTCTCTCAAGCATTGCAAGGCTACCAGTAAAGAATGGAAAATGGGGAGTTAGTCATAAGTTTTTAATATTTCTATGAATTATTTGGATGAAAGTACTGATAGTATATTTATCACATTTAAAGAAAATGCAAATGACAATTAAGATGCAAAAAGATCACAACAGACCCGAACGCTGGGCCAGACTTAATTAAGCAAAATATAATAGGGATAATTGTAAAAGATATGTGTTTAGGATTTTTAAAAAATTCAGGACTAAGGTTGACAGAGAAAAACATATAGTATAAAAATATCTAGTAATTTTAAAGGACTGAAAGCTCCAATGAGTCAGAGTGGATTGTGGCAGCCAGAAAGCTAATGTGATTTATTTCCTCCATCGAGAAATATATTATCCAGAATGAGAAGGGTGATAGTTCTGCAGTGCTCTACTCTCAACTAACCACATTAAGAGTTTTATTTCCAATTCTGGATACCATACTTTAGTTAAAAAATTTAGAGTATAATCAGGGGAAGGCAGTAGAGATGATGCCATGAAAATTATTTGAAGGAATTGCGGAGTATATTTAACCTGGAGAAGAAAGGCCTCAAGGAGGAGATAGTTTCCCGCCCCCCCAACTGTTTGAAAGTCTGTCATGCTATAAAAGGATTGGTTTTTCTTGACCCCAAAGCTCAAGTCAATTCACTAAGCATTAAAGTGCCTACTATGTTCCAAACACTGTGCTTGGGTCTATAACAAGAAAGGCAAAAAACAGTCCCTGCTGTCAGCGAGCTCACAGCCTAACGAGGGAGCTGACAGGCAAACAACTATGTAAAAATGAGATAAATACAGGACAATTTGGAGGAAATCTTAGAGGAACAGCACTAGCATTCAGAGAGATTGGGAAAGGCTTCTGGCAAAGCTGGTATTTTAGCTGGGGCTTGGAGGAAGCCAGGAAAGCCAGAAGGCAGAAATGAGGAGGGAGGGAATTAGAGGCATGGGGGACAACCAGTGAAAATATTCAGAACTGGGAAATGGAGCATCATATGCAAAAAATGGCAGAGAGATCCACCAGTGTCACTGGACCACAGAATTCATGGAGAGCAATAAGGTGTAATTAGACCAGAAAGGCAGGAAGAGGCCAGCTTATAGGGACTTTAAAAGCTAAACTAATTTTATCATTGATACTGGAGGTAACAGTGAACCACTGGAGTTTATTGAATAGAGAGGGTGATGTCATAACTGTACTTTAGAAAGGTCAATTTCACAGGTGAGTGGAGGGCAGACTAGAGTGGAACCAACCAGAAGGCCATTGCAAGAGTCCGCGGGAAATGATAATGACTGCACCAAGATGGTCAGAGGAAAGAAAGAGACTTACACAAGAAA
>CM053593.1:351226429-351244077 GCA_028646575.1 Pseudocheirus occidentalis | reverse complement strand
TGTGGATTGTGGATCAATACGCTTCGACGTATTGTTTCCTCTGTAAATTGGGACAAAGAAAACGGGACTGCATTGTGTGTTCTAACAGGAAAACACCTGGTGGCAGGCGTCAAACCACTTATTACTGTCAAACGTGCACTAACCAGCCTGCAATGCGTATTGGGGAGTGTTTCAAAACTTATCATACTGTACAAAATTATAAACAATAAAATATTGTTTTTTTTGCAAATATACATTCCTTGATGTCACCCAATTCATATAAGTCCAATATCATTATAATACGTTACTTGGTTCCAAAATTATACTAAATAATATGAGGGTCTGTAAATGCACGTTTTCGCTGCAAGGTAGCGTCGAGTAGCTGGTAGCCAATGTCCAGAATGGTTCGGAGTGCAAAGGGTTAATATTCCTTTTCCTCCTCTTCAGATCCTCAGAATAAGAGCTGTTTTTCTTCTTTGACTCTCTCATTCCTCTTTAAGGATATTAAGGTTCTGAAAGAACAATTGTTTCTTCTCCCTCTGTTAGAATTCTAGTACTCTATTATCCTACAGCTCCCTCTAATTGCTCAAATCAGTTTACCTTTCTAGGTTTTTCTGAACTTGTGTTTGTAATTCAGAGTTACTACTGAGTTCTGGTCTTTTCATCAGAAATGCTTGAAAGTCCTTTATTCCATTAAAGGGCCATTTTTTAAAGATCCTTCTTTCTCTGTGTCTTCTTCCAAACCTTCAGATTATTTTAAATTTTAGATTCCTTATACTATTACTTTATTGTACAGGGGTTGCTGTAGGTTGATTCTTTGTAAAACAATAGCTAGGTCATTGATTTTCCTGTTAGTGTGACATTCTTGTGCAAATGATCTTTCTGTTTTTACTTTCAGTGGCAAAGACACTGTGGTGAAATGGTGGGACCTTGATACACAGCATTGCTTCAAAACAATGGTTGGCCACCGAACTGAGGTAACTGCAATGGGAAGAGAGGTCATTTGGCCATTGAGGAAGGGTGGCCTGAACCAGATCAGGGTTTATAGTCCTTGTAGCACATACTTTCTGGCTTTGTAGCTGTACTAAATAAATCATGGTGAGAGCAGGGTTCGTGTCCTTGGTATCTGTGTCCCTTCCCCAGGGGCTTCCTCAAAGGGAAGTTTGGTAAAGGTTGGTCAAAGAAATGGGGAGAAAAGAAGTACTTGAGTCCCCCATCCATCACCCCATCACCCCGTCACCATTGTCACTGTTGCTGCAGCAAATCTGGAGACTGACCAGAAATATTTCCTGAACACTTGTACTGTGTGTGGTGTGTTGTAAAGGTACCCAGGAAGAGCAGTTGTTAAGATAGATTAATTAAGATAACTAATCTTCACCCAGTCAAAATTAGGTAGTTGTAATATTTCTACCCCTAGGTCTTTTCTCCTTTCATTTCTCAAGGAGTTCAGCCCCTGGCTCACTGCCTTATTCTCCTCTCCAACTCCTGGCCTTACACTAGGGGCCCTTCGTGTTCTTGCAGGTGATGCTCCCTAACTTGCCATTTCCTCTGACTCCTCATATCCCATGACCTGTGTTTTTACTCTACCTCAGCCACGTGGGTTGATCACACACTAGTTCTTGCCATTACCTTTTCAGTATTCCACTTCCTCAGTTGGAAACAGACATTATCCCATCTGACCCTGACCTCTCTTTCTACCATTTTTTTCTGTCCCTGTGCTTCCTTCACTCCTCCTATATGTGTTCTTCACCCTCAACAATGCCTTCTCTTCCCTTTACCCCTCAGTGACTTTCTCAGACCCTCCCCCCTGTTTGAATTCACTTTCTTCTTTCTCCAACCCAACACATTAATTAGCAATTTCAACTCTACTTCTTCCTCTGCTCTTGAATCACTTGGCCTCTTGCTCTGTTACTGCTCTTCTCTTGCCAGACCTCACCTCAGGATTACTCCTGCTAGCCAGCCCCTTCACTCCTGCCTACAAGCTACTGAGTGAAGGTGGGGAAATCTCATACATCTTGGGGATGTTACAAGTTCATGTTATCCAACCTCAACTGCACCCTCACTGAAATAAGTTAGTCTTTTCATTTCTCCCTAATGGGTTCCTTATCTCACTCCCCACAGAAGCTTTTCCAAACTTTCCCTACCCTCCTCAAGCCGTTGCACCTTCTTCACCCTCCAAGCTGATGACTTTGCCTTGAATTTCACCAAAAAAAGTGAGGCCATTGGACATGAGCTCCATCTCCCATTCTCTTCATTTCAAAATCCTTTGACATGTTCCTCTGTTCTCTGCTCCTTTCCCCTAGTCTCCAATAATGAAATGACCCTTCTCCTTGCTAAGGCTAGCCCATTTACTATAAAGTGCCTGGCACAGAGAAAACATTTAATAACTGTGAGTTGATTGATTCTGGAGCTGAAAAAGCTATTCTATAAAGACCACAGGATATTGGAGCAGGTTATCTTAGAAGTCATGAAATCCAATTGTCACCTTTTGTGGAGCAGGCCACTGAAGCTCTCAGAGCTATGATTTGGCCCAGGTCACATAGCTCCTTAGTGGCTGAGTTAGGAGCATAGGGCCCCCCATTATTCTCTTTCCACTGTGCTTGAATACTTGCCAGATTAATCTTTCTTCCCCTAGAAGGAAGAAATTGTGCTCTGAAAGGACCCCTATTCAAAGCAAAAAAACCCTCAAGAAAATCGACTGTAAAATACCCATACTTATATAATGAGATATTGTAACAAATGGGACTTCTGAACTTCTTTGTGTTTTATTCAGGTTTGGGGACTGGCTCTGGTGTCTGAAGAAAAACGTCTCATCACTGGAGCTGCAGACAGTGAGCTGAGGGCTTGGGACATCACTTATATAGAAGAGGTAATTATTTTGAGACTGAACATTTGCAGACTGAAATTTTACTTCACAAGTCAAAACCTTGTCTTCCTGTCTCATCTAAGAAAGAAAATTTAAGTCAGGACCTGAATAGGCCCTAGCTACCCTTACTTACAGTTTCTTGTCCTATAGCTTACAGATTCTCCTCCTCTTCCCCCTCCCTGAATCTCTGTGACTTGTCCCCGACTCCCTTCTCTACTTCTTGCCTCTCCTTTATCCTCATCTGCCACAGGTTTCCCCACACATGGGGCCATTTGGAGAAACTGGCACACTTCTTGTTTCTTACTGCTGCTTTAGATCCTTCCTCTGCTATTCTCACCAGTCCTCTTCCTTTTGAGGTTTGTTCCTTTAACATCTGTCATCCTTTCCAGATCCTTGTTGCAGTTACCTACTGGCCCCCAAATCATTTTCCTTTCCTTCTTAAGGAGTTCACCACGAGGTTTGCAGTCTTTTCCTTCCGACCTCCTGCCTTCTTGCACAGGAAATACAGGATCCATGTTGATGTCCTCTCAAACCTGGCTTCCCAGGTTATTAAGCTCCTCAGTTTTTGTGAAGTATACCTTGGCTTCTCCTCAGCCATACGTAGGGATGGTTCACACCTTTGATCTCCTCACCACCATTAAGTATGCAACCTCCATGATCTAGACTCTGAATTTTTTTTTCTTACACCAGACTCTCCTATTCTTCCATTTCTCCCTTTGCATCACACCTTCAGAACCTGTTTTGTTTCTGTTGTGTCTCTTATTCTAGTTCCACCACCCCTTCTCTAGTCTCACTTTACCCCCTGAGCTACTCTGACCCTAAACTTAAGCACTTTCACTTTATAAAGTCCTCTGTCCTTGATTATCTTTCACTTTTGTCCCCTTGTCTAAATCCCCACTTTGTATTCTCTCCAACCCAGGGTCATTTCCCCCCCTAACCCCCATCAGTTGTCACTGTTATTTGCACACTGTTGAATGATACCGGAAGAAGCCATTATCATAACTTGGTCAGGTGGCTCCATACCTGAGGCTTTCCTGATGCCCTTCACCATTACCACCTCCTTTACCTCCCCAAAATTCCTCAAGGGCACGGGCTGCCTAATTTTTGCCTTTATAATCCCTAGCACATGATAGGCACTTACTAAAGCCCTGTTGAATTAAAGTGAAGTGAATTTCTTATAGGTTTCTTGCTTGCATGCTTCTTTAGGAAACCTTGCCCTATAGTGTAATGTGTACTCATTTAGTTAAGGTGCTAGAGTTAATGTGTGAGGGTCCACGTCGTCTGATGCAGGGGCAGGTGGAGAGAAGGACAGGGCTCTTTTGGTACCATGACCTTGGCAGCCTGGAGGCTGCAAAGTCATGGCTGATGGCAAAGTAGTTGGTGGTATTCAGAGAAGGTTGTTCTGCCATCAGAGAGGTCCAGACCATAAACACAAGCTGTTGGTGTTCTCTGACCAGCTTTTGGGGTGGAAATATTTCGTATCATCAGGGCAAAGATGGCAACCTGTTCTACAGTGTCTTTTTTTGTCTTTACATGTGCATACAATGAATAGAAGAAAGACTTTGATGAACCCAACTCAAAGAAGAGCAGAGGATCTTTGCTTGGGATGCTGGGGAGTCATGGAACAGAGACTAGAGACCCTGAAGCAGATGAAGACCCTGAGGATGTAATGGTCCATTCTTACAATATCTTTCCCAAGGCTGATGGGTTAGAGAAGGAAACACTGCAGGATTTGGGGGTGTGCATGTGCCGCTCTTTAGAGAATGCCATGCATCCTTCTGAACCCCACTGTTCACTTGTTTGCTTTTTCTCCCAGAGATGTAGCAGAGCCTGCCTTTCACCACTGTCTCTTCTCTTGCTTCCTTTGCAGCGTATTCTTTCGTGTAGCAAAGCTGGTTCCATAATGCGGGAAGGACGAGACCGTGTTGTAAATCTTGCTGTTGATCGGACAGGCAGGATTCTTGCTTGTCACGTAAGTAGTAGTAGGAAATAGAAAACACCTCATTTCTTATAAAATGTGAAATAACATGTTTTCGTGGATCCTGCTAATTCATTTCATAGTATTGTCTAGACATTTACATCATAAGGTCCTTACGTTGTTATTGGTATCATGACTGATAGTTTTTTAAATATATCCCAGTTTTACAGATTTGTTAACTGAGGTACAAAGAAGTTACAGGACTTTATTTAGAATCATAGGTTTAGACTTAAAGAGATATTAGGAAACAAATGAATTACCATGTCTTTTTATTTGATACCTGACTCAACCTACCCTCCATATACAGACAGTTCTTGCTTTATGCAAATTCACATTATTCAAATTTGACTTTATGTAAAGAATTTTGAAAGAAATCCACATTCCAAAAAAACACCTATGTTAACTTTACCATACAGTACCATGCACTCGCTCACTGCTCATGCCCATTGGCTTGGTGCTCCCCCCAAAGTGAAAGCAGAAGAAATAGATGCATGGAGAGACCACTGCCAGTGGGTTGGGGGCTAGACTTGAGACCTCTGGTGCTGAAAGAGAAGACCTTCGCCCTGTTCCTCCCACCTGCCTGTGTGTCCTGCCCCCACCTGTCAACATTTGGGGAGAGAGAGAGAGAATGTGTGTGTGTCTGTGTGTCTCTCCAGTCCCCATGAATCACATGGCCTCTCCTGTCTGTTCCCCACATGTTCTTCCTCTCAGTTCTGGCCAAATCCTCATGTGGCTTCCCTGGCCCCCGTATGTTCCTCCTCCTTCAGCTCTCACTTCTGTCGCCAGTCCCCACGTGTCCCTGAACCGCTTGCTGGCCTCTCCTTTCCCTCCCTTTTCTGTGTCTGTGGGCAGATTCACGTTATGTAAAAATTGCTTTACGTAGAGGTCTTCAGATCTAAGTAGTTTAAAATTACCATAATCTGTTCTCATGTGTTCTCATTGAAAAGATAAGGAAACTGGCGCCTCCAAGATGGACTGTTTTGCCCAGGGTTACTCTAGAGTAGGTGGTGAAGTCAGAATTTGAACCTGGCTCCTCTGATTCCAAACTCAATACTTTGCCATCCTCCTCCAGCTCCTAGCAGGGAAGAAAGGTTAGATTGAGACTCGACTGTAGCTAAGATAGACTTCAGTGTTCTTTCCTCGTTGTTGGACTTTAATGATCTGTTTGCCTCTTGCAGGGAACTGATTCTATTTTGGAAGTGTTTTATATTCTTTCCAAAGAGGAAATTCAGAAGAAAATGGATAAGAAAATGAAGAAAGCCAGAAAAAAAGCCAAGTAGGTTCTGTCGGCTTATTTCAATGATGAATGCGTGGCACAGTCCATATTTTACCGACAGGAAAATTAAAATTCCATTTAGGAGAATGAGAATTGCCCCCCCTCCCTTTTAAAGGCAATAATTAGTGCCAAGGACTAGTTTGTCATCATCTGTCTCGTTTTAAATAATAAGTTATGAATAAATTATGTTGCCTTCATCAGGAATCCAGCTTATAAGCTGTTCTCTTTTACTGGGCAATGCATTTTCCATAAGGGATGGGAGCATTAGTGGAAGGAGGTTGTTCAGTGGTCTGAGGCTGCTCCTTAGAAGCTAGTAAGATAACTATACACCATCTAGGTCCCTGAGGCTAATGGGCTAATGTAGCCTTATTCTGAAAGCATTAAGCAAATAATTTTAATTGGCCTTCTGTAACAACTCTTTCTTATTTTTTAATTAAAAAAATATTTTTAGTTCCAAATTCTCTTTGTCCCCCCACCTGTTGAAAAGGCAAGAAATGCCCATTATACATTGTCTCATTCTTTCTTAATGGACTTTTGTAGTTCCGACTAGTCTCTTCCTTATACTGCAGTACAATACTGCCTAAGCTACTCTAGCCATCCATTTCATTAAATTACTTTCTTTAGAAAACTTGTTAGAGAAGATAATTTCATTTCCTCAAGAACTCATTTTAATTTGATCGGTCTGCTTTAATGCCCATTTTCTTTGTACACTGGGCACATACATAAGAACTGTTTCTCCCCACCCATTTCTGGCATGTTTTGCTTATCTGCCTGTGGCATAGGCAGATATTTAGTTAACATACCGTTGAGTTCTACTGTCAGAAGAAATTCTTACAAATTTTAATAAAAGCACCTGTTTTGGAAGTAATTATCTTGGACTATTGGGATTCTTTTAATGCAGCGGTTCTCAACCTGTGGGTTATGTTCAATTTGTAACAATGAAATTACATCCTGCGTATCAGATATTTACATTACGATTCATAACAGTAGCAAAATTGCAGTTATGAAATAGTGACAAAAATAATTTTATGGTTGGGGGTCACCACAGCATAAGAAACTGTATTAAAGGGTCATGGCGTTAGGAAGGTTGAGAATCAATGTTTTAATGGAAGGATACTCTGACAAATATAGAAGTCAGTTTGTTTTTTAAGAATTGTAAGTTTAAGGATTTTTTTATTTATATATTTTTTTCTAGATTAAGTTCTGGTGAAGGGGAACAAGAGGATCTTGAAGTCACTATGTCTCTGCAAGATGAGATCCAGCGGGTAGCTAACATCAAAGCTTCATCCAAGATCAAGTGAGTGAACGTGATACTAGCTCTCAGACAGATCTTTGCAGTTACATTTTCATTTGATCCAGAAGAACGAGCGTGTCCTTGATAGTCGTAGTCCAGTTTCCCTATCTATAGCTTTGTCCCTCGTACCTGCAGTCAGTAATTTTATATCATATTCCCCCTGTCTACCTCACGTAGAATTTTGGTTTCATCTCTAATGCATTTGTATGTATTATTTTGTGTTTTACTTCTCTCTGTATATGTCTTTTTCCACTGCTAGATTGTAGGTTTGATGAAGCCAGGATTTTCTCTTATCTAAATACTGTTTTTATGCCATCATCTAGCATTCTACATTCTAGATGCTTATTAAATATTATTGAACTGGTCATTGTACAGAGCTGGACATAGCCTTTCTCTTCCCTTCCCCTTCTTTTCCCCCCATAAAACCATACCAAAAAACAATAAACAAAAAACCAGTGTTGTTACTGCTAACTAGGCATAGAAGATGATTCTTGATTTAAGCAAGTAATTCTTTGTAAAATAAATCCTTTGCTTTGATCACACAACCCTGTGCTGTCCTTGTGGCTTTCCATCTTCACCTCACTCAGTAGTAATTGACCCTGGTTCCTCCTGTGTAGCAAAAAACAAATAAATAAATTGGTAACATGCCATAAAATATTACTCCTTGGAAAATAATCATATTGTTAGCATTGGTATTGTCAAGATTGCACAGGCATGACATTTTTGAATCTTCAAAATTATTTACAATTGAATGTCTCATTGGTGTGTACTCCATCCAAATGGGTCAGAGTATTCTGAACACTAAGCCCAGGACATCTTTGTGTAGAAATGTGACAGATTTATGGATGGAATGCATTTTGAAGTTAATTTTATCCCACACAGGTCCTTTGACTTGATTCATTCTCCCCATGGAGGGTTGAAAGCTGTCTTCCTGTTGCAAAACAACCTGGTGGAAGTGTATACACTGAACTCATCCACGCCTGCCCCACAGTCCATCAGGACAGCCAGGATCACCATTGGGGGCCACCGCAGTGATGTCCGGACCTTGTCATTTAGTTCTGACAATATTGCTGTCCTTTCAGCGGCTGCTGATTCTGTCAAGATATGGAACAGGTTTGTGAATCTGCTTTTCTTAGTGGCTGCTGTCCACATGGTCAGGGTATTTTCCTTCCCTTTGTTCTGTGATTTAACTTGAAAAATTTATTGGTTTCCCAAGCACCCAAATGCACTTCCTTAAAAATTCATCCAATATGACATTTCATTTTGTTTTTTTAACTGTAACTTGAGACTGAGTTTATAAAGAGAGGTTGAACTTTGCTTTGTACTTTATATTAAATCTCTAAATCTAAAATTTTTGTGATACTGTAAAATAAAGTTTGAACCTGAGTGATATGCTTTCGAATTTTATTATTAAATATAATTTATGTTAATTTTACTAATTATAGTCATTAAATAATTTCAATTAATAATACCAAAATTAGATTATTTCAACAATAGTATGGCTAATAATTACTAATTTTCATTAATTATTTAATTAAATGTCATTGGTAATCACATCTACATAATGGACTTTGTAAGGTGCAAAGTAGTTTGCACGCATAACATCATTTTAGTCTTCCAACAATGCTGCAAGGAAGGTATTACCAGTATTATAATTTTTTAGGTGAGGGTGACTAAGTCTAGGAGAATTTAAGTGACAACAGGATCATAAATCAGAGAAATTGGTTTGCTCCATCAAGCTGCCATTGCTGCCCTCTTGGATGGTAATGCTGACTTTTTATTACTACCATGTTGTGGAAGAAGTAGCCAGATGAACGTGGAGAATCTGTTACGACACATAAGGGTGTTTGAAAATGTGTGTCTGTTGTTTTTTTGATTAAGAAGCTGTCAGCTTGAATATTGCCACCCTAACATAGGAGCTAACTTTGCTTTGGCCATTCTTTTTTTTCCCCCGCTTTACTGATTACAAAGGAATATTCTGTAATGCTTTATTTAGTAGGATTCCACATGGGGAAACTCTTTATTTGATTGCTCAAGAAAGGTCTTTCTTAAAGACATACAGTTCTATATGGAGTAGTAGGTCTTATTATAGAGGTAGTAAAGATGCATTTGAGCCCTGAGTTACTAAGCCTTTCCTTATTTTTAATGCTAAAATTATAAGACCAACTCACATGTTGAAATGGTCTAATAATGAGCTTTGATCTGAGGTTCCTGCAAGTTTTAGAGCCTCAGGATCAGGGTAGTAGAATGTTGTAGGTTCAGCTGTAAGAGAGAAAAGGTTGTTTTTACTTACTTCAGGAATTGGAAAAAATGGTTTCTAAGGACCTTTTTCGGCTCTAATCTCTGATCCTTTGATCCTTCCTTTCTTCTCATAGGTCTACACTGCAATGTATTCGGACAATGACTTGTGAATATGCTCTCTGTTCATTATTTGTTCCTGGAGATCGGCAGGTGATCATAGGAACAAAGGTAAACAAAGGCTTTGTTTTGGATTTCTAGGACATTTTCAGTTCTTTTTGTGAAAGATCATTCTTTAAGTAATCAGGGACAACTAGGTCTTCAACCAGCAGCAAAAGAAAGAGTATGGGTGCATCATCTTCTGATTGTTGGATCATGCAGTTTGAAATGGCTCATCCTAATTTTAAAATAATAAAATGTAATTTAAAAGTAAAGAACAATGCATTTGTATAATATTGTATAGTTTAAAAGATATCTTGGTTTAGTGGAAGGAATTGCAATTAGATGACAGGTATTGACTTCTACCAATCTTACAGACTTGTAGCAAGGATCTTTTAAGAAACTTTTAAAGCAAAATATGAATATGAGTAGTTTTATTTTTATATGTTATCTTATTTGAGCCTCACAGTCATTATGAGACTGACAAGAAATGGTATTATTTCTGCTTTGTAGATGGAGAAACTGAGACTTTTATCTGAGGTTAAATGATTTGCTCAAAGTGTTACTGTCAGTAAGTGGTAGGACCATAATTAGAATTCATGTCTCATGACTCATTATTGAATGTTCTTTCTACTACACCACTTCGATGTTCCTTTTTGCCTCAACATCCAATCAATCAGCCAGTTAATCAAGCACATCTGTGCCATGCATCGTACTAGGTGCTGGAGACAGGAAGACAGAATGAAACAAACCATGGCATCATGGGACAGCAGCATGTCTGCCTATAAGCGAATGCAGAATACACACCAGACAGGGTCCAGGAAGAGGTGGTCAGCAGTGTAAGATGTTATAGCCATGTAAAAAGTTAGGGAAGATGAGGATGGAAAACAAGCTAAGCCATCATTCATTGGTCATTTTGAAGAGCTGTCTGTTCAGTAGCCAGTCTGGAAGACAAATGGTAATGGGTTGAGAAATGAGTGAAAGGGGGTAAATTTTCTAGGAATTTGGTGGTGAAAGAGAAGAGATAAAGGATGGTTGTGATAGCCTGAGGGGAATAATAAGGTCTTGTAGCAAGATGGGAAGTGGTAATGAAAGTATGACTCAATCTCATTGTTAGCAAATTACCAGCAAAATAACTTCCCTTTAAAGGTGGTTTAGGCAGCTCAGCCTGATTTCAGGGTTCCACTTACTAGCTTATATATTTGCTGATCTACCTTAGGTTTGTTTTGATTATCCAGGCACTCTGTTCTTGGTGTTCCCATTTTACAGTTTGAAAAACTAGATATAGATAAGTGCCATTGTCACCCAGCATGCCAGTGGAGTCTGAAGACTGGAACTTGGGGTCTGTTCCTTAATCTGCTCACCTGGTCTGTCTGATGTATTCCGTAAGCTGTATGGTCAGTAACATTACCATGTTCCAGAGTATTTATCGTGTATCTTTTCAGACAGGGAAACTTCAGCTTTATGACTTGGCTTCAGGAAATTTGCTGGAGACAGTTGAAGCACATGATGGAGCTTTATGGTCTATTTCACTCTCTCCAGATCAGGTAACTAAGCAAGATTCTTAACATTGGGTTCTCCCTTAGAACTTCGTAACTCCATTCTTTTTTTTTTTTTTAATTTTATTTTTTTTATTTTCTCCCTCTCTCTTTCCCTTCCCTCCCCAAGACAGCTTGCAATCTGATATGGGCTCTACACATACATTTCTATTTAATACATTTTCACATTAGTTGTGTTGCATAGAAGAATTATAACAAATGGGAAAAACTGTGAGAAAGAAAAGTAAAATAAAACAAAAAAAGAAAGTCTACTTTCTTCTGCATTCTGACTCCATAATTCTTTCTCTGGATGAGACTGGCATTTTCCTGTCCTTTGAAATTGTTTTAGGTCCTTGCATTACTGAGAAGGGCTAAGTCTATCAATCAGTCCTCATACACTGTGGCTGTAACTGTGTACAATGTTCTCCCAGCTCTGCTCCCCTCACTCAGCATCAGTTCATATAAGTCTTTCCAGGTTCTTCTGAACTCTGCCTATTCATCATTTCTTATAGCACAATAGTATTCCATTCCATTAACATAACACAACTTGTTCGGCTATTCTCCAACTGATGGGCATCCCCTCAATTGCCCATTCTTGGCCACCACAAAAAAAGCTGTGGGTGGGTCCTTTTCCCATTTTTATTATCCATTTGGGATATAGCCCTAGAAGCAGTATTGCTGGGTCAAAGGGTATGCACATTTTTATAGCCCTTTGGACATAGTTCCAGATTGTTCTCCAGAATGGTTGGATCAGCTCACAGCTCCATCAACAATGAATTAGTGGTCTAACATTCCCACATCCTCTCTGACATTTATCATTTTCCAGTTTTGCCATGTTAGCCAGTCTGATGGGTATGATGTGGTTACCTCAAGGTTGTTTTGATTTGCATCTCTCTAATCACTAGTGTTTTAGAGCGTTTTTTCATATGACTCTAGATAGCTTTAATTTTTTCATCTGAAAACTGCCAGTTCATATCCTTTGACCATTTGTCAGTTGAAGAATGGCTTGTATTCTTATAAATTTGATTCAGTTCTCTATATCTTTTAGAAATGAGGCCTTTATCAGAGACACCGGTTATAAAAATTCTTTACCAGTTTTCTGTTTCCTTTCTAATCTTCATTGCATTGACTTTGTGCATAACTTTCCAATTTAATGTAATCAAAATTATCCATTTTGCATTGCATGTTTTCTGTCACTTGTTTTTTTTATAAGTTCCTCCATTCTCCATAAATCTGGCAGGTAAACTATTCCTTGCTCCCCTAATTAATTTATAGCATCAGCCTTTATACCTAGATAGTGTACCCATTTAGACTTTATTCTGGTGTACAGTGTCAGATATTGGTCTATGCCTAGTTTCTGTCATACTATTTTCCAATTTTCCCAGCACTTTTTGTCAGGCAGTGAGTTTTTATCCCAGAAGCTGGGTTAGGTACATCATCATTATCTGCATAGAGCAATAACTTAGTTTCTTCTTTGCCTGTTCTGGTTCCTTCAGTTTCTTTTTCTTCTCTTATTGCTTAAAGCTAACATATTCTAGTCATATTGAATAACAGTGGTATCGATGGACATCTTTGTTTCACCCCCAATCTTATTGGAATTGCATCTAGCTTATGCTCATTACTTGCTTTTGCTGATTGTTTTAGGCTCCATTCTTAGGATCATGCTTTGCAGTAGCCATGGATGCTTTTCTCAGGATTTATTTGCCAAGAGGTTCCTTTTTGCAGACTGCTTTGGTCCAGATCTCGAAACTCCTTATGTGACATCATTTCCAGATGAGAATGTCTTCTAGGAAATAAATTCTCTTTTATCTTTTTCCGTAGATAGATTTTCTCCCTGTCCCCCTGTTGATTTTGAGTTCCTGTCACTAAAAGTCCTTGAGGCTTCAGAGCAAAAACTCCTACATCATAATATGTCTGGTTTTTTTTTTAAGCAAATGTAATGGAACCCAGATCAAATAATCAGTGCCATCCCTTTCAAAATAATTGGACTATATACATCTGCTTCATCCAGTGATTCTTTGACTGCTGAGAACATGTTGGGGGCTCCTGTGGAATTGTTGTCACTGCTGACAGCACATACATTTCGATATTGTTATTAATGGCCAATCTTTGGATTTTGAGGTCCACTTGACTTTTTGGTAATCTCAGGAAATCATTTCAGAGCCGTATCTGGTGAATAAGATGTGTGATCAAGTTGGAAAATCCTTGTTGGGGCAAAAATGAGGCATGATGAAGAATGACTGATTTTTCTTTATTTTCTAATATTTTCTTTATTTTTCTTTATTTCTAAATTGAAATGCATTTTTAAAAGTGTTGTGAGGAATGGCAACATTGCCATTGTGCAGATTCCCAATGAATACTTTGATAAGCAGTGTTCACTTAGATGCATGATAATGTAAATTCTGTTGTGTTGGTTTTAAAATCATTGCCATTGCTTAATCCTTATATAAATGATCTTGTCATTCAGACTAAAACCAAAAATAACTTCTGATTGGGGTCTCTTTTTATGTGGCAGTATGTAAGTCTCAGTAATGATAACTTCTCTCAACCTGCTGTTGTTATTTAGTTAAAAGGAAATGTGGAAAGTTGGGGGTGGGTAGGGAGGGAGCACTGGCAACTGAAGAGGAACCTCTGTACCAGATTAAAGACACTTTTGAAGAGTTTCTTTTCCTTAAAGTACAGTGGGCTGACAAGACCTTGCACTAGCAATTAACCATTACTAAGGTTGCAACAGGGAATTTCTTGAGTTGTCGCATATAGGATAATCTTAGTTTTCTCTCCTAATTGCAGCCATTTCCATAGCTTCCATACCAGATTGTTAAGACAGGAAGACAGTCTTTAGAATCCCATGTTGGAGCCAGTGTTTGAGTTTCCTTCCAGGCCCAGAGATGCTCAGATTTCCAGAATTAATCTTTAGTTCTTTGTCTTTCAGCATGGCTTTGTAACTGGTGGTGCTGACAAATCTGTCAAGTTCTGGGATTTTGAGTTGGTGAAAGATGAAAACTGTGCCCAGAAAAGGTGAGTGTGGCAGTTTTGAGGAATGGTTTGGGATCCAGAAGAGTAGATATTGTTTTGTTTTGTCTTGTTCTTAATAATCCTAGACTTTCAGAGGTGTATGGCATCACAGAAGTTATTTAGACCTTGTTTTCTTTTTGTATGGTTCTAGGCTCTCTGTGAAGCAGACCCGTATTTTGCAGCTTGATGAAGAAGTTCTCTCTGTGTGCTATTCCCCCAATCAAAAGCTGCTGGCAGTGTCTTTGCTGGATTGTACGGTGAAAATCTTCTATGTTGACACTTTGAAGGTATAGCCTCAGGGAAGATTTACCCTGATACTGTGACTTGAACTGGTCATCAAGTAACTGGTTCCTCCCCCTTCTTTAGGTGTTCTTTCTGTTTGAGAGATATACTTTCTAAAAAAGCTAATTTGTAAATCAGATATTTGTTAATTGAATGATTTTATATGGAGATAGGATAGAGATGTAAAATTCTGTTTAAATAATCATAAATTGATTATGGTGAATAACTTGCTAATTTTATCTATTTTATGAACTTGGTTTGTTATATTCCAGGCAGAGTGTACTTGTATCCTTCCATCAAAAAAAATCTCATGCCCTTATGATTTTAAGGAAACCCTTAGCTATGCTAGAAAACAAGTCTCTCATAAGTCAAGTAAATAAGCATTTATTAATCAGTTATTGTGTACCAAGTGCTGAGGATACAAAGAAAGGCAAAAAAAACAGCTCTTGTTCTTAAGAAGCTCTTAGTCTGATGGAGGAAACACCATGCAAATAGTCATGTTCGAAGAAGAGATAGAGGATAAATTGGAGATATTCAACAGACAGAAGGCCCTAGTGTTAAGGTGGATCAGGAAAGGTTTCCTGTAGAAGGAAGGATTCTACCAGGGACTTGAAGGAAGCCAGGAGGCAGAGAGGAGGCGGAAGAAAGGTCCAGGCAGGGGAGACACCCAGTGAGAATGTACCTTTTAATTAATTCTATAGCAAGTACTTACTAGACATCCCCTGTTTGCAAAGTCCTTCTATTTAGGGGACTCAGGATTGGAGCTATGGCAGCTATCTCCTAGAGCTATGGCCCACCATTAGTTGGTCTGCCAGCAAGAGATCTCAAAGTGATTTCAAATTTTCTTAGGCATCTCAATTATAAATATTGAGGAAGCTGTTATGCAAAGCACTCACTAGGCATGTAGTGAATTTAAAACCATGTTCATTTTGGGGTTGATATTTGGTCATTTGGACACTGGAAAAAAGTGAGCAGTGCATTGAATGCTACAGTTAGACCTGAGGATGGTAATTGTATCTGTATTTTGAAAATGTAAGCTAAGTTATTGTTTTTCTTTCTTTTTGTATTTAGTTTTTTCTCTCTTTATATGGACACAAACTGCCTGTTCTGTGTATGGACATCTCTTATGTAAGTAAAGCTTTAAAAGGTTACCAAAGCTATCTATTGTCCTTAATCAGAGGGTGACCATTCTGGTTGGTTTCAGGACTCCTTGATTTTTTCATTTAAGATAGGACTTCTAGCCATCTTGCCCCTGTCTGTGAACCTTAGGGGCTCTCTGTAAAAGGGAGCCTTGAATCACATAACTCACAGGGTCATTGGGGGGAGTGGGCTTTGTAAATCTTATAGTATTGTGCAAATTAATATTAATAATTCCTTTCTTGAACTTTCATCATAGGATGGGGCACTGATAGCAACTGGTTCTGCAGACAGGAATGTGAAGATCTGGGGCTTAGACTTTGGGGACTGTCATCGCTCTCTCTTTGCCCATGATGACAGGTGAGTGGGTGGTCCTTTCACACAAAAAACAATTACAAAGCCACTTTTTGAGTCACCCTGTGTTGTCCATGTCCTGTAGAAGTCCAGATAGCCTCATGCAAGAAGTGACATGCTTTGCAAAGAAAAGTCCAGTGTAATCAACAGAGACTGTATCTGCTCCCCAGGGACAGCCTCTTTAGCCGCTCACACCTGGAAGGCTTTTACTGCCAGGGTTTGTTCACTACCTCTGAGACTTACATATGGATGTTTATCTCATTTTCAGTGTCATGTATCTGCAGTTTGTACCCAAGTCTCATCTCTTCTTCACAGCTGGGAAAGACCACAAGATTAAACAGTGGGATGCAGACAGGTTTGAACATATCCAGACCTTGGAGGTAATCTGCTGACCATTCCATTCCAGCTATATTTTACACTGGAGTGACTGTTGTACTTCCTCACTTGCCTCTGTCTTTTCTCCAGGGCCACCACCAGGAGGTATGGTGCTTGGCCATTAGTCCTAATGGTGATTACATTGTATCTTCATCCCATGACAAATCCCTCAGACTGTGGGAGAGAACTAAGGAACCACTCATCCTAGAGGAAGAGCAGGAGATGGTAAGACTGTCAGCTTTGGTTTTAGACATCTTAGCATTCATGGGGCATGTCCAGAAGAAGTCCAGCTGAAGGACTATGGGTGGCCTTCTTATAGCGGACAGTGTTTGTGCTGAGTGAACAGTTCAGAGATCATCTGTTAATAGCTAGGGAGCTCACCTCACTTTTGTAAAGAACTTGTGTGTTCTCTGAGGCATCTCCTTGCCAACTGGCATGTGGTAATCCATGCCACTTAGATAAACTAACATGTTCTGTTTTATATCTTGGCAGCAAAGGGAAGCAGAGTATGAAGAGAGTGTGGCCAAAGAAGACCAGCCAGTAGTAAGTAAAGCTCTCTACCTGTTTTAGAATTAGGGTTTATAACTTGTCTTAGTTTAAAGCAACAAATTCCCAAACTTGCTTTGGGATTTTCCAGCCATAAACTGGTTGGTTGTTCGGGCACAGGGGAGGGGAAGGAGACTATTGCTGGTTCCCTAGATGATAATGTTGTTTATTTGGGCATCAGTCTTCCACAAAGAATCCTGTGGCAGCAGTGAAAATGGTATCCTGCAGGTGATTGACAGTTAAGTTGGATTGTCTTGTAATTCAAGAAATGTCTTTACAAATCCCAATGCTAGCCCTTGACTACCTCTGTGACCCTGGGCACACAACTTAACCCCCCTGTTCCTGTTTTCTTTATTCTACAAAATGGAAATAATATTTGTACTGCCTGTCATAAGGTTCTTGTGAAGAGCAAGCTTTGTAAACTGTAAAACACTCTGAACTGTTATAATTAGTGTGAATAGTACAAACCTTGAGTTTGAATAATTGTGATACCACCTCTTAAATTTTAGGAGGTTGCTAAAAATTGGTTTTTACTTCTGATATAAGATAATCTGAAAGAAACTTTAGAAATTGGATCTTCCTTTTAGTTATCTAGGGAAAACTTTAAAACA
>CM053593.1:351163258-351225929 GCA_028646575.1 Pseudocheirus occidentalis | reverse complement strand
CATTTGCTGCTCACAAAGACTTTCAGTTTCATTTATCATGAAGCATTAATAACTTAAAATAGCACTAAAGAACTCTTCAGGAGTCCCGGGAAGTGGATCAGCAGAGCCCGCTATGGTTGACCTTAAGCATTTTAGGAAGCTCCAGAGTTCTCCTTTTGAGGGAGGCCTGTGATTAAGCCGTGTGTGGACTATAAGTATATACGCAGGCTATGTAACAGGCTGGGACCTTTTTGAGGGATAACTTCTCTTTCCACGTTATAGTTTCTTGCTTAGTATAGTCTTTCTAATTCTTTCCCATAGGCACAGTGAGAAGATTCCTAGAAAGTCATGGGGAGACCATTGAAAAAGTAGTATTTGCTGTCTCTGAGCTTGAAGAGGTATTTTCCTAATTGTATCATATGGTTAGAACTCTTTAAGAAAATAAAGTTTGTCTTGTGATAGTGTTTGTCTTACTGAAATTAATTTGGAGTGCTGATAGAGATGCACCCTGAGTGCCTTAGTACTCACTTCTGCCCAGTGAATAGGCTACAAAGCACCTACAAAACTGACTGAAATCTTGTGTGGGTAACATTTTGACATTTTAGCTCAATGATTTTAGGAAACGCCTCAGTTCAGTTTTGGTTTGAATTGGTTTATTACTTTTTAAAATTTAAATATTGTTTCATTCATAGTTAAATGTAAAACTTAGTATTTGATTTGGGGTCAGTTCAAAGTTCAGCAGATTAGCATAACTAATGATTATCTTTACGTAATGGTCAGTTTCAAGTCCCTGCTATAGAATTTATAGATACAAATAGAAATACATATTCATACATAATGCATCCACATAAAATATGGACATATGTTATGTGTGCACTCATGACTATGTAAATGTATATTAGTCTCCCTGCTATCTCCCACCTTATTTGACTAGACATAATATCAAATCATCGGCCAGGTCTACTTTGAAGAAGTTACTTATTTTCACAAACTACTTTCCTTCCTGTTTACAGGCCACCTATAGAAAACTACTGCCTTTATATTTTCCAAGGTCATTAAAGGAAGAAAGCCAATCTTTGCCCTACCTTCCTGCAGATATTGGAAATGCCGAAGGGGAGCCAGTAGTACCAGAGCGACAGATCAGGATAAGTGAAAAACCGGGTGCTCTGGATGGTGAGCTAAACACTTAACTCTATCTTGGAAACATCTGTTATCTATGAATCAATAAAGAATTAGAAGTGAATCAGAAGGGGCGGCTAGGTGGCACAGTGACACTAGGTGGCACTTCAGGCACTGGCCCTGAAGTCAGGAGAATCTGAGTTCAAATCCAGCCTCTGACATTTAACACTTACTAGCCATGTGACCTTGGGCAAGTTGCTTAAGCCCAACTGCCCTACCAAAACAAAAAATGAATTAGAAAGACAACTTAGGGTGTCACACTAAGCTTTGGATCCAGCAGAAAGTTCAGAGTTCTTAATTATATCTGTCCTTATGACTTAGACCTGTGTTGTGATCCCCATTTTCTTGAACAGAGTGCGTGATTATTGTCATCTGGGAATTTATACTAAACAGAATTACCATATGCTCAGAGTGGAAGTGCTATATTAAGGAGCAAATTGTCAAATTTTATGTTCTTTTTTTATTAAAATTCTCATCACAAAGTAATTTTGGCTCCATAATTGGGTCAGAACTTTAAAAATATGTTTTGTTCTGCAGATATGCTAGTTTAAAAAACCTGATTTCTGTCCTGATCATTTTATCAACATAAATATTGCTGTTACAGACAACCTAGAAGAGGAAGATGAGGGTTTGGGCGCCGATCTCTCCTTCATTGGGTCTCACGCTTTTGCTCGAATGGAGGGAGATGTTGACAAGCAGAGACGACTGATCCTTCAGGGACAGCTCTCAGAGGCAGCTCTGCAGAAACAGCATCAAAGAAAGTAAGACTAATGCATCATATGTGACTCGGGGGGAAGTCCCAAAGATGCATACACATATTGTTTATTCTTGTTTAGATTTGCTGTTAGTGTGAAAGAAAATAGGTAGTGAATACTGTCAGGCACTGTAGAAAGGTCAGGATTTTTGGTAACCCAGGAGAACTCAGTTTCAGTTGAGTGGTAGGGATGAAATCCAGATTGTAAGAAGTTGGGAGGTGAGCTAGGGTGAGAAGGAAGCCCAAATATTAGTCATCTTCTCTTCTGACAGAACCTATGAATTCTTTTCATCATCCAGTTTAGAGCATACAAAATTACTTTCTCCACACAACAGAAAAATATTTTCCCTCACTTTTGTTAAATGCACTAGTGATCCCTGACCAAAAGTCCACCATTCCTGTCTCTTAATTTTTGGCCCAGCATCCTCAATGCTATTATCTGACACCAGCTTCTTAAACTGGCTATTACTTGGCATACCTGACTTCCTCTCCTGAAGCCCCTACCTGCAATCAAACAGCAGGCCTAAAAATACTGCCCCATGACCTTTAGGCTTTCTTTTCTGCCCAAAGCTTCATAATCCACACCAAAAAAAAAAAAACGTTCTCTAAATTCCTTTTGGTAGGACAGTTTATCCTTAAAGTGAGTCACCAGAATTGGGTATTTTGGCAAGGGGGTGGGAGATTATATACGACAAATTCATAGAAGCTTCTCTTTAAACATTCTGGGATAACCGTATACATCCCTATTGTATGTTATCAGGGCTACATAGGGCTTTCATGCTACCTCTCAGCCGGAAAACACCAATCATCGTATACATCTTCTTCCTGTGTCCTATACCATATCTCTCCTTGTTAAAGCTATTCATCCTCCTCATCATCTCTAAACACCATTTTCTTCCTCAGAGGGTCCAAGTCTATCTCTTTATAACCTTCAAACGTCCAGTGGTCTTCCCTTCTTTGTTTTGTATTTTTCTACCCTACAAACAACTGCCATTGATCTAGATCCTCTTCTTCCTTTTCACATTCTTTTTCCTTATTGGTTTCTTATTTAAGTACTTTTTCCATTCTTTCATTCTCCTTGGCCCCCAATAAACTGAAAAGTAGAGGAGCATTCCTTCATTACTTTCTCACAAATGGATCTTACCAAGCAGCATTGCATAGTGGAAAGAGTTCTACACTCAACCCAGGAGACTTAAGAATTTGAGTCCAAACATTGATATGTATGCATTGATATGCATTGATATGTATTGATATATGACAAATCAACCTCAGCTTCCTTATTTGTATAACCATTATAATACTTGCTACTACTGCACAGATTTTCCAAGTAAAAGGCTTTGCGAACATCGAAGTGTTATATAAATACAAGTTTTTCCCCAAAAAGTCACCCCAAACACATCTACACTTACTAACCTACATCTTTATGCAGTCTTTAAGAGGAGGTGTTTATTTAATGAATAATAGTTAGCATTAATATAATATTTGAAAAGATGAAATAGGAAAATAAAAGCATTGACAAATAATTTTCTACAACAGACCAAATCTTCAATATGGATGTCTAAAAAATATAAGATCCCATTGTTCTGTTGTTGATTATAAGAAATGCAACTGGAGAAAATGTTCTGCAACCTTAAAAGCCATTCTCAAACAACATGCCTTCTGTGCATATGTGATCCTAAATGATCATATACATTACGTAGTATTAACAGATGCAGTGATGGAAATGACGTTGTTCATTATCAAGCAAGGCATCAAGCAGGGAGACACATTCACCAATGACATGCAGCAACAGCAGGATGGAAACCATCTTATATAAAAACAAAATAAAAAAGAGTTTCTGATTTTTCCCTCCTCTTGTTGAAGTATGTGACTTGGGGCTTAGAGCCAGCTTTTGCCTTAAATGCCCGAAAGAGAGGAGATGAAAAGGGATCTGTCTCCCTTCACTCCTGGCACCCCTGGTGACTGCACACACGAGAGAGAAGGTGTGTGTGCCTAGATGAGCCTCAGACTGCACCTCAAGGTCCCAGCTGCCTCTTTAGTTTTTTGTTCCCTGACACCAGGTGGTATTAATATTAGTAGTAATAATAAGTAACACATATAGCATCTGCTGTGTGCCAGGCATTGTGTTAAGTGCTTTATAAATAATCTCATTTGATCTTCCCACCAACCATGGGAGGTGGGTGATTCCCATTTTACAGTTGAAGAAACTGCGTTAGATAGAGATTAAGTGACTTGCCCAGAGTCACACAGCTAGTAAGTGTCTGAGGTCAGATTTGAACGCAGTTCTTCCTTCCTCTAGGCCCAAGACTCTATCCACTGCATCTTGGCAGTTCTCTTGTGATCCTGAGAGTTCAAGACCTCCTAGGTCTGGGTGCTTGTTGCCTAGCAGAAGGTGATTCTTTATAGCAACTTCTTAGAGAAGAAAAGGTGGCCGTACCAGGAAGAGACCATAGGCAGACAAAAGGCCTAAGAAAGCCCCCACCAGACCCTGCTTACCAGAAGAGCTGGACTTGTAAGCGAGACATACACTTAGTATGTGCTGCCTTTGATGCTGAGTCCCAGAACTCTATGGAATCTTTACTTTCCCAGGTTAAGATTGTAGAGGCATTCCTTATTGTTTCATGTTTTAAGTAGTTGTCTGATTCTTTTGGGTGATAGAGGAAATAAATGACTGCCGAGACCTACGTTGAATGAAAGGGATCACTTCCTTGATTGTGACATCTTGATAATTGCATCAAACCAGGTTCTTCTCAGTTACTTCCAAAGCTACTAAAAAATAATCCTGGTTACCCAGAAAAAATAAAGTGGATAAAAAATAAATATGGTTCTGCTCACTTCACTCAGTATCAGTTCATAGAAGTCTTTCCAGGTTTTTCTAAAGTTCACCAACTCATCATTTCTTATGGAACAATAGTATTCCATTATATCAGTACCTACATCTTAGACAGATAAGTGGAGATTGAACTCAAAGTGGGCCTAGAATTGAACAGTAGGATTCCACTAGGGTGGTAGCAGAGGACATTAACTGGTCCTAAAGTTCTTGCCACCCCCAAAGCTAATACTTCTGACTACACTGTTTTCCTGGTAATACTCTATTATGACAAATTATGGACCACCAAAATCATAATAAAGTCGCAGTTACAAGTGTCCCCCAAACTAGTAGACACATCCTGAGTATTATTAGCATATAGTATTTTACAACTGTTGACTTTACTAGCAAGAAGTGACAAGGACATAATCAAGGTGGCCTTGAGAATCCATGAAATATCAGAAGGATCAGAGGGAGGCCTAGAGCTCATTAAGTGGTTCCTGGAGGATTGTAATCCTTGAGAGCGGGAACTGTTTGTGTTTTGGTTTTTTTGTCACTTTTTTAAAATCTTCAACACTTGGCATGTGGTAGGCACCTAATAAATGCTGGTCAATTGACTGACTCACTGCCTTACAAAAAGATGTGAATTGTAGAAGGAGAGAAATTACTTGTACCAAGGACATAGACGTCTGTAGCTAAAGCTGGTAGGACCCTTAGGAGAGAGCCGGTCTGTCCCTTAATTTTACAGATAAGAAAATGGAGGCTGAGAGAGGTTGGATGACTTACGAAAGGTCCAATGCTATTAGGTGGCACTTTTTTCACTGCATCATGGATTTCTTGAAGTATCTTATAAATCTCAGTCAAACTTAAGTGAATTTGACATTTTAAACTAAAAGCATAGAATAGAATTCTTTGGATCTGGATTGTAAACTTGTTTCTGAAGAGATTTAAACTAAATCATTTTTTGGACAAATGGATGTTATATTCTTTAGGATATCCTGAGAAAATGTTTTTATCTTGGTAGCCCATTTATGCATTAACACCCTTGACAGGGTAAATGTTTTATAAATCCAGAAAACAAATAGTAATTTCTAGTGTTTAATGGTGATACACATTGTTACAGATGAACCAGGCAGTTAATACAAAAATGTATTTTTTGAGCAATGCTCTCAGAATTTACATCTTTTTTTCCTTTTTGGAGGGCAGTTGGGGTTAAGTGACTTGCCCAAGGTCACACAGCTAGTTTTTGTGTTTAGTGTCTGAGGTTGGGTTTGAACTCAGGTCCTCCTGAATCCAAGGGCCGGGGCTCTATTCACTGTGCCACCTAGCTGCCCCCCCCCCTTTTTTTTTTCTTTTTTTTTGTCAGAATTTACATCTCAAAGAAAATAATAATGAAATCACCTTTTTAGATCTTGACCTATAATATAGACAATTAACCCTTCTTTGTATGGGGAAGAACAGTTTTAGGAGAAGACTCTAAAGACTAATTTGTGATAATCATGCAAAATTTAATATATGCATAGTCAAATAGTCATTTGAATCTGTGACCTCATCAATGTCAATATTCCTTTTGGCATTGTAAGTGTAGCGAGTCCGCCTGGGCCTCTTTGTTCCATACAACCATCATCTGTGCCCTCACATAAATTCCTCACAGAAGGTACACCCAGAGTGCTAGATGCCTTCCTTGTTTGCTTGACGTTGCGTGGAACGTTCAGTCTGTCTGTCTCATCATATGAGCAGCTCATCTTTTTCCTTGGTGAGTCCTTTACTTCTCTTTCATCCTTTGTAGTATGTTACAGCCTACTCAGTTCAGTTCAGCCTTTCCCATTCCAGTCCAAGCCCCACCCTCCTACCAAAGTGGTTTCTTTCAAGGCGGGTAAAACCATGACACTCCGCTACTCAGTCAGCTCCAGTAGCTTCCTATTGCCTACGGGATAAAATATCAACTTCTCTATTTAGTTTTTGCTGCCTTTTACAGCCTGGCCCCACACTATCTTTTTAGCCTCATTAAACATCAGTCCTTTCTTGTGCTCTACAATAGGGCCAACCTGGCCTTCTGTTTGTTCCTTTTCCTCATGCTTGACACTTAGTCTTCCTCTCTGTGCCTTTGGAATAGCTGTGTCTTGTGTATATCGTACTCTCTCCTCATAGGATCCCTTTTTCTTCACAACTTAGCCCATGCGTAGCCTGTTACAGAAATCTTTCTTCTGATGCCTCCAGCTCCTCTCTTCTGACTACCCTGTATTTATCTATTTCATATATATTTGTATTTATCCCCTTCATATTCTGTACATATGTGTATATAAATACACATATGTGCTGTCTCCCTCATTAATAATGAAAGTTAAGTTCTTTGTAAGTATTGTTCATTTTTTTCTGTATTTGTAACCTCATTAACTGACAATATCTAGAGCATAGTAGATTCTTAATACATGCTTATTGATAGGTTGTAGACTATAATGTGCAGTATCTCATAGTTGTGCAATATTAATAGACTACTAATAGTAAAATTATAGTGTGGGTTAATTAACATTTTCCAAAAGTGATCTAAAGTGATCTAGCCCCTCCCTCCCTCCTCTTGTGGAATTTTATGCCCACTCATCCATTTTTTCAGTATCTGCCCAAGCAGATATAATCATGGACAAGCTCTATTGTCCATACAGCTGCATGTGACACTGAGCAATAAGCTCTCTTCACCCTCTTGGCTTTTCCTATCATACTCCCTAGAATGATTTTGAGTTTCCTACCATCGGGCTCTGCATTATTCTAGGACTTGGTGCAATCAATACAACTCTTATCCCTAAAAAGATTCATAGGATCCCTTAAAACAATCATAGGATCATCATCTGTAAAGAATTCCTCTCCCATATAACCTTGGCATGCTATTGGTGAAAATGCATATCCCTGTTTTATGATTCACCCAATATTAACAATTAGAAGGATTGTTAAACAAGGTTATCTGTTATATATAGGAGAAAAGTGGTTGGAAAGGAAAACCTTTAAGATGGTGTTTGAGTCTGTCGGATCAAATTTCTTTTTTATAGTCATTAAACAATATAAGGGTAGGAGCATACTCAGTATATTTCTTATGAATACCCTAAATTGTCTGAGTTACTGTGTTACTCAATAGAAAGTACTATTATGAGTAGATTATTTATATAAATTAAAAGAAAGCTATCTAGGCCTTCCCCTCTTGCCACGAAAGGGAACGTTGGTTGTATAATAGTTTAAAATGATTGTCTTCAGTAAATCTTCTTGCCCTTTACCATGCCACAGAGACAGCTGAGCGAACTCTCACCTTTCTCTTCTCTGTATGACATGATCATGACAGATGCTACTTTTTTACTCCAACCATTTTTTATATTTCTCATTCCTCCCAGTTTTCCAAGACTCATAACATTGTAATGCAAATGGAAAAATGCCCTATGATACATTTCTCTTTGTGCACCCAGCAAAGTACTTGCTTTAAAAAAACAAATGCTACCCCTTTACTAGTTTGTTTCACTTGAGTTTCACTATTACATGCAGCTTTTTTGACATAAATTTATACATGACCAGTCATTTCTCCATCTTCTGTTGGATTCAGTAGACTTTCTAGTCAAAAGCACGTTCATATTTTATCAAATGGATCTGTTGATAGAAAGATCCTTAATTCCATCTTCACTGTGGTGTTTGTTTTTTCAGTATGCTTTAATCGTACAGAATCATTAAAAGCCTCTAGATGGCGCTAGCAAATAGCTTTATGTGATGCCACCACCATATTCCTTTGGTTCTTTGAAGGCCTCAAAAATAGGAAAACTTGTTGCCATCTTCAACCGAAAAGTTAATAGTTAAGATGAATTTCTGGTCTTGTGCTTGTGTGTTTTTCCTATTTCAAAGTTTTAAGATTACAGAATATCTATATTATAAATCTCTTCACATCTATTATTTTTATTGCTAATTTGAGTGAATAGCTTCTTCCTTGAATTCTCTCCCTGCTCGTCTGTCTCCTGGATTCCCAGCTCAAATCCCACCTTATGCAAGGATCTTTTCCCAACCCTCCTTAATCTTAATGCCTTCTTTCCAAGATGATCTCCTGTTTATCTTGGATATATTTTGTGTGTACATAGTTGTTTGCATCTGTTTCTCCCATTAGACTGGGAACTCCTTGAAAACAGAGACTATTTTTTGCCTCTCTAGCCCCACTGCTGAGCACAGTGCCTGGCATTGAAGTAAGAGATGTTTAATAAATGCTTCTGGACTTACTGACTGACAACCTCTCTGAGCTTTGGCTTGATCATCTCTAAAATGAAAAGGCTAAATCCAGCTGACCCTTTATGTCCCTGCTAGTTCTAAATCCTATAGTCAAGCAAGTGTTTGTTTATTAAGTACGTGCTACATGCCATCTCCCACAGTCACTAAAGAAAAATCATAGTTTTTCTTAATAAGCTCTTGACTTTGCCTCTTTAAAGAAAAACTGTTTTAAAATGTCATTGATATTAGGAATTCCCAGTGAGGACCCTCCTTTTCATCAGTATAAATTGGTATCTGCTCTGCCTAGAGCCCAGTGAGGTAAGTGACTTGCCCAGGATGACACATATGTCATATGTCAAAGATGTCATTTGAATCTAGATCCTCCTCACTCAGAGCCTGGCTCTCTGTCCACTGAGGCCCAGCTGCCTTTTGCCTAGAGCCTATGGCTGGGTCCCATTTAGTGCAAATAAGGAATCTTTTAAAGTATTTAAATTTGCATTTTATATTACCATTAGCCTAGAACCAGTCCATATTTTACATAATTATAACTTTAAATAGTGTTTCGTGCTAATCAGGACGCAGCTCTAATAAGTGCTTAATAAATGTCATATTTGAATAGTAGATAGTAATGACTTTTGACATTGGCAGTTATCTGAATAGATTATCCCAACTATTTTCTGATTTCCTAAAGTGTAAACTTTTTTCCGTCTCTGAAGTAAAAGGCTCTTCGGTTAGTAATATTCTTAGAAGAAATGAATGTATTTTATCATTAACAGGATTTGATTGGGCCACATAACGAATGGTCTTTTTGTAAGAGACTGGTAGCAGTAGGTTCGCTTCACTTCTTTTAAACTTAATGGCATTTAAGTTCACATCGTAAATCACACTTTGTAATGTATCATATGTATTTCTCCACAAGACTTTGCTAAGCACCATTTCTTTTTAACAGCTGAAGGAATTAGGCATGTTATCTGTAAATTCACAGTGAATAAATCTAAGTTCCTAGTGGTTTTATCCATTTGTACTGCTGAGTAAGTGCATGATTTGGGGCAAAATGTAGTTACTTCCCAGCACTTAATTTCTCTATCAGCAAAGAGGGAATCATTTTTCTTGATAATAGGATTTTTAGACTCTCAGCTGAAATGTATTCAGTGTCATCATTTTTCCCTTCCATTGACACTTCTTGGCAGTTTCAAGAGCCTGATGACTCTGGTTTACATCATTTGTCACTTTAGAGACTAGAAACATGGCAAAAGAATGATCCTTCAGCCAGAGTTTGTCCCTAAGCCATTTAGCCTAGGTTTCAATTTATTTTAAAATCATTTTGTTGCTCTACCATTTAATTTTTAACTTTCTGTTTGTGGCCTTAGAGCAGCTAGATCTAGTGACTGGAAGAAATTAGCTTATATTGCACTAGTGTTAATATTGCTTCTACTCCGCTAAGAAATACTGTTCAGAACCACTCATCTAAATGTCCACTTTTAAAGTTCTTCACTAGTTACTGTCTCTGTGTGAATAGTATCTAGTGTAGTATAATTGACATTGTACATAGGAAGATGTTAGCTAAAATTCAATAAAGTTTTCTAGGCAAGTAATAGAAGCCAGTCTGTGTGGATTAACATTTTAGTGACTATGAGCTCATCATTGTGGGTATTCCCCTCAGCTCATTTCATTGCCTACCAGCCATGCCATCTCATCTCATTTGACATTTGTCCATGTCCTCCCATCAGTCTTCCAAAGACGATTTGCCTAACAGGTAGGTCTTCTTCTAGGTCTTTTAACATGATATGGGTGCCACTGCAGCACTTGAATTGTCTGTCACGTGGTTTATCTGTGTTATTTTCTAATCAGATTTTTTTCTAGTTCTTTTTGCTGGCTTTTTAAAAAATTGTAATATAAGAATGCTGATAGTTGGTATGGACTTACCTTATATCCCACACCTTTACTGGTTAGCATTTCACTGTTTTAATTGATATTTCCTTCAAGTCTCAGTAGTTTTCTAAATATACCATCATATCATCCAAGGAAAGTAATAATTCTGTTTTCTCCTTGCCTCTGCTCATCCCCTCAATTTCTTTTTCTTGTCTTACTGCTGTAGCTAGCATTTCTAGCTCTTTATTAAATAGCACTGATATTAATTAGGGTTTCCTTGCTTTTCCCTGATCTTTTTGGGAAGGCCTCTGACTTTTCTCCATTAGGTAGCATGTTTGCTTTTGGTAGAATGGAAGGAATGTTGCATTTGAAATAGTCAAAAAATTGGAACCACAACTTTTGTAACTTGGGACAAGTCACCTTCTCTGGCCCTCAGATTCCTCATTTGTAAAATGAGAGTGTTAAGCATATGATCTATCAGATCTCTTTGTACTCTGATATTCCAGTCCCATAACAGTTTCAATAAAACATCAGAGTTTGGGTTTTTCCCAAGGAATTTTTTTTTCTTTTATTAGCAATTTGAGCGGAGCAGGAGGAAGCATTTATTGAGGGAAACATTTGTAAATTTAGTACATGCTATTATTGGGTATATTCAGTCTAACAAGAATATATCCTTTATTTCTCTAGTTATAATCGATGGCTATGTCAAGCAAGAGCTGAGGATCTGTCTGATATTGCTTCTTTAAAAGCCTTGTACCAAACAGGTAAGTGTAGATACATGGTGAGTTTTATAGATTCCAGCATGTTATTTGATTATTACCTTTCTTCAGGTCTTCCTCCAGTTTATCTCTACAGTGTTTACATTTTATGCATAATTTTTGTGTACCATTTTGCCCCTAAAATCTGATATGGCCTGCAAAATGTACTTTAATCAAACCCATAGTTACTGTCTGGTACCAATATTTATCCTTTTAAACAACTACACCTTATTTTCTTTTTCCTTCTGTTATCCATAAACTCATAGGATTTAGATTAGAGATGTGTTCCTGTCTCTGTGTATACCTTGTATGCTCAAATTCTTATGATAATGAATAATAAAGTAATAAGAACTGTACTACAGAGTAAAGACCCACTGTCTTCAGAAATGGCGAGCAGTACATTTAAAGTCACAGGATGCAGATTCAGATCTCATTTCTGCTACTTGCTAGCTGTGTGTCCTTGGACAAGTTACTAGATCTCTATGGCCCTTAGGTTTTGTCTTTTTTTTTTCCTAAGAAAAGAGATATTAGAGTAGATTATATCTAAAGTCCCTTCTAGTACTTAAATCTGATCCTTGGCCAATTTGTTTTTTGTCACTTTGCACATTTTTAAGGTAAATAATTTCCTTAAATAAAACACTATTCAAATATAAAAGGTAGCTTTGTATAGTGGATAAAGAGTTAGCCTTGGAGTCAGAAATATCTGGGTTCGTATTTAGCCTTTGACATCATCATCGTCATCATTGTAGCTAGCATTTTTAAGGCTTCCATAATATGCCAGACACTGTGCTAAGTGCTTTACAAAGATCTCATTTGATCCTACAACAGCCTTAAGAAGCAGGTATAGTTGTTATTCACATTTTATAATTGAGGAAACAGAAGTTAAGGAACTTACCCAGGGTCTTGTAGCTAATGAGTGTCTGAGATCAGATTTGAACTCAGGTCTTTTGCGTCAGGCCCAGCTTTCTATCCCTGCAACACCTAGCCTGCCCCATTCTGGATGGGACATCTTGAATATGTCTCCTGGGCCAAGTTGTTTAACTTTCAGTGCTCAGAAGAAACATTCTGGAAGTTTCAGAGAATCTCTAGATGAGCATGAATGGGTAGGTTTCCCCCATGGGGAGTACACTACACCAATTAAATACAGGTCCCGTATTTAAAAAAAAAATAGATTGATAAATTTGAAGTATTTTTTCCCTAGAGCCTTTGAAAAATGGTATTATATGATTCTTTTATGATAGTGCTTCTGTAGACCCTTCTTTTATTTTTTCAAATATTAGACATTTTTACCATTACAATAGAGACTTTCAGTTTTCTTCTGCCTTTTTTGTGATTTAGATTTTGATGTTTCTATCTTACTCAATTTTTGTTTTTTTATATTCAGTATATTCATCTGCATCTTGTATTCATTTGCATCTTTCAAAGTTTATATTCTTTCATGCATTGCTTTGTTTTACTTTCTTAACAACTCGTTTTTGTTTTCGTTGATGATAATGGCACTTAATAGTTATTACATTATATGCTTTAAAGTGCCACCTTCTCCTAGGTCACAAATAGGAATTTTAGATTGATATGTTGAACAGGAGGCCCCTTATAGATCTTAGCCTGCAGATCTACCTTTGGAATCCCTTTCTGCTTCAGAGTCTTTCAGAAGACCAAAATAGAGATAATAGATAGAATTCCAGTGAGGCAGAAGAGGAATAAGGATGAAGAGGCCCACACGGAGAGATAGGGACCTCACCAGCCACCATAGCTTTGTTTTCCCCACTTTAGATTTTAAAAGGGTACATACAGAAGATTGGAGCAGGGACAGGTCAGGGTAGCTCAATAAAATAACACGGATGATCCTAGGGAAAAACAGCATTTGGATGGCTAAAACTTAGTCTGGGGAGCAGCTGGCAGGGAAAGCCAAGGCCTTTTGAAAAAGGAAAAGGACCCTTAACCACAGCTCAGGCCGATGGGCTCATAACACATGGGGGATGTCTCCTTCTCATTTTGCCTCTGTTTTCTCTGCCATGGAGACTGATGTGAATGGGGAAGAACAGAAGAGCAGTAACTGATGGGATACCACTGCTCAAGATAAGTAGGGAAATAACCAGAGGCCCCCAAGGTCAGTGAGCTCAGCACCAGGCCCAGATGAGCTACATCCTAGAGTGCTGGAAACTGGCAGGCACGATTGCTGAGCCCTCAGCAGTGAAGTTTGAAAGCTCATGGAGAACAGAGAGGTGCCGCCCAACCGGAGGTGGCCAATGTCTGGATTTTCCAAAATGGGGGAAAGAACAGTCTGTAGACTTTAAGACAATGAGATTAATTTTAATTCCTGGTAAGATTCTAAGAACACACTATTAAATAGATGGTTAGTGAGCAACTAGAAAAGAAAGTTTTGATCACAAACGTCCAACAAAAGTTCAGCAAAAACAATTCATAGCAGGCCAAACTTAATTCATGTTTAACAGGGTCACTGAATTGGTAGGTCAGAAGACTTCTATAGATGTAGCTTCTCTGCCTTTTAACAAAGCCCTTGATAGTTTCATGTTATTTTTGTGGAAAGATGGAGAGATGTGAGTTTAAATGATACACTTAGATAGATTTGGAACTAGTTGACTAAATCCAAAGAATAGTTGTCAGTGGCTTGATGTCAGTTTGAAAGGAGCTCGCTGGTGGAGTGCCTGAAGGATTTCACTGCTATTTAACATTTAAGTAAATTACTTGGATAAAAACATACATGGCATGCTTGTTAATTTTGCAGATGACATAAAGCTGCGGGGAATGATTCACGTACTGTATGATAAAGTCTAGATCCAAAATCATATTGACAGGCTAGAATTTTTGGCTGACTCTAGTCAGATGAAATTTTAGTAGCAATAAATATGAAGTATAAAAGAAAGGGCAGCTAGGTATCTCAATGCATACAGTGCCAAGCCTGGACTCAGCAAGACTCTTCTTCCTGAGCGCAGATCTTGCCTCAGACACTTACTAGCCGTGTGACTTTGGGCAAGATGCTGTTTGCCTCCGTTTCAAGTATCTTTACCAGGAAAATCCCATAAACAGTGTTGGCATTAGACCACAGTCACGAAGCATTGAACACAACTGAATGATTGAATAACCACCCCTGTGTAAAGATGAAAATTCTGCTGTGCACTGCTCTTGTTTGACCAAATCTGGAATGTTGGGATTTTTTTCCATTTCTGAGTGCCCCCATATTTAGGACATTGATATGTTGGCGAATTTCAGAGGAAGGCAATCAGGTTATAAAGATCTTCAAGTTCATGCTATCTGAGGATTGCTTAAAGGAAATAGAGGCGTTCAGCTTGGGGAAGAGAAAGCTTACTGTCCCTAGAAGGAGGAGTCCAGAGAAATTGGTGCAAATTGTAAAAAGGGAAATTTATGGTTAAGATAAGGAAAAAATTCCCAAAGATGGGACTTGTCCCAAACTGTAAGTCACTTCATTGGGAGCTAGTGGGTGCTCTCTCTTCGGAGGGCTTCAGACGAAGGCTGGATGACGACTTAGATGTTAAGGAAAGTATTCCTTGGGAATGAACTGGACAGGATAGCTTCTGAGGTCCCTTACAGCTCTGAAATGCTGTGGTTATATAAACAATTTAAATGTCTAAAAATCAGGGGTGGCTAGGTGGCGCAGTGAATAGAACACCGGCCCTGGAGTCAGAAGTACCTGAGTTCAAATCTGGCCTTAGACACTTAACACAAAAAACTAGCCGTGTGACCTTGGGCAAGTCACTTAACCCCAACTGCCCTCCAAAAAGCAAAAAAAAAAATAAAATAAATGTCTAAAAATCCCATATATTTGACATGATTTGGAGCCTTTTGTTCCTAATGAATTTGGCTCTGAAACACTTTGGTTTAAAAAATATAAATTATTGGGAGAGGATAATTAGAGGAGTCCACTACATTATATACTATTGAACTCTACTTGGAAATATAATTTACAATTGATAGGGCACAATCTTTTACTTTAAGGTAGTCCTTCTACCAAATATAGATCACAGCTGCACTCCCCTGCAAAAAAGAAAAAAAAAAAGAAATGACCTTTGTGAGTTGCTGTAGCCAAAAACTGCATTCTGTTGAAGTGGGTGACGAGCATCTCAAGATTTAGCGAGTCTGGCCTCAGCCAACAGGCGTGGCTTCTGTCGTGAGGTCTATATTGAAGCCTTTCTGGCATGATCAGACCTGAGCTAGCTTGATGTGTCCTGCTACCTTTGCCTTCAGCAGGTCAGGACTACCTCCACACTCTAAAGATGCATCAAGGAAAAGAGGTTCAAACTAGAACCAGTAATGAGCTGCTGAGGTAACTCCCTGGCCTAGGGGAATGCCACACTTGGAGACAGCAAGTCTTGAGCTCAGATTTTGCCTCGGAACATACTAGCCGTGTGACAGTGGGCAAATTGCTTGACTTCTCTCAGCCTCAGTTTTCTCATCTGTAAAATGTGCTGGGGAGTCAGAGCAAGGCAAAGGACAACCCTGCTCTCAAGGAGCATCAAATCTAATGGGGAACACAACATGAAAACAACTCTGTACAAACAAGCTATGTGTAGCACCTACCAGCTTGTTACTGTTGCTGTTAATGCATATTCCCCATTTGTAGGTGTAGATAATTGTGGTCGCACAGTGATGGTGGTGGTTGGAAGAAACATTCCTGTAACATTAATAGATATGGATAAGGTAAGCTACAAAAAGATTCTGCCTTTTAACTGATAGTGCTGTTTATGGAGAACATGCTAGTACTTATAAATTAGATGCCCTTAATTATAGTACTTATGTTGTAAGACAAACTTATTTGTCTCTAAGGAGTAGTCAAAGTTCTTAGCGTGTGTAAAATGTCAGATTCGATGTTATACAGTAATGAAAATTGAAATATGAATACCTTTGCTACAGTATACACGTATGTATATGTGTGTATGTATGTATATATACATACACACATTATATAAATGCAAGTACTTTGCTATTGAAATGGGATAATTAGCCTGTGTTGGATTCTTTTTGGGTTTATAATTTTATCATCTATTCAGATCCTACCTGTCTTAAAGGATTTATGGTCAGCTCTTGATCTTTCAAACAAATTAAAGGGAACAAGATATATGAATAATCAAAAATATTGTACAATTTTAAATTTACATTTGAATTTCTGGTGAAAATTCACTAGAACAAAATAAATACACATGTTGAAAACTTCTTGGAAATTTTTAAAATTTTTATTGATGTATTTTATCTTTAATTGTTTTCTCTGCTTTCCAGAAGAAATTCTCTTTTTTGAAAAAGAAGCAAACAGCTAATGCAGAGACTGTATCTCACAACGTATACAATATTCTGTCCTATTAATAGGGATTTTAAATCTGCCCAACTTCCCCACTCCAAGCTGGTTGTTTGATCTTTTCTCTTGTTACTAAAGGCCAACGTAAATAGTATTAGTCCGTATCCAATTCCCAATAACACTTCCAGTTGCCACCTGTTTGCTTTTGTCTTTTTTTAGTGAATTCTCCCATCTTATACTGTGCCTACTTATCTTATCTTTGTACTTCTTTTAAATGTCCAAGTGTCTTTTAAATTTCATCCTACTTGTGATAGAATATTTGTTTTAATTTAGCTCTGTGACTTCCAAACCTTGTTTTCTTAGCTATTAATAATCTCAACTTAGCGTTTGTAGGTTCAAGCTGATTTCAGTGTTATTAAAGATAAGAAAAGCCAGCCTCAAACTAAGCTAATACCAAATTAATATGTTGTTTTATGTTAGCAGTTGGTCACGTGAGAGTCATATGTACAGTAGAAATGTAGAAAGTTTAAAAGATAGTAAAGGATTAGAAAAATAATGCATTGGAGGAAAGTGACGAAAATAGAATTGTTTAGCTTAGATAAGAGAAATGTGTTTAGGAGCCTGATAACATTTCAAATATGTGGAATTGAAATTTCAACACCAATAAGAAATTTTTTAAAAATACCTTGTAGTGTATATGAGAGTTGTTAAACATTGGAATGGTTTTTGGCCTTGGGGACCTTTAGAAGTAAGCTGGATTCCTATTGGCCTGATTGGATGACAGGAGATAGACTAAGTCCATGGGATTCTTTGAAGTGGACTATTCCAAAAATGATCTTTATTTTTCCCCTTCTGTCTTTTTCAGGCTCTGCTATATTTTATTCATGTAATGGATCACATTGCTGTAAAAGAATATGTCTTAGTATACTTTCACACACTTACTAGCGAGTACAATCACCTGGACTCCGACTTCCTAAAGAAACTCTATGACGTCGTGGATATCAAGTTAGTCTCATTTTATTTTTAATGAAAGAGGGGTAGTTGGAGAGTGGTTCTCTACCCCCCCCCCACCCCTGCCTTTCTCTTTTCTCCCTCTCCTTCTCTTTCTCTTCCCTACCCCTGTAAAATGATCTCTCATATTCTTTTGTACACTAAAAAGAACTTGACTTTCTCCATGTGACAAGAAAAAAGCATGCTTGAGATACATACATATATATATATATATAAAAATGTGTGTATGTGTGTGTGTATAGATGAATCATATAGACTGCATTAACCTCGCTTAATATGAAGCCTTCTCCCCAACAAAAACTCAATTTGAATATTTTTAGAATTGAGAATTTTTACTAAAAACTAAAACTACAATTATAAAGCCATATATATAATTTTATTAATGGTTTATGTCTGGCATTAGTCAGTCAGTATGTAGTAAGGGCCTATAGTGTGCCAGGTGCTGTCTTCAGCCCTGCAGCTGCAATGAAAGGCAAAAGACAGTCCTTACTCTCAAGGAGCACAGACAGTGTGAAGACTACCTGAAAACAACTATGTGCAAATAAACTACTGCCTTTGAGACATACTGTCAACTTAGTTCACAGAGGAAATTTTTAACAATTGAACTGTTGAAAAAATAGGGGGTTCTGCTTTGGGAGCTGTCCTCTGAGTGGCGAAGTAAATGAGAACCCAGCAGGAATGATGTAGGGAGGATTCCTGCAAAGGAAGGGAATTGGGACCAGAAGTCTTTTAAGGGCCATTATAACTCTTTAGGTATTATAATATTCATACTAGTATCTGACAAAGTAGAATGTTCTACGTGTAGGAAAGTGGGTGTGTCTGTGCCTGGGGCTATCTGTTGAAAGTGGGCAGAAAAAAATGACAGTTGATGAAAATAATTTAAAGGTTAACAGATTACATTTTTGTGGCCTAGCTAAAAAAAAAATCCTTATTGTAGCTGACCCCATTAAAAACTGCCACATAGAAATGTGATGACTGTTTTCATGCTATTTTCAAAGACAAAGGATCATAAAATTGCTATCCATTATGTACCCACAAAAGAGCCATCATCAAACTGATACATAAGCAACAAAGAAGATGATGTGGTCACATTGCAGCTGCACACGATAAGTAATGGCCAGCCATGTGTTCTGTTGGTATCTTAACAATGTTAAAAGAAAGGAAGGAAGGACCCTGACATGTTAAGTAGGTAGTGATCTAGTGGACATGCATAAGAGCTGAATAGTCTGGGTTAGCATGAATGAACTATGATCTGCCTTGTTGGAAGGAATACACATGTTGATGAGATCTTATCTGCATTTGAGCATGAAAGATCTAGTAATAAAGCATTCCCTCAGAACAGATAACATTAAATGCTTTTAATATTTTAAACCCATTGTACAAGTGGACACCAAAAAGCTAAGTTACTTTGGCAAAAACATAATGCATGTTAGAAAAAGATATTAAACTTAAAAATTCTGACATTCCATCTTGGACTCAGACCTAAAATTTCATCTGTGAAGCTGATGAAAGAGCCCAGTATTTAATATTAACACAGGCTATTGCATTAGCCTGCTGGTGGGTCTTTCTACTTCAGGTTTCTCCCCACCCCAATCCATGCTCCATTCAACCACTAAAGTAATTTTCCTAAATTGCTGAGCCAACCATATCACTCCCCTACTCAGTAAACTCAGTTATTTCCCCAGTGCTTCTAGGAACAACGACGTAATGCTCTGTTTGGCATTCTAAGCCTTTCATAGCCTAGTACCCTCCTTCCTTTTCAGTCTTCTTACACCTTACTTCCTGACAAGTACTGTTAACAAAGTGGTGCTGGTCTCCTGGCTGTTCCACGCTGAAGAATCTATCTCTCAGCTCCACATATTTTTTCTAGCCATCCTCCATGCCTCAGTGTTCTCCCTCATCTCCATCTGTTGATCTCCTTTCATCCCAGCTGAAATCCCACTTACAGAAAGCCTTCTCTAACCCTTTTTAATTCTAATGCCCTCCCTCTATTAAATGTTTCCTATTTATACTGCATGCAGTTTGTATATATTTGTCTGCATGTCGTCTCCCCTTTAGATTGTGAGCCCCATGAGGGAACGGACTGTCTTTTGCCTCTTTTTGTATCCGCAGCTTTTAGCACCATGCCTGGCACATAGTTGGTACTTGATAAATGTTTATTGCTTATTATTGGTCTTGATCTAAGTATTTAGACTGAAGTATAAAATAAGATGTCTGACTGTGGCAAAGAGGTGGTCACAGACCTGACTTCTAGATCCAGTGCTCCTGTGAAGTAGCTATAGCATCCTGGCCATCTTGAACCTCAGTATGTTCTCTTCTATAAATTGTATGAGTGGCATTAGATGTCTCTAAGGTTTCTACCATTTATGGTTATTGTGCTATTGTCTATGATTAGTTAATCATAATTTCTGCCTAAATTAATACTTATTTGAGGTGCTTCAGAACCTGCTTGCCATATCCTTAAGATAAGACTAACCATCCTGCCTACCTATACACACACCCACACACACACCCACACACACACCCACATACCCCTCCATATCATTAGTTTTGAGCTTTGACTTGAATCTTAGTGACATGAGCCAGTTATGAAAAGAGTTTTTTTCTTTGTTTGCAAAGTCTTTAGTTATTCAAGAAGATTGTTAACAATTTTATGGAACTCACTATTTATTTTTCTCTTTAAATCAGATACAAGAGGAACTTGAAAGCAGTTTATTTTGTCCATCCAACATTTCGATCAAAGGTAGAGTGTATATATATACATATATATGTCACTTGATTAAATTGGGCATATTAAACATGTTGTCTGCTTATGTCAAACACTGAAATATTTCTCATTATTGCTGTTGTGATTGGCAGTTTGTTTTCCTTTGTTTCTTAAGTGAATTTGTGTACTAATTCTCCACTATTACAATATTTCTCATTATTGCATAGGGTAGCAATTGACATCTATATGAGTACCTGTGTATTTGTGAGTGAATTATGAAGCTGAAGTTGGATATAATTCACAAGACTATCCAGAAGAATTTGTGTGATTGATTGCAAGGCTATAGACACTGATATATGTTAGGCAACATGTCATGATATGTAGAATGCTGAGCTTGGAGGCAGGAAGACTAGTTTAAGTTCACCTCTGACACTTGTGACCCTTAAGTACATCAGTAAATCAGTCAACAAGCATGTATTAAGCCCCTGCTATGTTCCAGAAAGTATACTGGGTCCTGTAGGGATGTAAATACAAAGAATAAGCAGTCCTTGTTTGCACATAGCTTAGATCCTAATTGGAAGGACATGTGGGAGCATATACATATGTGTACACACATACATCTGTATATGCATGCAATTGTATTTTTGTGCTGGTACAAAGGTACTGGTAGGTACTGGTATGTACACTTATACATACATGTATCTATCTACACATATACTTGCATACACACACATATTTGGGAAGAAGTATCTTCTCTCCAAAATTACATTTCATATAACTACTCTGTGTGTGTGTGTGTGTGTGTGTGTGTGTGTGTGTAAAATGCATATATGTTTTTTTATTTACAGAAAGAAATATATTTCAGAGAGATTAATGATTTTATATTTACTTTTATCTCCCCCAACAAGTCTCCCAAATTATATTCCATTTAACTACTTCGTATAATGCATACAGTATATAGTATACATGTTATATAACATTATAGTACATATAATGTTAATAATTTCTTTGTTGGTGTGTGTATTACATAATAGAATTTGTTATTAATGACATTAATATATTAATAACAATGATTATATGAAGGAGTTAAATAAAATAATTTGGGGGGAGGATACTCCCTATTTAGGGGAGATAATCTGGAAATATCAAATCATTAATCTCTCTGAGCCTTGGGTTTCCTACTTATAAAATGGGAGTAATAAAATCCTCTGTCTCACAAGATAGTTAGAATTAAATGATGTAATGTGTGTTAAGTGCTTTGTAAATCTAAAAGTTCTATAAATGTCAGCTATTAAATTTCTTTAATCCATTAAACTGGAATAATCACCTATACTTTTGGAAATTTGACCCTAGACTTCAGAAATATTTATTGCAGTCAGACTTTTTTTTCTCTCTGATGCTGACTCTTATTTAGAAGGCTCTGCAGTGGTGTAGGACTTGATGCAGTGAACACTGCATCACCCATAAATAGGAGCACCCAGAAGAGCCCACCGTCACTAGGGCATCCACTTTCAGTCTGGAATTTGCACCAAACATCTTTATGAGGAGGGTGAATAATTTTTGCACTCTCTGCCTTCCCTGTTTTATACCTTACTTGATGTTAATAACATCATCAATAAGGATCATCAAACAAAATTATCCTTTATGTCTTTTAAGGAATCTTGCATGATTTTGACATATGCACAGGAAACACTTTTGTTGGAGGAGAACCTTTAAAGTGGCGTTTTGTTCTACCTTCAAATGCTTTTTAAAACTATTCAGCAAATGGCACAGAGGAGTCTTTTATTCTCTACTCTTTTTCAGTCAAGTGTATGACTATAATGATGTGATTTGCTGTTGACTGTGATTTACAAAAGACTGCCTGTACCCTTCTAAACCTTTACTTTCAAGGGTGCTCTTCAAAGATGTAAAAATTATTTTCATAAAATTCTGCCATGTAGGGAAAATTAGTATGTGAGTTAGTAGTTACTAATATTTTCCCTCGTCACCCCTTTAACGACTTTTTTCTAACTTTTTGATTCTTCCCCCTTTTTTAAATGCCTTATTATATGATAGATTTAGAGCTGGAAAGTCATCTTAGAGGCTGAATGGTCCAAAGATTAATAAGCTAATGTCCTAAACTTATAAGAAATATTTTGATAACTGGATTTCAGTATTATTGGTTTGCTTTGTAATCCTATGTATTTTTTTTTTTTAAATCTCAGGGGTTTGTAGGCTTCACCAACCTGCCAAAGGGACCCATGATCAAAAAAAGCCAAGCTTAACCCCCTCATAAATGAGGGAACTGAGCATCAATACAACCTATTTCTATGAGTACTTTATGTAATTACCTTTCTCCATTTTTATTTTCTTTAGTTCCATTTATACTGCTTTGTGTAGCATATCAGGAACTGCAATGTTAGAGGCCAAATTTGTATAATGAAAAAGAGTTTGTTACAGAAGTCTTGAAAAATATTTTTTCATTTTCCATCTGTTTGTTAGCCTTCTAATTTCAGCCTTTAAATCCACTTGGGATGATCTAGATCAATTGGGTTTTTCATTCTGCTTTTCATAAACTTGCTTTATCATCTTCTACTGTTTCTCATTATTTTATAAAGCAGCACTGTAAAATCTTCAACCCTTCTTAAGGTTTTATAAACAGATTTAAATGCTAAACTGGTATTGCCCTTGGCTATCATATCTCTGTGTCTGGTAAGGAGATAAAGTGTTTGCTAGCAAAGGCAGCTTCTCCGCTTTTTTGGTCTCAGTGTAGTGCTGTTTGATTAGTTAAACTTCCTTGGCAAATGGTGATAGTTTGAATCAGTGTCTGCTCTTTTATCTGTTTCCCATTTTTTAATATTAACAGTTCATTTAACTTGGGCCTCTGCTTCTCATTTTTATTCTTATAATTTAGTACTGATGTTTCTCCTTGCTCTGGTAAGTTAGTGATATGAGTGTACACAGAGAGGTGATTCATATAAGACTCCTACCTCAGTAACAGTATCTTGTTAAGTTTCTTAAGAGATACTCAAGTATCCAAGAAATATTTTTTGTTCCCTTTGGACATACAATAAAGCCGACTCCTTTATTTCCCGCTCTCAAGAGAAGTTTTGAGCCATTCTTCCATTTAGCTCCAGTTTCCTTTTGTGTATTGTTCATAGTGAGAATGTCAAGATTCCTCCAGGAATACGCTTTCTTTTACTTATCACAGGCTAAGATTCACACATTTAAAGTTCTAGCCATTAAGTTAGTGTTTCTGTACATCCTAGAATTATCTAATTCTTAGCACCTTCTGCCTCTTTTTATATGATCCTGTCAGTCACTGCAAAGACAAAAAAGATTGAGGGCCATTTTGTATTTTGTTTCTTTCATAAGTTGCCTTGGCAAAAGAATTAATCACCAAGTAGGCAGCCTGTTTTTGATGCAGGTAAAAATAGAGTTCATCAAAAAATGATCTGATCCTTAGCATCCCATCTCTTTACTGTTTCCCTTAAAGAAGTGACACCTGATTGCGCAAAATAATTGTGATCTGCTCAATTCAAAGTACAGTTAGAAGGTTAATTACTATTATCTGAAGACTATACTTATATTAGCTTTATTAATAGCAACATCACACTATTCACTTATTATGCTTCTGGTCAGCTAAACCCTCTAGTTCTTTTTCACAAGAATTCTGACAGATTGAATGTTCCCTCTTTCATTGTTTGTGCAGTTAATTTAAAACCAAATGCAAACCATATATTTGTGTCAATTAAATTCCATCTCATTGGTTTTGGTCCAGCAATCCAACTTATTAACATAGTTTTAAATCCTGCTTCTGCCATCAATCATAGGCAGCTATCCCTGCCAGTTTTGTGTCATCTTTATATTTAACAAACGTGCCTTTCATGACTTTATCCGAATCATAAATTAAACTATTGAACAATACTAGGCCAAAAAAGAGCTAATTGATAGGGACCTTTGAATTGTAAATTGATTTTAACTTAACCCTTAAGAAAACACAACTCGAAAATTAACTTCCCTAACACAGACATACATGTCTTTGTGCACACACACCCACAGCATCCTGTTTATCAGAAACCCAAGTAATCAGAAACTTCAGATGATTAGATTTCTTCATAAGTCTGAACAGTTAGAGAGAAAGAAAAAACTTAGCTAAGTCCCTTAATTTCTCAATGCTACCCCCATCTGTGAGACTAAAAGTCACAGAGAAGATGCAGGTCCATGTTGATAGAAGTTCCTCATTGGAAACCCCCTATACACCGATCACAGGACTGATTAAAGAAAAGATAGACTCATGATGAGAACTCTGAGAAATTCGGAGTCTCGCTTTGATTTACTAATGAAAGATTGAATTATGTCCATTATAGTTTGTGTTAATCATTTTTTGTAATTTTTATTCTTTATAAATATTTATAAATAAAAATTCTTTTCATTCATGAAAGATATGATAAAAGACCAAATAATTCACATTGGTCATTATCCTTTTAAGGTTGCAAAACACTTTACACATTCTCTCCATTTGAATTTTATAACAACCCTTTGAAGTATATGCTGCAGGTATTATACCCAGAGGAGGAAACGGTTTGCATTGAGCTCAAGTTGCCTTTCCACATTAACACAGAGAAGCTTGTTGGTTGGGTTCAAGTCTAGGACTTCCTAAATAGTCTAGCACTCCCTGCACTATACTGTTTTGTCTCCCTATTGACAGAACTACTTATTTTAACATAATTACCCATTCTTGCCTGAATGAACATCTATGAAGCACTTATTATGGACCAGGCATTGTACCAAGTGCTGTGGGTTCAAATTCAAAAAGTGAAATAGTTCCTGTATTCAAGGAGTTTATGGAGACTATACATAAAGGGAGTGGAGGCTAGAAGTTGTCATAGGAGTAGTGAGTGATGTCATGTGACTGCTGATTGACATGCCATTCCAGAAGCAGTGGTCCTGTTGATTTGATTTCTGTTCTCAGAGCAAGAATTAATAAGGTGTAGTAGAAAAGGAAGATGACCAAAGCAAACCATGGTTAGGAGGTTGCCCCCTTCTGAACCTTCTCCAGCATGCTATTTTCCTTCCTACATGGTGGCATCCAGAATGGAACACAGGGGGTGGCTAGGTGGTGCAGTGAATAGAGCACAGGCCCTGGAATCAGGATGACTTGAGTTCAAATCCAGCCTCAGACATTTAACACCCAAAAAAAAAAACTAGCTGTGTGACCTTGGACAAGTCACTTAACCCCAATTGCCCTAATTTTCCCTTCCAAAAAACACAAACAGAATGGAACACAGTATCCTAAAGGCTTTCTGACTAGGAGAGAGTACAGGGGGACAGTCACGACCTTTTTATGAAGCTTTGCCATGCAACCCAATCACATTAGCCTTTATCAAGTGCTATATGGTAAAATATGTTGAAATTGCAGCCAATTAAGACCCCCAGATAATTTTCAGACAGTCAGTAGACATTTATTTAGCCCCTAACACATTCCAGGCACTGTACTAGGTTCTGGCAGTACAAAGAAAGGCAGAGAACCACTTACAATGTAATGGGGATTCAGCATACAAATAACAGTGTACAAACAAGAAATGCACAGGACAAATTAGAGATAATTAACAGTGTAAGCACTAATTTTAAGAAGGATTTGGAATATTTTCATGTAAAAGGTAGGATTTTAGCAGGGACTTGAAGGGAACGAGGGAGAAAATTATAGGCCTGGGGGACAGCCAGTGAAAATGCCTGGACATGGAGTGTTTTGTGGTACTTTCTAGCGGTGTCTCACCTATCTTGTACTTGTGAAAATGTTTGTTTTTAATCCAAGCATAAGATTTTGACTTTATCCTATTGAGTTAAATTTACTCTACTAAATTTCATTTTATAAGTTACATCTTAATGCTCCTACTTCTCAAGATCTTTTTTGAATATTGATTCTGCTGTCTAGTACAGTGGGCCCCAAAGTTGAGGCTGTAGCTTGACCCCAAAGGAACTATGGCTTGACCTCAAGAGGTATGTGATCAACCAGTAAAGAGTGGAAAAGTGGATCACATCATTCTCCATCTTCCCCCGCCAAATTCAAGCTCAGTGGCCTATGCTTTTGAGAATCAAGGCATTTATCCATGCCATTAGAGCTCTTTTACCCTTGAAATCAGTTGTTCAGCTCCCTGTCATCAGTTTCTCAAATGTCATGTCTCAGTTCCATGTCAACCACCCATAGATATGGTCACTGATTTCTTAGCTTCAAAAATTCTCTAGCTGAATATATAACATTTTATTCTTCTGTATCTCCTCTTGCTCTCATTTCTCTTAAAATTATTCTTCATCCCTACTGTGACTTTGTAGCCCCACTCCCTTGCTTTGTCTCCTAATCTTTACCTTTATTCTGGCCTCTTCATAGTCTGAACCCTGTAGTTGACCAATTCAGCTGTTAAACTATATTCTGCCCTTGGATCCATTGCCCCCTTTTCTGATCATGCCTTACAAAGTTCCTGTATTGTTTTATGCATACCAATTGCTTTCTCCATTTCCACCAGCATAATATTAAATATCAGTAGAAGAAGTCATTCAGTTGTACTGACTTGGTCCACTGTAAATTCAGGATCTAATCCTGGCTGATCTCACACTCCTTCGAACAAATCCCTTTACTCTTCTCTGAGTGACTATCATGTACTCTTCAGTGGCTATCTCAAACCTCCTCTTCTCACCTCAAGCTCCCTATTCCATCTCCCCACTATTTCATCTCAGCAGAGTACCTCACTCACCTCCTGCTTTACTGAAGAAATTGAGGCAGTCCATTGTGATGATTAGGATTATGTTGCTATCCTTATATAGGAATCTTTTGTCTTCCTCATTAGAATGTAAGCTCCTCGGAAGGTGGGGGCTGTCTTTGCTCTCTTTCTGTATCCACAGAATTTAGCACAGTGCCTGACACACTGAAGGTGCTTAATAAATGTTTATTGATTGTACTTGTTTCCTCAGGGTCTGAGCACACAGTAGATATTTATTAATTGCTTATTAGCTCAATATTGATCAGTCAACATTGGTTGATATATGTCTTCTATAACCTGCTATTTTAGTGTTCGCTAGCTTCCTCTTGATATTAAAAATAATGTAAAAGATAAAGAATTAAAATTAGATTGAATAGAAATGATGACATTTTATATTAAAATATAAAATAATTCTTTTAAATTAGAGCAAAGAATTTGATTATCTTTAGTCATTCATTTTTCCTAACAGAGCCAGGCAATAATTAGATCTTAAGTGTTTCACATCAGTGTGTAGTAAAAGCTACTGTTTAATAGCCAGTTTAGATGTAATAATATCTCTAATAAATGAACATTTTAGTGCTGATATTGAGTTTTTTTCCAAAGTAAAAGCTTTTTTTGTGCTATCAAATTGCATACTTCTATAGTAGCCTGTACATCCTGTGGGCTGCCAGTTGTACAGGCCTGTTCTATAGTAATCATTCAACATTATTGACAATTTATTGTGGACAGAGCCTGGTACTACTTAAGCACTGTGGGAACATATAAATGAACCCAAGTGATTGAGATACATGAATTGCCAGTGACACTTGGAAAGGTTTAAGTCCTAATGGAGTTGGAAACGTGAACACAAATGGAATTAGTTTGGGAAAATCACATCTAAGAAGTGATAGAAAAAAATTGGGTCTAGAGAGAAAAAGGCAAATTCCATCAGGAGGAATGCTACGTGCAGTGGTATAGAGGCGGTGGGGTTTAGGTCATCTTTGTGGAAGAGCATTAGGGGCAGCACCCCAGGACAAGTTAGCTTAGTGGACATGCACTAAATGAGTTGTTGCAAGATGTTGATCTCCCCAGAAATGACTTCCTTGGATGGGCTAGTTTCTTGTTCATAAAAAGAATTAAAGTGTTCTCCATCTTCAGATCTTCCTGAGATGTTTATGAAATTAGATGAAAAAGTTGTAAGAAATCAGTTCTAGCTACATGACATTCTGTCAGTCTGTCAGTCTGTCACCAAGCATTTATTAAGTGTTACTGGCCAGGCATGTGCCAAGTATTGGGAATACAGAGAAAGGCAACAAGAGTCCCTGCTCTCAAGGAGCTCCCAGTCTAATGGGGAAAGATTGTCCAGCGGCGTAAATATATAATGACTGCTCAGTTTTGATTCAGGCAACAGAAAACCTAAAATAAGATTTGATGCTCTCATTGTCTTTTCACATGCTGAGGTTATGCAGCCACACCTTAGAGATCCTTCATACAAACCGTTTTAGTATATCTTAAAGCTCTTTCAAGGATCTCTATTAATAGGGATGGGGTAGGGATGGAATGGGGCCTATGATTTCATTTGTATCGGTAAACTCCTAGGTGAAAAAACTCCTTTACCAGTGTAAGTCAGGAGCTTCTTTCCTTAGAGGGTTGCCAAGGATACCGAGAGGGTCAGTGTTTGGTCCAGAGTCACTCAGCTAGACTGTGTCTAATGTAGGGTTTGAACCTAGATCTTTCAGACCCTGAGTCCAGCTCTCTATCCACTGTGCCATGCTGTCTCCATAATAATGATAACAACATAAAAAATAGTAGTGGCAACTAACATTTTTATAGTGCTTTAAGGACTCTACTTATTTTCTCATTTATCTTTACAATAACCCTGTGAGTTAGGTGCTATTATTATCCCTCCCTTCACAGATGAAGAAAGGGAGGTATAGCGTGGTTAAAATGATATGCCCCAGCCCATCTTTACACAACCCATTTGTGCCTGAATCAGGATTTGAACTCAGGTCTTCCTCATTCCAAGATCTGTATTCCATATGCCACCTAGATGTTCTGTTTTAGATTTGTTGAGTTTGAGATATCTACTGGACATCTGGGTTGAGTTATTCAAGAGGTAGTTGGAGATGCATGATTGTTTCTCAGAAGAGAGACTGGGATGATAGATTGATTCATATTAGGTGCTTCTATGACACTATCCATCTCATCTTCTGCCATCCCCTTTTCCTTTTGCCTTCAGTCTTTCCCGGTATCAGGGTCTTTTCCAATGAGTCCTGTCTTCTCAGGAATATAGTAAGCACTTACTTAAGAAATGCATGTTGACTGACAGACTAGTAGTTGAGTAGATCAAGAAAGAATTGATATAGGTCATAACACTTGGACTGAGGCTTGTAGAAAACCAAGGATTCTGTGAGGCCAAGATGAAGAGAATATACTTTCTAGCATAAGGGGCAGTTAATGAAAAGACACAGAAGGAGAAGAAACATGTAGAGCAGTGGTTTTCAACCTTCCTAATGCCACGACCTTTTAATACAGTTCCTCATGTTGTGGTGACCTCCAACCATAAAATTATTTTCCTTGCTACTTCATAACTATAATTTTGCTACTGTTATGAATCGTAATGTAAATATGTGATATGCAGGATGTATTTTCATTGTTACAAATTGAACATAACCCACAGGTTGAGAACTTCTAGTGTAGAGAGACTGGAACGGAAGGGGCTATAGCAGAGGATATAGAGGAGCAGTCAGACAGGAAAAGAACAATGAGTGGGTAAGATCAGAGAGTAGGAGAGGATAGTCATTAGTGTTAAGTACTGCAGAGGTCAAGAAAGATGAGAATTGACAGGAGGTCATTAGCTGTGCTAACTCAGTCATTATTGGTCATTTTGAAGAGAATAGCTTCAGTTGAGTGATGAGGCTGGAAACCAGACTACAGACAGCTTAGAAGGGAGTGAGAGGAGAGGAAGTGGGTACAGAGAAGTTTGTCTAGAGAGATATAAGATGATAATTTGCAGGATCCATTTTATAAGTGTTGGAGAGACTTAGGCGTGTTTGTAGGTAGTTGAAAAGGAAGATGTAGATAGAGAAAAAAGTGTGGGAGACGATAGTGGAGGCAGTTTGCTTGAGAAGCTGGAAGAGTACGTGAAGAGTGATTAACCTTAGTGAAAAGGGCCAACTCTTCATCAAATATTGGAATTTTTAATTTAATTCAGAATTATTATAGAAGATAAAGTGAGAAATGGAAGGACAGTAAAACAGGAAACACACTGTTACTTTAATTCTTCCTTTTCTAATCACCAGTCAGCTCTACCCCAAAAGAAATTTCAACCCAAAGACAGTATATTACTTGTGTGACCTAGGCTTTAGCTAAGATGAGGGGGTGGGAGTAGTGAATGCCTAATGAAAAAAAAGGTTGAGGATATTGGATGGTTTGGTTCCTCTAATAACAGGAATTTCAATCAGGTCATCATGAAAGGACTGGAAAATAAGTAGTTGGATGGCATGGCTTTGAGCTGGAGAGAAAAGAAAGTACTGAAAGTTCAGAAGTGCCAGAAAGGGGGAAAGTGGTTCCTGGAGCAGCATGCATTATTAATGGGGAGAAAGGAAACTGAAAGTTGTGATGTAATTTAGAAGTGAGTGAGGGAGTGTGGAAGTTAGCTAACTCTGGAGCTCCCTTTCCAACACTGATGTAACAGACATAGTACTCCCCTGTTGTGTTATAGAAAGCCTGGCAGGATGAGAATTCCTTCAGCTACTGGTGGAAAAGAAGTAGGCCCTTTTACTTATATTTTTTTATACAACAGTGTGTGAAGAGCAGAAGTAAACTTTTTTAAGTTTAATGAAAAGAAATTAATCCATCATAGAAAAAACATTTATACTAATAAAGAGGGATGTTATTTGAATAAACTATCACATTATTACTTGAAAATGTGCCCTGTCAGCTACTTGGATTTATAATTGAATCTTATAAAATATTGAAGACACAATTAATCCTAAAAAAAAAAAAATAGGTAAAGAAGAAATCCTCCCAAATTCCTTTTATGACTCAAATATGGTTTTCTTGCTTTTTTTGGTGAGGGGTCAAGTAGGGCGATTGAGGTTAAGTGACTTGCCCAAGGTCACACAGCTAGTAAATGTTAAGTGTCTGGGGTCAGATTTGAACTCAGGTCTTCCTGACTCCAGGGCTGGTGCTCTATTCCCTGTGCCACCTAGCCACCCCTGAAATATAGTTTTGATATCTAAATCAGGGAGAAGAAAAACAGAAAAAAACTGTAAACCAATTTTCCCATTGAATATTGGTGCAAAAATGTTAATAGAATACTGGTATGGAGATTATAGCAATGTATGACAAAGATAGCTCTGACCAGGTGAGATTCATACCAGGAAGGCAGGGCTGCTTCGATATTAAGAACATTAAGCATAACTGAACATACCAATAACAAAAAGAACAAGAGTCACATGACTATATCAATAGATGCAGAAAAGCCTTTTGACAAAATAAAACATTCATATTAAAAACATAATAACACGTAAGAATAAATGGAGCCATTCCTAAAATGGTAAGTAGTATCTACCTAAAACCAAAAGTAAACATTATTTATAATGGGAATAAACTAGAGGCCTTCCCAGTAAGATCAAGAGTGAATCAAAGATATCCATTATCTCCACTGTTATTTAATATTATTAATTTAGTATTAGAAATGCTGGCTATATCAATAAGACAAGAAAAGTAAATTGAAGGAATAAGAATAGGCAGTGAGGAAACGAAAATATCACTGTACAGATGGTATGATGGTAAACTTGAAGAATCCTAGAGAATCAACTAAAAGACCAGCTGAAATAATTTACAACTTAAGCAAAGTTGCAGGGTTATAAAATAAACCCACAGAAATCATCAGCATTTCTATATATTACCAATAAAAACTAGCAGGAAAGAATAGATCCCATTTAAAATAATCGCAACAGTGCAAACTGCTTGGAATTCTTCTCACCTAAACAAACCCAGAGACTATATGAACACAAATACAAAATACTTTTCATGCAAATGAAGACAGATCTAAAGAACTGGAGAAATATTAATTGCTTATGAATAAACCAAACCAATATAATAAAAATGATAATTCTACCTAAATTAATTTACTTATTCTGTGCAATACCAAACTACCAAAGAATTACTTTATAGAGCTAGAAAGAAATCATAAGAAAATTTCATCTAGAACAATGGCTCTCAACCTGTAGGTTACAGTCCCTTTGGGGGTCGAACGACCTTTTCACAGGGGTCACCTAAGACCATCAGAAAACACATATTTCCCATGGTCTTAGGTACCGAGACGCCGCTCCTCTATTTATCTCCAGGCAGGTCCGCCCGCATGCAGATACACCCACATACAAGTATTAACGGGTCTAGGCATTAGGAAGGCTGAGAAGCACTAGTCTAGAAGAACAAAAGGTTAAAAATATCAGGGGAATCCATGGGGAAAAAAGTGTGAAGTGACCTACCAGTACTAGATTCCAAATTATATTTTAAAGCAGTAATATTGAAAATAATTTAGTACTGGCTAAGAAATACTGGCTGGGTCAGAGAAATAGAGTAGGTACGCAGTATGTGGTGGTAAATGGCCATAGTAATCTAATGTTTGATTAACCCAAAGATGTAAGCTTTGGAGGGCAAGAATTTTCCATCTGACAAAAACTAATGACAACTGTAAAGCAGCGTGGGAGATACTAGAAATATATCAACATCTCATACCATACATCAGCATAAGGTCAAAATGGGTACCTGATTTAGATATAAAGGATGATATCATAAGAAAAATAGAGGAGCATGGAAAAATGTACCTCTCAGATTTATGGATAAGGTAAGAGTAATGACCATCAAGAGAAAACATTGTGGTTTAAGAAATGATAAACAGGATGGTTTCAGAAAAATTTGGGAAGTTTTATATGAACTAATGAGAAATGAAGTGTGCAGAACCTAGAGAACGCTGTGCACAGTAACAGCAATACTGCAGTGATGAACAACTGTGAAAGACTTAGCTACTCTGATCAAAATAATGATCCAAGACAATTCCAAAAGATGCATGAAGAAAAATGCTCTCCCCCTCCAAAGAGGGAACTGATAAATTCTAAGTACAGATTGAAGCATATTTTTTTCACTTTCTTTACTATTTTGTTTGTGTGCATTTTCTTTTGCAGCATGGCTAATATGGACGTATGTTTTGCATGATTTCACACGTATAATCAGCAATCATAATATTGCTTGCCTTCTTAAAGGGGGGGAGGGAGAGAATTTGAAACTCAGAATTTTTATGAATGTTAAGGGTTTTTTTAAATGTAATTGGTAAATAGTTAACAAAATAACTTAAAATATATTTTTAAAAGAAACAAGGAAAAGGGGGGAATAGCACTTCCTGACTTCAAACTATATTATAAGCAGCTGTCTTCAAAACCATCTCTTATTGTTTAAAAAACAGATCAATAGAACACACTAAACAAGGGAGATTCAAAAAAACAATAGAACTCAAAATCCTCTTTGATAAAGAATAAAACACAAATTTCCTAGGGAAAAAAATTTCTCATTTGACAAAAACTGCTAGGAAAACTGGAAAAAAATCTGGAAGAAATTAGTCTTGGGCCAAAACCTTACATAGTATTCCACAATGCATTGTAAATGGACACATGACCTTAATATTAAAGATCACACCATGAAAATTTCAAGGGAAACATCACATAGCTATGAATCGGGCATGTTTCTTAACCAAAGAGATGGAAGCAATCACAAAAGATAAAATAGATAACTTTGATTATATGAAATTGAAAAGCTTCTGCACAGACAAAATTAATGCACTGTAGGATAAGAATGGAAATGGTCAAATGGGGGGGGAAATCTGTCAGGTTTCTCTGATAAGGATTTATTATCCAAGTTATAGGGGAGAGAGAGAGACAGAGAGAGAGAGTGAGTGTGTGTGTGTGTGTGTGTGTGTGTGTGTGTGTGTGTGTGTGTGTAAAACGTCATTTCATGTACACTAAAACATCTTTGGTGAAGTTTTGAAACGATGCAACCATTTTGGAATTGTGCATATAAAGTGACTGAAATGTCCATGCCCTTTGAATTAGAGATTCTGTTACTAGGCTCATACCCAAGGAAGACATCAGTACAAAGAAGGTCAGAATTATTGTAGTAACAACTACAACAATGTAAGTTCAAAGAACAACTGTAATTGAAATTGAATTGTTTGACATTGTTGTTTTTTGGTTTTGATTTTTGTTTTTTTTAAGTATGATCTATCCATTTGCCAGATAGGCTTAACTGATACACTCACAGGTAAAGTGATTTTTGCTTAGGGTCACATAGAAGATCAGAGACGCTGCTGATTACATCCAAAGTTGGCAATCAGTCTCTTAACTGTGTGTTTTCTCTGGCTATACTCAATGCCTGGAATGCTCTCCCTCCCCACTTGTCCTCATCCTCAGCTCCTAGTTCCCCTAGTTTCCTTCAAGACTCATTTCAGATCCCCTTTTGGAAAAGGCCTTCCCAGACCCTCCACCCCCTCTGCTATTCTCTCTCTCTAAGATTACGTTCCATGTGCTTTGCATATATCTTGTATATGCATAGATATTGTCATGTTTCCCCCACCAAAATTTGAGATCTTTGAAAGCAGGGTCCATGTTTTTGCCTTTCTTTGTATCCCCAGTGCTTAGCACAGACCCTAGCATATAGTAAGTGCTTAATAAATGCTTGTTAACTGGCTGATTATGATTACCTCTTCTTGGCTCAGTCCTAATATCCTCAATTTTAGGAGTTTTTATTCATACACATTTGTTTAAAAAAAACAACACACACAACCCTTACCTACCTAAGGTACAATTTTACAAATTTACAAATCGGGCCTATTTTCATCTTTCAAAGATTTTCATTTTGGTTATGATTGATTTTACCTGATGTTCTCAAAGAAAAGGCAGTGTTACTAATTTAAATTTTTTTTTTCTTTCCTGTCAAATAGGTATCAACATGGTTTTTTACCACCTTTTCTGTCTCAGGACTAAAGGACAAAATCCACCATGTAGACAGCCTCCACCAGCTATTTGCTGCCATATCCCCAGAACAGATTGACTTTCCACCCTTTGTTCTTGAATATGATGCCAGGGTAAGACGTTAGAGAATACTTTTTTGTCCTAACAGAATTTGAATTCAAGTCCCTCATGAGACAACTAAGGCACAGAAAGATTAAGTAACATACCTAAGACCACACAGTTAATGGAAGACCCTAAATCAATCGGTTACATTCTAACGGGAAAGACCACATCTATAAATTAGAATGTGCACAACAAATGCAGGCTAGATGGAAGGCAGCCATCGAGAGGAAGGCATTGGTGGTGGGAGAAGTGGCAAAGGAAGGTCCAGGTAGAGCCTGCTGAATGACGTGGTTCTTCAGCTAAAACTTAAGTAAGCCAAGAAGTCTTAATCAGAAGTGAGAGCAAAGGGCGGCTAGGTGGCACAGTGAATAGAGTACCAGCCCTGGAGTCAGGAGGACCTGAGTTCAAATCCGGCCTCAGACACTTAACACAAAAAGTAGCCGTGTGACCTTGGGCAAGTCACTTAACCTCAACTGCCCTCCAAAAAAAAAAAAAAGAAGTGAGAGCGAAACGTTCATGAGTAATGGCCAGGGGAGAGACAAAGGTATGGGAGACAGCTGCCAGGACAGCAGGATTGTGGCTTGCTTGAAGGGCATTAGAGTGTAAGCAGATGGACAAGTAGGAAGGAGCCAAGGTATGAAGACCATTAAATACCATTTTTAACTATTGCACAGATTAGTTGAGAAGAACATACTTTTTATAACTCCAGCTCAGCACCTGTGCTTTACACATAGTAAACACTCAGTGCTTTTTTCTTCATTCTTTGTAGGACATTATTAGGGCATATATTTGATGCCCCCTTAAGAAGGGCTCTTTTCCAGGAGGCCGTTCCACACTTTTTCTTTTTCTTTTTTTTTTTTTTTTTTTTTGGAGGGCAGTTGGGGTTAAGTGACTTGCCCAAGCTCACACGGCTAGTTTTTTGTGTTAAGTGTCTGAGGCCGGATTTGAACTCAGGTACTCCTGACTCCAGGGCCGGTGCTCTATTCACTGCGTCACCTAGCCGCCCCCACTTTTTCTTTTTCTTAACTGATAAATTTTGCTTTAAACAGGTATCACAAACCACAAAATATACTTCCCAAAAAACATTAAGTAAAAACTTAGGAGTGTGTATGACTTTTTTTTATTAAATGTAGCCCTATACTTTTGTAGTTTACTGTTTTGTTTTTTTAAAGAATGGGAGGCTTTAACTTTAGTAAGATAGTAGCATCATTATACATTGTCTTTAATCTGAATTTTGTTTCTGGTTAATATTGTCTTCATTTGTGTAGTATAGATACTATATATGTTATTCTTTGAATCTTTTCTTCATGTATGTTTTCCCATTTTCCTCTGAATTCTTCATAGTCATCTTTTGTTATAGAATAGTATTTCTTATACTAGAATCCCAAAATGTGTTCATCTATTCCCGAATTGTTGAGCACGTGATTTATTTCCAACTTTTTATTATAAATAGTGCTACTGTGAGCATTTTTGTATGAAGTTTCCTTCCCTCCTCCTTTCCATAACTACTTTGGACCATAAACCAAATATTGGGACCAATGGGCCAAAAGAATAAAACAGTTTTTGCAATTTTTGTTTTATATGTTGCCATACAAAACAGAACAATTTTTCTAGCTCCACCAGCAATGAATTAGCATGCCTATTTTCCAGTAACCCTGCCAACATTGAATTTTTTCCATCTTTTATATTTGTCCATTTTTTGCATGTCAAGTAGTATAGTTATTTTAATTTATAGTTCTCTGATCATTGGCCATTTAGAATGCTTTCAGATAATTGTTGATTGTTTCTTCTTTTGAAAACTACCTGTATATATCCTTTGGCCATGTAGCCATTGAGGAATAGCTGTTAGTCTTAAAGATTCGTGTCACTTTCTGTCTTTAATCAGAACTATTTAATACCCATTTTATACTTTTTCTTCTGTATTTCTTCTGGCCGTATTGCTTTTTTTCTGTAAAAGCTTTTTTATGTAATTGAAATAATTTATTCTTCTGTATTATGACTTATTAAAAGATGTCTTTTCCTGGAGAATTTTTTTGTAAGATTGAACAGGATCAGTTGTTGGTTATGTTGGTGCAGTGTCGCTATTAAGTGCCTTCAGAGTGCTGGTCTCTGTGCTCAGCACCAGACATTCAGAGAGATTAAAGACCAGTCCTGCTCTGAAGGTACTCACGATCCAGTGAAAGAGACAACATGCCAACGTGTGTACAGACAAGCTCTATGTAGGATAAACTGGAAATAACCAACAGAGGTAGGGATGGAGAACGTTCCAGGGATGGGGAACAGACAGTGGATATGTCCAGAGTTGGGAGATAGAATGTCTCATTTAAGGAACAGCAAGGAGGCCAGGATTCGTGGACCAAAGCTTGTTGGGGGGGAGGGGGTAGTTAATTGATGCTTAAGAAGACTGGAAAGGTAGGGCAGGACTTTGTGAAGGACTTTGAATGTCAAGTGGAAGCTTTTTTATTTGATCCTGGAGTAACAGGAAACCACTAGAGTTTATTGAGGAGGAGGGTGACATAGACCTTCACTTAAGATCACTTTGGCATCTGAATGGAGGATGGCATTAGAGTGGGAAGAGACCAGGCAGACAGGCCCAGCAGCAGGCTATTGCAGCAGTCCAAATGTCAGGTGATGAGGGCTTGCACCAGGGTGGAGGCAGTGTCAGGACAGAAGAAGGAAAAATGTGAGAAGTGTTCTGAAGGCCCTGGCAACAGGTGGGATGGGGGCGGGGTGAGATAGTGAGCTATCAAAAATGACAGTTAGGTTTGAGCATGGGTAATGGGGAAGACGGTCACGCCCGTGGCCAGTGACAAAAAAGGGAGGGTTTGAGGGGAGAGAGAATGAGAATGAGTTCAGTTTGGGACACGCTGAGTTTAAGATGTCTCAGGACATTCATTCCATGAGGTCTAGTAGGGAGCTGGAGGTCAGAGGTGGAAGTCAGTGGAGAGACTGGATAAACAGGTGTAAGGATCATCAGCACAGAGATGATGACTGAATCATTGGAACTGCTAAGATCACCGAGTGAAAATATATAAAGGGAGAAGAGAAGAGAGTCTAGATCTCCCTGTGGGAGCCTCAGTTAGAGGACATGAGCTGGATGTGGGATCCAGCAAAGGAGACAGAGGAGCAGTCGGAAAGGAGGGGAGAAGCGGTAGAGATGAGTATCCTGGAAACCTAGAGGAAAGTGAATATCAAGGAGAGGAAGTGATCAAACGTGTCAGTCTTCAGAGAAGTCAAGAAAGATGAAGACAGATTTGGCAATTAAGAGATCATTAGGAACTTTGGAGATAGTTTCAGTTAAGTAATGAGGTCAGAAGCAGATATAGAGTTAAGAAAAGTGAGAAGAAAAAAGAGGAGGCATCTGTTGTAGACAGCCTTCTCAAGGAGTAGTGGAGAGGGACTGAAGAGCAGTGGGCTGCTGGGATGATAAAGGAGGGGCAGACTCTTGGAGAAGATGAGATGGAATGGGGTCACTTTGGCATTTGGCCAGGAGAGGGGCCACCTGGATATGTGAGAGAGGAGTGAAGGAAGAGGTGGTGGTGGGAGACACCTGGCTGATGGGAGGGACCTTTCAGGGAATGGCTTCAATTTTTTTCTTTTTTTTGAGGAAGCAATGATAGTGTGTATTCTAGTGGGGTATATTGGAAGGATCTTTGGCTTTGAAATCAGAAGCACTGGATGCAGGCCTATTGCTGCAGTTTAGTTAGCTATGTGAGATTGGGCAAGTCATTAGCCTCTCTGGGTCTCAGTTTAATCATTTGTAAAAACAGAGATAATAATACTTAGCCCATCTACTTCCTTAGGCTTTTGTGAAGATCCACTATGTAAATCTCAAATGCTGTTATTATTTACAAATTCCTCTTGGATCCAGTGGCTGCCACTTTATTTAAAAAATCTTCCTTGAAGAATTTAGTTCCTTAGGGGCAGGGAGAATCTTGGTTTCTCTAGCAGTTTTCTCAGTCCATTGTCTAATGCTTGGAATATTTTAGACAATCTCTATGGAAGAGAATTGAATTTTAAATGAAGCAATTTTTTTTTGTGTTATCTACCTAGAACTACAACCAAAATAATTTCTAGTCTGTTTCTAGTATTCGTGGTAATTTAAATGATGCAACTTGACATTCTTTATCATGTTGAAAGGCATATTCTCAGAATTTTATTTAATGCTTTAAAGGTTTATACTTACTAGAATGTTATCAAAACAGTGACAGTTTACAGGTGTGTTTGGATTATTATTTGATGGTAATGAAACGTGAACTTTTTACTGGCGTGAGGATCTGCCATATTCATTTTAGATTTGGTTTGTTTGGGTTTTCCCTTTAGGTGCTTTTAATGAAAGTGATTTGGATTTGAAGTTTCTGTATTACATTTGCAATAGTTGTAAAAAAAAAAATGTTGAATCCAATGGAACTAAGTCCATTGGAAAATTAATAGCTGATTTCAAACCAGTTAGGTTTAAAAAGTTAGGTTAAAAATTAATTATATTAAATTACACAATTACAAAAATGAGAATCCAATTCAACAAATATTTATTAAGTACTTGTCATTTGCAAGGAGCTGTGCTAGGTACTAAGAGGAATACAAAGATGAATTATATATGGTCCCTGCTGCCCCTAAAATAGTTTACAGTGTGGTAGAGGAAGAGAAGATGCACATAAGTAAATATAATATACAGCAGATCAAGAAAAACGTGGGCAAAGTCATCTAAGAATACCAAGGGAAAGCATGTAGTTTGATCTGGGAGAAAAGTGAGTGTGTCCTTTTGTTTTGTTAGAAGTCCTCAGAATCAGGAAAGGTTGAACCTCTCTGCCCCTCCCCCCCCCCCACCAGATTCTGAAGTCTTAAAAGATTTGAGGTCAGCCCCCAAACCCTAATCTCATTATAGGAAATCCCTCTTGAATGATTTGTAGTCTGTAGTAAAGGAATAGAACTAATTTGGAATTTTAGGACCTGGCCTGGGCCACTAATTATACTTCTTCATCCTTTCCCTCTCTTCCCCAAAATTTATAATATACCATGATATGAACATAGAGTTGCCAAAGAATTACAGTCAGAAATGAGAGCTCTCCATTTCATTTGTGACCAATGACCGTCTACAACTGCTGTGGTCTCTCACTAGACCATAGCCTTTGTTTTAACAAAGCGTTAATTCCTTAAATGCTAACGAACTGTTTACCCCTTCAATTATTCATTGTCATTCTCAGTGACTGAATTCACAGGTAACGAATGAATGCTCTCTGCCACCACAGACGTCTGTGACATCTCTGGCTTAGTCATTACTCTTCCGAGGCTGGTTTCTGTTCCTACAGTTTTTGTCTGACTATCCCACTATTCATTAAAATGCAGTGACAGTTAAAACACACGCACATCCTTCATATAGAATTCCCATAGGCTCCCAGTTCGCTGGACTCAGAATTTTAGAGCTCCGAGGAACCTAGGAGAGCCTCTAGTAAACAAAGGCCAGAAAGACACTGTGCCCAAGGTCGCCCCACCCTGTAGAGAACAGAAGGTAGAAGAACATCACGTCCTTTCACTCTGGGACATTATTGGTGGAGTTGAGGCAATTTCCAAATGACCATGCTTGTGTGATTTAAGATTCTTCATTCCTACATAGTACCTGAAGAAAGGATCTTGTCCAGAGAAAGGCCCTTCTTCAGGGCAGGATTTTTTCTTTGGTGCTACTTACTTTTTAGAATGACATAATACCTGCCATTACAGTCAGTGTATCCTTTCAGTAATAAAATTTAGCTATTGATACAAAAAGACAAATTCAGTTAGGAAACAGATGATGGAGACTTGTCCTAACTCAGCTAAATATCTTCACATCTATAAATATGTATTAAATCAGGAAGGTAGAAGGAAGAGTCTCACTATAATTACTCTGTGACTTTTATAGAATTATTTTATATGAAAATCCCTTATGAATTTTTTTTTTTAGCATTCAACTAATCTCAGCTATTATCTCTGATTCTCTGTGGGAAAAATGGAGTAGATAATGTATCTTGATAGCTAATAAAAGTTTGGCAGTAATACAGAGGGAACTAGTAAAAATGGCATAATTAGGTCATGGATATAAAGATTATGGTATATGAGACTTGAATTTTTTAATGGATCAGTGAAATAAAATTTATCCTTATTTTTATCCGTCTTAATTATTGTTCTATCTCCTTGGAATAGAAAGAATGGCTTGAAGGGGGTGCACTCGGCATAGGCTTCTAGCGAAGTACTTTTTGATACAAAAAATTCAAATAACATTTCAAAAGCCTGTGTTTTGGTTTATACTTTATTTTTTGGAACTGATATGCATGTCATCTGTTTTATGATCATTAGAAGACCCAAGGGATTGTTTTGCAGTGACACACATTGTGTGTCTAAGCATCTAAAAATGAATAGGCAGTTCTTAAAATTCAGTTAAACTTCTACCACACCCAGACCAGCTGTCCTAAATCAGTTTAGGTTTGAGTTTAGGGTGTTTGTTTTTACCTTGTTGTATCTTCATCAGAGACATAGACCTAAAATTATTGCAGTGATTGAAAAAAGGAAACACAAACTATAAGCATTTATAAGCCCCTACTGTGTGCCAGGTACTGTGCTGGGCATGGGGGATGCAAATGCAATGAATGAAACAAACAAAAACTCTCCACAGTATAATCTAGAATTTTTCTAATGCTCACTTTTCCTGGTACCTATCTGACGAAGAAGCTAAGTATTAAACATTTCCTGACTAACAGAAAGCCAGACTGTTTTATCAAGAACAGACCTTGCCAGACTAAGCTTATCTCCTTTTTTTAAATAGGTTGCCTAGACTGTTATGTTAGGTCAAGGGAATGCTATTAATAGAGTTTACCCAGATTGTAGTAAACTCTTTGAAAATGTTTCATGCTGTTCTCGTGGGGGAAAAAACAAAGCTACAAGGGAGACAGTAATATAGATAGATTCATAAATGGTTGGAAGACAAGACCCATAGTAACTCATGGCCTCCTGTCCCTTGGAAGGTCTCCAGGAGAATGCTCCAGAGACCTTGTGCTTTGTCCTCCACCTGAGCATGCAAAGAAATTCAAAGTGGCGTTATACAGAGAGGCCACCAGGTGGCGCCATGTGGATGGAATTGTAGGCCTGGAGTTGGGAAGAAGACCTGAGTTCAGATTTGAAGATATGGCCGCAGACACTCACCAGCCTGTATCCCTGAGCAGGGCGCGAATCTCTTTGCTTCCGTTTCCTTGTCTGCAAATTGGAGATTGACAGCAGCACACACTTTGCAGGGTGTTGTGGGCATCAGATGAGAAAGTCATTGTGAATGCTTCACAGTGCCTAGCACACAGTGTGTATAAATGTTAACTGTTTTTATTATTATGCTATTAGTTTTGTATTATTATTATTGTCATTTAAATAGCCCAGAGATAGGGTTTTTTAAATTATTAACTCCATAATGTGCTCTTGGAATAATTTTAGTAATGGACACCTAGCAGGATGTCTGGCAGATATTAGGAACATTCTACAAGATAACCACCTTCTTACGCAAGGAGACTCAAGTAGGTGATGGGTAAAGAGAAGATGAGATAATATTGACTGAGTTCATTTTATTGTCTCCTTCCCATCTTCTTGCACATTGTGCCAGTCTCCTGGTACTAGAAAAGACTTCCCTTGACCCTTCAGCATTGCGCCTTTTACTGATGAACTTCATGGAGAAAACTGGCTGATACCATGTATGCACAGTCCTGTCTCCACTTCCTTGCTCCCTACTCAGCTGCTTTGATCTGACTCCCAGAGGCCTTTTGTACTTGTTACCCTCCTTTGTTATCACCCCTGTGACTGACTGTTACACACACACACTTGCTCACCAGATACTCTCCCTTTCCTTGACTTCAAAGATACTACACTTATACTGAGATTTGTTTGTCTCTTGCTTTCCCTGTTTTTCTAACTATCCTTCTTATCTTTTACTGGTTCCTAATTTTCTTCCCAACCTTGAAATGTGGGTGTTCTGAAGATATCTTTGCCCCTCTTGTTTTGTCTCTCAACCTTCCTCCCCTGATTGTCTCATTCCCACCACTATTGTTTAACTACCATCTCTCCATAGATGAATCCCAAATGTGTATCTGTAGTTTACACCTCCCTTCTGAGCTCCAGGCTATTTTTCTACCAACCCTCAGGATTTCCCTACCTCTTGCCCCATACTTCAAAAACATGCCTATAGCCAGGCTTAGTCTTTTTTTTTTCTTACCCCCTTCCTGCTGCCCACTAAGGAAAGCTCCCAGCCCCCTATGGGCACTGAGGGCCTCTGTATCCCCCCTCATGTCACTCCTCCTCAGGCCCCCTCCATTCTGTTCCCACTTCTCTCTCCTCCTTCTCCTCCCCTGCTTTGCTTCTTGAATTCTTACTCATCCATTGACACTCATCTCAGACACTGCCTCTTGCATAAAGCCTTCCCTGCTCTCCCCCCCATTGAGGACAACTTTCTCTTTCACACTTAACACAGCCCTTTGCTTTGTGCCTCCTAAAAGTGTGTTTAACATGTAATATTGTCTATTATACTTACCTGTCTTTGTGATCCCCCAGTTGACTGTAGCTTCATGGAGACAGTTATTTCATCTTAGCCAAGTGATATGCCTAATGTCACTCTTGCATTTTCATACATCACAGGCCCTTAATAAATATTTGTATTTGTTAAGCACCTCTTGTGTGCAGTGCAGAGTGGCTTTAGTGCTTATAGAGACAACTTGAAAACGAGTAAGATTACATTCAAGTCCTCATCTACTACATACTGACTATGGGACTGTGGGCAACCTATGGTTCCTCAATAGGAGTTCCTTTTGCCAGTGGAATCAGGCTTAGTCCAAAAAGCTGCGTACGGGGCACTTATCTGATCTGTGTACGTCATAACCCTTTCTACACCCTGTCCCTGCCAGGACTGTCAGCTCATTATATCAGGAATTGTCATTTTTATCTTTGTAACTTACCAAAATATCTCATTCCAGTGTCATCCCCCATCGCTCTTCCCAAGTCTTAACTTGCCTTAATATTACTTACACATTCCTTACCTTAGGGCTTAATGAAAATGAACTCTTTGGAGGAAGAAAGTACAATATAAGGTTAGGGTGATGGGCTGGAGGGGGACAAAAGAGGAATAGAAAGTGTTCTTGAATATTTCAGCAGGAAGAGAATACTGAGGCGGGGGAACCAAGGCAGGCGGCAAAATCTCTCACTGGGGCTGAACATGCAGACGTGATGAGGATTCCGAATGGCAGAGTGAAAAAGGAAGTGCAGTTCAGGCATCATTGACTGTTCATGTGAACACCAGAAATCAAAGAAATGGCATGTTGAACTAAGTCTAGTTTGGCAGAAACATATTGGGCAAGAAGGAAAATCATGTACAAGGAGGCTAAAAGTGTAAGTTGGAATCTGTCAAGTGCTAGACAAAGAAGCTTACATATGTCCTAGAGGTATTAGATGCCACTGAAGGGCTTCCATCAGGGCAGGTACTTGTTCAGACCTCAGTCAAGTTCCCTCAGACAATGTACTCAGTATCTTAAACTAAGTTGATATTCCAGTGTTTTTGCGCACACACACAAACCTCCTCTCCTGGTTCTGCTCAGACCTTATGCCCTGCCTGAGTTGCAGTTTCACAGTCTAGAATGGGGTGGGGAACCTGTAGCCTCTAGGACAGGTCCTCATGTGTGTCCCTTTGAATCTAAACTTCAAAGAATGAATCTCCTTAATAAAAGGATCTTATTTTTAAAACCTGGGTTCAGTCAAAGGGCCACACCCAAGGACTTAGAAGACCACACATAGCCTCCAGGTTGCAGGTTCCCCATCCCTGGTCTAGAACTTCCTTCAGTGCTTGGGGCCTCCTTGACCTCTGACACCCATCAGTGCCTGGAAAATCCCCACCTTGGACTGTCTCTCTGTCTTCCTATCCCATCTCCCCTTCATTGACCTCCTAACTCTGCTACTGATTTTTGAAAACACTTGTCAGAGAGAGGTAGGGGCTTGCCTAAGGTGATAAGGTTAGTTAAATGGCAGAGCTTAAATTTGGTACCAGGTCTTCAGAGTCCAAAGCTAGTGCTTTTTATGCCATATTACAGTTCCAGTTCAAATAAAGGTGTTTTAAGCTTTTTTATCTTCATCTTTGGCACTTTTATGGTCATGATCTTTTCCTGTGATCTGTATAGTAATGTGAAGACTGTGCTCAAACTTCATATGAGCCCAATTTAAAGAAAAACAAAATACAAAACTTTTGCATATGGGGGAAGCTGAGGGAAATTCCAGAGTGAGATGGCTACTGAGTCATAGCATCAAAGTCCATGTAGAACCAGGTGAGTGAAGATTGACTGGCCTGTGTCCTTCCTCAAAATGGAGGCCCTAGGGGGAATTCACCAGTGGGAGAAGGGGGCAGGCAATCCAGAGAGGCATTCCAGGATGAAAAAGGCCTCAGAAGCTAGTGGGTATAACAGGGTGAGGAGGCCTCAGGAAGTGAAGGAAGTTCCAGAGTAAAGGAGATACAGTGGAGGCCAAGTCCAGAGAGACAGCCAAAGATGGAGATCAGAGTTGGCCCCCGTAGGTCCCTCTCATCTCAGAAAACCAGCTAGCATTTGCATAAAGCCTTCAGAAAGGATCCCATGGCTTTTCTCCAGCACTTTAGTGTCTTGTAATTTTTTTCATTTCCAAATAAGTCATGAAGCTATTTTGTTGCAGCAATCAGTCACATAAATATGAAACTAGTATAAGGGATTTTCATGAGCATTAAAAAGTTCTCAGTGCGTGTGTGGTGAACTTAAGGAAGCAGAGCATTGAAGGAGAACTAAGAAATATAAGACTGGATTATAATGAGTATAGTATGGTGGAAACCTGGCCTTGAAGTTAAAACCCTGCATTCAAGTTATGGCTTTAGTGCCGAATAGCTGTGGGTCAGTCACTCAGAGAAGCTACGGTTCAGTGTCATCATCTGACTTACTCATCACACTCCTGTGAGTTAGGAGGAAAGCTTTCAGTGCTTTAACACATTGTAAATTCAGGCTATTGGCAATAATATGTGAGCTCCTGGAGGGCAGGAAGTGTTTCCTTTTTGACTTTATGTCCTCAGCACCTAGCACAGTGCCTTTCTTATAGCAGGTGTTTAGTAAGTGTTTGTTGTTTGCTTAGGGAGAAGTGAATCTTTTGTTTTCAGAGGAGCCTTAAAATAGATTTGCTGACTGTGACCAGTATTTGCTTTTTTTTTTTTTTTTTTTGCTTTCTGGAGAGGGGAAGGCAGGGCAGTTGGGGTTAAGTGACTTGGCCAGGGACGCACAGCTAGTAAGTGTGTGAGGTTGGATTTGAACTCAAGTCCTTCTGACTCCAGGGCCACCTATTCACTGTGCCACCTAGCCACCTCCAGTATTTGCTTTTTCAAAAATTTCTTTTTTGTTCAGCTCTGTAATCATATGCTAGGCTCTTAAACTTAAGGCCTCATATATTCCTCATCTGTAAAGTAAGTCAGTTGGACCTGGTGAGGCCTAAAGTCCCCTCCTTAAGGAATGAACTATGATGAGGTAGTATTTGTAAAAAGATGTTAAGCATAGTTCCTGACACATAGTAGGAGAGCATAGTTCCTGACACATAGTAGGAGGGCATAGTTCCTGACACATAGTAGGAGAGCATAGTTCCTGACACATAGTAGGAGAGCATAGTTCCTGACACATAGTAGGAGGGCATAGTTCCTGACACATAGTAGGAGGGCATAGTTCCTGACACATAGTAGGAGGGATATAGATTCTTATTCTCTTCCCTCCCCTCCCCCTTCCACTTCTAACATTCTGTGATTCTGCGATCTTTATGGAGAGGTGAGGATATAATGAAGAGAATAGAACTTGAATCGGGAATAAAAGAGATATAACCTCACACCAAAATGCAGTTATTTTTATAGATTATTCAGGTTTTAAAAATAGAACAAATCCTAGGATTTGACATCACTTGAGTTTAAAGGAAAGATCTTTAGATCCTTGGTCACATTTATATTCAGAAGCAAAGAATTCCTAGACACTAATGCCCTAACATCTACTTGTACCTCTAGAATTGAACCAGTATTTATCCCTGCTTCAGTGGATCTAGTGCAGAGTATATGATAGTTCAATAGCTTAAGATTTTTTAAAATCCCTTAATTACCATAAAATATCTCATTCCAGCATCATCCCCCATCTCTCTTCCCAAGTCTTAACTTGCCTTAATGTTACTTACACATTCCTTACCTTGGGGCTTAATGAAAACGAACTCGTTGGAGGAAGAAAAAAAAAACTTTGAAACTACAGAATAGTCTTAAATCACATTAACCTAATTGAGGGACTTGGTGCCTGTTGGCTTTGGGAACTTAATTAACTTAAAACCATTGAAATTAACTGTCTTTCTTGGTTTTTATAAAGGCAAACTTGGGGGAAAATGTGAGCCAGATAGTCATTCTGGAACTATGTTGCCTTCCTTAGACATTAAAGGCCTGGCATGCAATTCTCCATCTTGAACCGAATGACCTGAGAACTTTTTAACAAGCCTCGCTCCTTATGCGTGGCAAGACAGCATCGACAGTCTGCCAACACAGCTATGATTCTTAGATTCCCTTTAAGGAAATTTGGGTTTCACAATCCTGAGCTAAATCACTACATAGTTTGTTCTGTCTAAAAACACTTTTTCCTCCATGCTCACAGATGTTAAAGGAGACCCACTTTTAATGCTGTAAATTTTTTTTTTTTGCTTTTTTGTTTCTTTCCACAGGAAAATGGGCCTTACTATGCGTCTTACCCCCCATCACCAAGTCTGTGACCTTCCATCTTGGTAGTACTGCTGGTTTCCAAGGATGACTCCCTCTTCACGGCCTGCTGCCTGTTGAATCGAAATCCATTTGTGCTGCACAGAATTCAGAGAAGGTCTTTTGTCCCCACCTCTCTGATATTTTTTTATTGACATTATATTTTCAGGCACATAAACAATCTACAAATGTTAGGTCGCTGCGCGTTGTGTAGCACTGTTTGAAGTGTGTATATGCATATCTAATGGAAATACTGATATTTCAGGATGAAAGGAAAGAGAGGTTTGTGTCTGCATCCCTTGTTGGAGAGCACCTTTCAGCTGTCTTAAATGTCCTGAAAAGGCATCAGACTATTGGATGGTCTGTCGGTCTGGATATATTGAAAGCTGCCTGGGGCACTGAACCATTTGTAATAGTGTGCAGAACCATTCAGACTACACTTAGCAGATGGACACATTACTTCCAGTCTTGTGTTATTTACTTCTTACATATACAGATACTTCATCTATGAGAAAGAAGAATTGTGTGAAACTGAGAATGCTGGAAGTGATTTGACTGAAATTCTGCTGCTTGACAAAGATCATTGAAATGTTTAGCAGAATGTGGGCTTTGTAAGCGCCGGGCTTATACCCCTGGATTAGCTGTTCTGTGGGGGTGCCGCTGTGTTGCTCCAAACAGTATGATAAAAGGATATCTTTTTTCACTCTTTTCTGTAATCATAAGTGTTTGTGGCTTCTTTTTAAAGACCCCAGCTACCTTAGTCCTCTAAGTAAATAGGAACTGCCTAACACACACACACATTCACACACACACACAGCTCTCCTCTACCAATGGCTGATTTTGTGCTACTCTCACTTATATGGTACTGCCTTGGGAGACCTTGTCTAATGATGAGACCTCCTGGCATTGCCTGCTTGTATGAGGAAGAAGGGTGAGCATAGGCAAGGGGTGTGACTCTTGATATCATTGCTAGTCTTGCTGTCTGTAACTCAGCCATTAAGCCTCAGCCTGCCTGCCTATAAAGATGAGTCTATTACCTACCACATGGAGGTATGACAAGGTATAGTATCAAGAAAAGGACTTGAATGTCTGAGCTACATATGCTAAAAGAATGTGGAGTGGGGGTGTGGTCTCTGGTTGTAAGTTAGGAATAAAATTTGAATGAGCTCTACAGGACTTCCCTTATCTCTGACCCCTGTACTCTTTCGGTCTTTCAAGAGAAATGCAGCCATCAGTGCATGATTCCAGTCCTTACACTTCCCACCTCTAGTTCTGTCTAGAAGTTTTTTGACCATTGATGATTGATAGTGTCGGTTGGAAAGGTCTTATTTGGGGGGGGGGGGGGAAGGGGAGTGCATCATTCTTAAATGAATAGTTAATTATCATTAATATATTCCTATTGCCCCTTCAGCATCTTAGCACTCACTCGCCTTATCCCCTCCTCAACCCTGTGCACACACATGCACAAATCATTTCTCTCTGGACTACTGTTGTAATGGGCGTAGGCTGACCGATGACCAGACTCTCCATAACTTTTAAAACATAAACCTTTACTCTAAGGAGCCTTTTATTACTCTCTCAGTAACAATACTCTCATGTTCCATTTAATTCTCCAGGGCATAAGGAATGCACCTTATTTCCCAAGTACCAGAAGAATAATAAATTTGGAGGAAATTAGTTATGGAATTGGGCAAGTCCCTTCCCTTTGGTTATGAAAGAGTTTAGTGAGGGGATCTCATATTTTTAAGTCAGAGACTAAAGTATCAGTCACATGAACAGGTGACTTAGTAAAGGTGATCTTCCTGTTCTCATCCCATGTTTTGTCAGTATTGGGCTAAAGTACTGATCAGCACATGTTGGCAACCAATTACATATAACTTTCACTTTTCTCTGGTTAACTATATTATAAATCCTATCAAAGCCGATTCCTTTTTATCTCTTCAGTTTGGTGGTTTCCATCACAAAAATTCAAATAACCACAACTCTTGTTGGATAGAATTGGAATACCTTTTCCACATATATATATATGTATGTATGTGTGTATGTGTGTATGTATGTATGTATGTATACAGCCTTTTCTATTTTACCAGGCTTAGCTACCTTGAATTGAGATCCTTCCTGTTTGTAGGCAAGTATAACAGACTGCGTGTAGTGAAAATATTTGCTGTATATTGTCCTTTGATTTAAAGCTGTTCTTATTGATGTGTATATGTATATATTTATAATTTAAACATTTGCAAATGGGCTTCAGTTACAGGATAGCATTCCCTTCATCCATCCAGTCATTTTAAAAGGGTATTTATTGCTGTAGTAATGTCAGTAATGCTTTTAGTGAATGCTCATGTACACGTACATACATATACATATATATGTATATTTGTGTATATATATTCGTATATATACATACATGCATGCATGCATGCATACATATATATAGCATACAGTGTGCTACATATGTGGAAGGGCCTCTATCTTCACCCTAAAGAACAAGTCATTGAGGTAGTATGCAACCAAACTCATCTTGAGAATTTGATAGTTTAGTGGTGACAGTTAATATGAAAATCACATACTTCCCAGTGGGACTGGGTGTCAGCTAGCACCAGTATTATTTGTGCAAAACACATTTAATGAAGCTGTTTCATCTGACTGGGTTTTTGGAAAGAGCAGAGTGACCTTATGGTGACAGAATGATCAAGCAGGGTACAGTTGTCATATATTGTTTCCCTGAAGGTCAGATAGACTAGATAATGCATCTCTTTTAGAGGCAGGCATTGTGGGCCAAAGAGAGATGCATACTACAGTCCACTAACAGCTGATAGTAATTTGGAGCATGACAGATCGTTCAGATTAGATTTGGGTCATTCTGAATAACCAGTTGAAGCCCTAGACACAACTTGCAAAACTTCAGGTACCCTGGGGTTCCAAAACAGTAGCTTTTGTCTTCACATATTTGAGTTGCTTTGAATTCAGTGATACCAAAGATTTTTTTACAGGTGAAAATAACCATATTAGGAGATTCATTCCTAAAAAATGTTAGACACAGTGATCCAAATTTAAATTGTTCTTTTTTCAAATTCCAGTTTTAAATGATGTCTTATTTATATTGTTGCCTTTTTAAAAAGTCTTCAGAGGGGGAAAAACTTATATTTTGAAAGTTATCAGTAGAAATTCAGTACAGATGTTAGAAAAAATAAGTGTAAGTTTATAAATAAAAGTTCTGATATGGCTAAAGTTTACTAATGGGGAAAAAATGATCTCTTCCTTACTGGAGAACAAATTTAATTATTATAGTAAAAGAACATTGCCCGTCTCTTTTGTCTGTTTTCAGTTCTTTAGGGTCTCATTTTGTTCAAACTCTAGGAAATAGTTGTCTTTTCATTGCCTAATCCAAAAGAAAAATGAGAACATGCAGTATTAAATGTTAGCTAAAAACCAGCTGTGATAGTCTCCTTTTAAATTTTACCTCTATGCATGTATTCTAAGACTAAAACTGTAATATGGGGATGTGTGTTGCTATTTTTGGAGATGAAAATGAGAAGGAATGCGTAGTTCATAATTCAGCAGAACGGACCACAGCTGCTTTGATCTCAAATGGAGATTTGGCCCAAAAGAATGATGGGTCAGTCAGTCAAACACTTAATAAGAATCTTCTGTGTACTCCTGGTCACTGGGGGATATAAAGGTAAAAAATGAAACAGGCCTTTCCCTGTAAGCTCATATTCTACCAGAGAGGCCTGTCCATATAAACATGTATGAAATAGATAGAAGGTCATTTGTGGGTGGAGAGCCTCAGGCTGTAGTGCTTTTACCTTAAAATGCCAGTGGTAATTTTACCATAATAAAGATGCATTAAGGGCTCTTGGTTCAATAGATGTTCAGTATAGCACACGTGTATACTTTTGAAGAATGAAAGATGTTACGCATAAGCTACAGAAACACACATTATCAAGGTTGCCTCAAAACCCCAATCATAACCTGTTTTCATGTATATTTTGCAAGTGATGTCCTATATCCTAATACAAAAGGGATATAAAGCAATAAATACCATGCAATACTTAGCAACATTTCTTACTAAAACAAGCTGTTGATAATTGGTGATATTAGATGGGAATAGTTAACTTTGTTTTCTTATTTTTTTTATGCTTTCCAAAAAAAATTTCCAAGGTTGGGTGTTGCAAAAAGAGAAACGATTTGTGGAAGGGCTGGATTGAGAAAACATTATAGACAAGATTTTGCTAATGCAATTCACATAGCAAACATAACTACTGAATACAATATTCTGTTGACTATTGAAAGCTAAATACATTATGTAAACAGTCACCCTTTTGTTTGTAATGATTTTTGTTAGTATAAGCACACAGTCAGCACAAACTGAGCCAGAACTTTCAGACCAGATCTTGCTGATTAAAATAAATAATTTTGTAAAATCTTGAACACATGTAAATCATTTTAATTATTGCTGAGCAATGGAAACCCAAGGGTTTTATGTTGCTGGTATGACTTAAAAAATGTTTATTCAAAATTCAGAAAACCTTTCCCAGTGTTTCACATTTAAAGATATTTTTTTACATATGCTTTTCTTGATTTGAGAATTTTTTTTGTTTTAAACTGAGCCTATGTATACACTTGAAGAATATGGAGAACCAAGAAAGAAATGGTAAAGTTCATTCATTGAACAAGAATGTAGACCATTTTTTCTTTCCTCTTTCCGTGGTACCATCCTAATCAATAAAGACTGGCACATGCAGTAAATAGTATGATGAATTATGTAAGAAGTTGCTTATAATATGAATTATATCCACTGAGACATTTTTGCCTTGTAGAAGCAAATTCCATGTACATAGCAGGAAATTTTTGGAGATTGTAGTACAGATTTCTTAAAATATATGTAATAGATGCATTCTAGGAACTTGCCTATTAAGCTTCTATCTTCATGTGGAATTTTTTGTTTTGCTTTTTTTGGGGGGGGAGGGTGGAAGGTAGGGCAATTGGGGTTAAGTGACTTGCTCAGGGTCACACAACCAGTAAGTGTTAAATGTCTGAGGCTGGATTTGAATTCAGGTCCTCCTGACTCCAGGGCTGGTGCTCTATTCACTGTGCCACCTAGCCTCCCTATACAGAATTTTTTTATCTGTTTATGGTCTTTTTAATATATTGACCCTATTCATAAAAATCTACAAATTCTGAAAACCTATTTGAATAGAAAGTCAGAATTTCTTTTTCACAGCTAAAATCCATTGATTTCCTGTGTTTCTTTAATGGTATCTGCTTGAATGGTACATTACCATTTTTAAGACACTTTAATATAATATTATGTCTTTGATCTTCACAGTAATCCTTTGAGGATGGTAGGGCCCATAACTGGCCCCTTTTTGCAGATATAGACATTTGGGATCATGTACATTACTCAAGGTCAAATAAATGACCAGTCTGTTAGAATTCAGGCGTTTTGACTGTTAATTTTTTGTGTTGATGACATCGTGCTATTTCTCAAGTTGTCATGAAGTAAAAGCACTAATTCAGTTGATAGCTGTATGGGTGAGGGGCCAGCGAGACACAGAAAGAAGGTATATGCATTATTCACCTCACTGTATCATCTACCAGGAGTTTTAAGATGGTGTGATATACTTAATTGTGATTGAGAAGACCTCAGATCAAATCCTTGACTTTGGGATACTTCATTTAACTTTTGTGCCTCAGTTTCCTCATCTGTAAAAGGAGGAGGAGGATTTCAAAGTTACCTTCAAACTTTAAATCCCATGATTCTAGGCTTTGTATGTACAAAGGTGAGAGGTGGGCAAAGGGGATACCAAAGGGAGGTATTTTCTTGAGCTATCTCAAAGTTTTGGGTGAATTCATATTTTTTCTTGCATGCAACCTACTCCCTCCCCCCCATAGTCCTCTGCATCATCTCTTTGAAATTTTTATTAGGAAGTCATAACCATGAGAAATTTGTCATTTTACTATCTATGATCTATAGTATACTTGGTCACTCAGTGTAGCCTCTGAGACTGAGATGCAGCGAAGTATGGATTGATTCTCTGCTACTTGTGCTAATTTTGGCCTAACAACACCAAGAAAACAGGTTCTTCATCAGCCAGCACCACACCATCCGTACGTGGAGTCATGTGGTTACAGCAAATAGAGAAATTTTCAATGTTGTGGCAATATACTTTTCAGGGATATACACATAGAGGATGAGGTTGACACATCGCCAGAGCTAACTCAGTGTTTGGGAGGCTCCAAAGGAAAGTGTAGAAGAGAACAGGTATTAGACTGCTTACCAAACTGAAGGTCTACAGAGCCATGGTGCTGACCTCATTGTTGTTTGCTTTTAAAACCTGGACAGTCTATCAGCCCCATGCCAAGAAACTTAATTGCTTCCATTTGAATTGTCTTAGGAAGATTCAGAAGATCACCTGGCAGGATAAGGTACCAGACACTGAGGTCCTTTCTTAAGCTTGAATCACCAACTTCTAAAAGAGTAATTCCAACAAGCTGGTCGTGGTGTTTGAATGCCAAATACCTAAAAGACTATTTTACAGAGAACTCAAGGCAAGTACTCACATGGAAGAAGTAATACACGGTCTCTCTGAAGAACTTCAGAATCAGTTGTGAGTCATGAGCGACACTGGCAAAGGGCCACCCAGCATGGCATGCCTGCATTGGAGAAGGAGCTGCCAGCTCAAAAGAAACGTGAGATGAGCAAATTTAGGACTTCATCACTATGAATATCAATCTGGACTATTTGTGCCTGTCCTATAATATAGCCTTCCAGACTCAAATTCATCTGATCAGCCGCAATTGGACATACTGTACTCTGACCCCAATATAATGATATCATGTTTGTCCTCTTCCAGAGTGAAGAATAACCAACAGTGTACTAATGGCAGGCACCCAAAAGAACTGAGTTTCCTTCCTGTGACATGAGCGCGCTCACTGACTAGGATTTCTTGGCCTGGAAACATTCTTTCTAGAGTCTAGCTTAATTGGTTGGGAAGATCTGACCAAAGAAGTGAAATTCTGAGCCACGTAGAAATAGATAATAAATAGACATATACATGTACATATGCATACATCCTATACTTTGTGTGTGGAGAGAGTATGTTATATATAATATACTGATATATAGTATATTGTATAATATATATATGTATATGAATGTATACTGTAGTATATCCCTGTGTGGGGTTACATGAGGTAGGGAAGAGAGAGGGGAAAAAACTCACTCCTCCACTAATGTGACACTTTACTGTTGTGCCAGGCACTGGGATAGATAAAAGTCTATATGATGTGAACAAGCCTGTCCTCATGGAGCTTTCCTTTTGAAAGGGAGTTCGCACCAAAAATAGTGATAGTGTGATGCTAGATAAATGCCTCAGAATGCAAAACCCAGGAAAGACCATGCCAAGTTAATAATCATTTATCACATGCTTACTATGTGCCAGGCCCTGGGCTAAATGCTGGGAATAAAGACACAAGCAAAAAGGAAGATGGGCCCTGCCCTCAAAGGAGTTTCATTGGAAGGGGGAAAGACAAAAAGAAGCTGAAAAGGTGAGACATGGAAGAGACAAGGCACTCACATTGGAGGCGTAGTTAAGAGGAGAGCCTAGAGGAATGAGGGGACATAAATAATTGTCTTGGACACTTGTGGGGCTGCAAGTTGCCAGGGACAGTGCTGAACTTTGGGAAGATGGAACTTAGTTGAAAGGTCCCTTTTTAACCTCAGTACTTGCAAAAAAAAAAAAAAAAATAGCAGGGCCCTTAGAAAGATATGAGCCAAGTTCAGATTTTTCCAGGAATTAATGCTGGGGTGGGGCCCCAATGATGGAACTCAGTCCAGAGACCTTGAACAATGTCAAGTTGGACTAGAAGGTGGTCTCTAAGCTTCCTTCTATCACTGACCTATGATGCTACTACATAAATTACATGTCACTCAGATCACTGTCTAAATACACAATTGCTCTGAATGTGTATATCTCAGTTTCTTAGAAGCATATCTTCTAGAACAGTAAAAGTTTTTTGGTAACAAAGACTGTAAAAAAAAAGGCTTGAGTGGGAAGATGAATGCCTTCATATGCTCAAAATGTTTTTGGATTAATTTGTAGCTAATATTTATTCGAAGTGGCGTGAATCCATATTACAGGCAGAAAACTGCAAAATCATTTCAAAGTAAATTTTTAAAATGCACTTTTTTTTTAATCTTGGAAGAGGGAAGAAATAAATAAGCCTTCCTTGTCATCTCCCTACAGGAGCCACAGGAGAAGAAAGAGAAGGGATATTAGACATGAGCCAAATTCAGATTTTCCCAGGAGCTAAATGATTGGGGACTAAATTTTTCCTAGTGAAGCACAATGAACAAAGATGGATCCTAGTCCATGATAATTCAAACCAAAGAAACTTTATTACCCTTACCAATTTATTTCCCTTCAGAAAAAAAATGTGATGCGTATCTATGTGGATAAGCAACCCCTCCACCCACCCACCCACCCCCAAAAAAACAGACTCACCTGGGTCTCAGTACTAGAAAATGACCCCAGGGCAGCTAGATGGCACAGTGGATAGAGAACTAGTCCTGGAGTCAGGAGGACCTGAGTTCAGATCTGGTCTCAGACACTTGACACTAGCTGTATGACCCTGGGCAAGTCACTTAACTCTGCCTCACCCCCACCCCAAAAAAAAGTTACCCCAGACTCCCTACAGGCTAACTCATCTGAACAAGAACCCATTCTTCAACATACCAAACAAGTTGATCATCCAGATTATGCCTGAAGACCTACAATGGGCTAGAACCATATAAAGCAGCCCCATTCTCTCTTTGGGCAGCTCTCATTTGGGGAAAGTATCATATCATGTAAGTATCTTATCCCTCATCTTTCTTTTTCCAGGTGAAAATTCCCCAGTTTCTTTAGCCAGTCTTCAAACTACATGAACACAAGGATGTTCACTATCCTGGTTGCCCTCCTCTGGATCCTTCCCTAACATGTGCCTTCCATAAAATATGGTACCTGCAACTGAACTGTCCTGACCTAAGTTGGTAGTGGTGATAGTTCTCTTATATTCTACCCAGAAAATAAGTCTGATAATGTTGTTCTTCCACTCATTCAACCCTAGGGGCTCCCTGTTGTCTACAAGATCAAATCTATTCACTGTTTTACATTTTTAAATCTTCACAAACAAGTGTGAAAGGATAAAGAACAAGTGTGGCACCGAAGGAGATTAGAAGATGCCTCCCCTGCTTTTTTGCAAAACTGGAAGTCAATGGACATGCGACATTAGACATAACATCAGAGCATTTTGATGCATTGATTGGTTTTAATAATTTTTCCTCTTTGTTTTTTTTAAATATCCTTTGGCAAAGGTAAAAGGGAGGGATAATGGGAAAATCTAAACAACATAACCAAACAAATACAAGTCTATCTAAAAAATTTCACACCCAGGCCCTAGTCTACTTTTCCACCCTAATATACATTACTTCCCTTCAAGTACATTGCAATTCAGAAAACTTACTATTTCTCCTGTATGGTACTCCACATCTCTGATTCTTAGCACTAGCTGCCCCCTGTGCCGTATAAAATACTCCTTTCTCATTGCTCACTCTTAGAATCCATTCAGTCTTCCAGAGGGCTTTCCTTTAGATCTCTTTGCATTACATGGAAATCAATGGAACATGCAAGTTGTCCTTCAGGTATCCCTCTCCTGCTCCAAGACCAGCCTACCTGTTTCTGTAATCAAACATCTCTCTGACAACATCATTTATATCCCTCCTAGCCCACTTTTTTCTGTCAGGACCTCTCATAGCTAAATGGAAAATTGAACAGAGCACTGAACTTAGAGCCGGAAAGACCTGAGTTCAAATCTTGCCTCGTACTTAGCTATAGGATGCTGGACAAGTCAGTAATCTCTCTAATATTCAGTTTCCTCCATTTAAAAGGAGATAATAACAGTACCTACCTTGAAGATCTTGTAAAAATCTTATTTGGAAATTTGCCTGGTTTCTTGGGACCATCTGCTTAATTTAAGCAAGGTCATAAAATTTTATCAGCCCTGTGAAAGAATGTGTGAATTGGTTTACTGAGAAAATGGGGTCTCTCTATTACAAACTGTCCTTGACAAAAAGGGAGATAATTTACAAATTTGTTTATAGTATAAAGTAGTATAGCATATAGTAGTATAATATAGTATAGGCTTTATAGAGTAATCTCTGATTATGAAAATTATGAAGTTAAACCTGGAATAGTAAATACTAAAGTTGCATTTTGAACCAACTTAGTCTTAACAGACTCCAGTCTTAAAAGATTTGATTTTGCATTAGGGACTACTATACAGTACCATAAGAGATAGATATCTGTTAGTCTGGAGATTTGCCTCTGTGTGTGTGTGTGTGTGTGTGTGTGTGTGTGTATGTGTGATATCAGATATTCACTATGTGAAATTCCAGAATGTAATTATTTTCTTGATTTCTAATGTTTTATTTTTACAGGATGAGTTTAAACTAGAGAAGAAGATGAAAAGGATGTTGAGTGGTTTTTTTTTTTCTTTAAAGACCTGGTAAATCTATTGCCACACCACAAGAGTACTAATAAGTATCTAGTCCTGAGCTGTTATTAGTGCAATTTTGCTGTTTCAGGTTAAATCTTTGGGGTCTGTGAATTTTCTTTTTGAGCTTTATTTACAGGTATGTTTATGTCATTAAGTCAATGTTTTACCTCTCCAAGAAAAATGTCGGCAGCTCAGTGGGAATGAATCCTTGAAATGATTTTGGATATCTGTCCCTGGGGAAATAGGTGGAAGGGAGGATGCCTCCAGATGCTTGTCCCAAGAAATTCTGACTCTCCCTCTCTGGGTTTTTCCTTATAAACAGTATTGCCCCTTCCTTTTCAGCCCCTTCCTGTTACATTAGCATCAGGAGATAGGAGTTCATACCTTCTGTTTCTTTAACAGAGGCTTAATCTGAACTAGGTGCTAAGTACCTCTTAGCTTAGCCATACAAAAGGAACTTCAAATCTCATTATTGTTACTGGGGGCAATGTTGGGAAGACAAGGTAGGATGCTCTTGACTCAGCTTCCCATACCAGAAATCTTCCCACCTGGTTAATTCTGAGCCTGGCTTTGATATCCTGTCATTTAATTGGCTGCCTATATGACTCTTACCTAAAATCAAACAGAACTAAGGATATTTTTTTTTCCTGTTATACATGTATTGAGTTATTGTGTGCCTGTAGGCTTAGACCTGGAGGACTAGTTTCAGTGCTATTATAATCATATCCCTGCTTTCTTCTTTCACATCAAATCTCTAACCAGGGTTGGTGGAGCTATAATTTTTTCTACATATAATCAATCTTGTTTCAATACCCCGACACCTCTGAGTTAGTGTAATAGGATGCAATTATATAAGACCTTACTGTTTTCAATCTAAAATTATACTCATTTCTCTATGCCAAACAACTAAGTAGATGAGTTCTTGGACTTGTCATCCACTTGCTAATAGTTATATATTCATATTTAAGGTTGGAGCCTTGAAATAAACCTTTATGTAAAGCATACTCTGAAATGCATGCAAATTACACAAGTTACCTTAAATATTTAAAGGGTATTTGAGAGCAGTGATCTATGTGTGTCTAATATCTATTCCATTTGAACATGGTTAACAAACAACTAGACATGTTTTACTATAGACAACTCATTTGATATACACTGTTTGAATACACTTTGGAATTAATTGCTTAGTATAGTTATACATCCCATCTCAGGTCTTTTGTTTACTTGGAATTAAATTAGTAGCTTTTAAGTAAATTCATTTGTGTAGCCATTGAACCTAGGAATAAAAATCATCTACCTACAAAGAATGTTATTACCTATGCACCCATGTATAGCATTAGATTCTTAACAGCATATGATCCTCCTAAGGCAGGGGGAATTAATTAAATTTAAATGGATATAATTTTCTAATGGATGTGTTTCCAGTTAATTGATGTACTAATAACTCTAGAACTGAAACCAAAGTTAAACCCTCATGGGTTTCTTTTTTGAATTCTCCTTTTTAGCTAATTGAGAAGCAAAGTCCATATCAAATACAAGGCCTAGGTAACAGCATGTAGTATGTAGAAACTTAAATTTTCTGAGGTTTCAAGTAAAGGTTCCTAATTTAGTCAAAAACTAATAAAGGTCACTAAATTGTAATGAGATCTGTTTTGTGAAGGGTTGTAGCACAAACACCAAAATATCCCTACGAATAAACTGAAGCAGATCTGGGAGAAGCACCTCCCTTCAGAACTGTTCTGAGAGCAGACCCATTCCAGAATGCCTAAGAAGAGATGGTTTCAGAAACCAGACAACCACATGAGACCACTGAGCCCTGAGAAAAGATGTGCTGATAAAACGGACGTTGCAAATGGGCGACTGTGGAAGACACTGATTGTTCAGCCTTCCTTTTCATTCCTTCCCTGTATGCCTCTGCCTTTGTACGGTCTGCTTGCCAAAAGGGACTACCACCAGTGGACTCTCAATGCATCGGTCAGTCTCCTCTCTCCCCTCTCACACTGTTCCCATCATGAGAGACCATCTGTACCTCATAATCAATAGTCCTTAATGAAATGTTTAGTACCTTCAGGTCTTTTTGTATCCTGGTGAATCACTCCTGAGAGGCAGATAGATTTGATGTCATTTGATTGGTCTGTTACCCAGTGATTCATTGAGGAACCTGTTTCTTATTTAATCAAATGGAGGAATTGAAGAAATCAAATTGATTTCATATCATTCTGTGATGGATTCCACTCTGTAATTGATCCTATTCTGTATTACTGCCCCATTTTATATGATTCCTCAAGTCACATTTCTTTGCCTCTTTGGCTGTGAGATAAGTTTAGAAGTTCAGTTTTCCTGCTAATCACTGTTCTATTCTTGTCTCAAGAAAATCTGTTATCCTTGAAGGATGCAGGTGGACACAAGACAGTCTGGGCTAGTATCTGTATACCAAGCTGTTCTTCAAGGCTGATAGGAATCACCCACCAATAGAAGGTGGGATTTACACTGAATCTTGGAGGAAATCAGAGAAATTAAGAGGCAGAGGTAAAGGACAGCATTCCAAGCATAGGGGGACAGCCAGAATATAGGCATGGAAATAAAGTTTTGTTTTTGAGGAGCTAGAAGTAAATCAGTGTAGGGGGCAGCTAGGTGGCGCAGTGAATAGAGCACCAGCCCTGGAGTCAGGAGTACCTGAGTTCAAATCCGGCCTCAGACACTTAACACAAAAAACTAGCCATGTGACCTTGGGCAAGTCACTTAACCCCAACTGCCCTCCAAAAAGCAAAAAAAAAAAAAAAAAGAAGTAAATCAGTGTATTCACCAGATTATAGGATACTTGGAGGGAAGTAAGGTACAAGAAAATTGGTAAGTTAGGAAGGGTCCAGGTTGTAAAAGGGCTTTAAATACCTGAGAACATATAGGAAGCCACTGCAGCTCCTTTAGCAGAGGAGTGCCATGATCAGACTTTACCCTTTAGGAAAGTCATATTGGCAGCTCAGTGGTAGATGGATTAGAGGGAGGAGCAATTTGAGGTAGGGAGATCAGTTAGAATGCTATTGAAATAGTCCAAGTGAGGTGTAATGAGAGCCTGAATGTTTGTGGAGTGAAGCAAACATACACAAGGAATCTCATGAAGACAGGAAATAAGATTTGGCAGTGAGGTGGATGAGTGACGTGAGCAAGAGTGAGGAATGGAGAATGATGTCAAGGTGGTAGACCTGGGTGACACAGAGGATTATTTTGAGCATGTTGAGTTGGAGATATCTACTGAATATCCACTTGGAAATGTCCAAGAGAAAGTTGGAGATGAACGATTTTAGCTCAGCAGAGAGACAAAGACTGGATACATAGATCTGGGAATCTTCTACAAAGAGGTGATAATTGAATCTGTAGGAGCTGATGACATCACCAGATGAGATGGTGAGATGTGAAAAAGAAAATGGGACCAAGACCCAAGGACCAAGGCCTTAAGGGGCATCCACAGTGGGAATGATCTTGGTGAAGATCCAGCTAAAGAGACTAAAAGCAATGGTCAGACAGATGGAAGCAGAGCCAGCAGAAAGCAGGGTTGTGAAAATCTCAAGGGGTGAGAGTCGCCAGAAGGAGACTGACATTGTCAGATGCTTCAGAGAGGTAAAAAAGGAAGAAGATTGAGAAAAGGCCATCCGATTCAACGGTTTGCTGGAAACAAACACAGTCTCCATGCCTTCTCCTTAAAGAGCAGTCATCCTAGCCTTTATAATACAGATGTCATTCCTAGCATACCAGATAGCACAGAATCATTTCATTGAGAGTTGGAAGGCATCTTAGCAGCTTTCTAAACCAAGACCCGCCCTTCTCCAAAAGAGTATCCCTACTATACCATATGTGACAAGTGGTCTTCCAGTCTGCTTGAAGTACTTCACTGAAGGGGTAACCGTGGCTCCCAAGGCAGCCTT
>CM053593.1:351142976-351163158 GCA_028646575.1 Pseudocheirus occidentalis | reverse complement strand
GACCTAAGCACAATGTTCTAGATGAAGTCCATCCAGACTGTTTTGTTTTGCAACAAAAATTGTTTCTTGCCCATTCTGTTCATTTAACTTCTGTAATACAGCCTTAGATTGTATATCCTTTGGAGTAACCTATGATTCCATATGTTCTGCTTGTTAACCTATGATTCATGTTATGCATTGACTCTCCCAAGTTTTCTCATAGGAACTGATATCTGACTATGTCTCTTTTCTCCATACTTGTTCAGGTAATCTTTTGAACCTAAGTGCAGGGTTCACACTTACCTATATATCCAAGAAAAACCCACATTGAGACAATGCAGAGTCTTGAAATCAACTGGAGAGACCAGTAGATGTAGGGGAGCTACCAGAGAGGAGGAAAGGGAGAAGCAACCAGAAACAGTTACCATGTCCTTTTTCTGGCTGGAACCAGGTTTAGCATCAGACCATAAGCTCCTTGAGGGAAGGGACTGTCTTTTAACCTCCTTTTGTATCCCTAGCATTTAGCCCAATGACTGGCACATAGCAGGTCCTTAATAAATGCTTAATGATTGATTGATTGCCCCTGCAGATTCCATCCTGAATTATACTTGGAACAGCTGGGGGAAGGAGGGAAAGAGAGATGCTTCCTGCTTCTGAAGGGGAAAAGGGAAGAGAAATCCAAGAAACCACAGGAGAGTAAGTCATGAATAGTAACAATAACTTACAACTCTACATTGGTTTAAAGTTTATAATGGGCTTGCCTTAAAACAACCCTTTGAGACTAGCAGTGTTATTATCATCATCCCCATTTAACAAATGAGGGAACAGAGGATCAGAGAAATAAAAATAAACAAGGAAACATAACCAGCAAGTGTCAGAGCTGCAGTTCAATCCATCAAACATTTGTAGAGCCTCTTGTATACACCAGGCACCAAGCTATGTTCTGGGAATACAAAGGTATGTATAAACAGAAAGTCCCTGCCCTCGAGGGGTTTGTAGCATCTGACTGGGGAAGACCACACAGATGTAGATCAGTATATTAAAAATAGCACAGTGTCTAGCATGTAGTTGGCATTAATAAGTGTTTTCTGATTGATAGATTAATACAAGGTGGGGTTTTTTTAACGGGGGGACAACAACATTAGTGGTATCAGCAAAGGCTAAATGTCAAAGAGTAGACCTAATATACATGAGCCAGCCCTTGAAGGTGACTAGCATTCTGAAGGCCAGAGGGGAGCAGAGAAAGTCTATTCCTAAGGGAGAGATTAGAGACGGAATACTACATTTGATGAACAGAGAGAATGCCAGCTGGACAAGACCCGAGGGCATACGGAGGGCAATAATGTGCATTGAAGCCTGGAAGGGTTGGTTGGGACCGAGTTGTGAAAGGCTCCAAATGACAGAGTATTATTTTGTGTTTGATCCTAGAGCCAGTGGGAGCCACAATTGTTTATTAAGAAGGAACATCACAGATCTGATTTGAACTTTTGGGGAATTAGTTTGGCAACCAGGAAGGATGAATTGGAAAGGGAAGAGCCTTGGGGCAAGGAACACATTTCAATTACATATTTTCTAAACTTCACCCCCAATACTTTTCCCCATTGTTCCATGCTGAGTGTCCTTGTGGTTACCAGACTACTCATTTGGGGGTGCCATTACAAGGTAGCTATCCTTGTACGAAGGCCATTCAGAATTCAAGTTTGTATGTCAGAGGATTTTCTGTAATACTTATTTTATGTCTCTTAAAAGTAGTGAAAACTAGAGCCTAGGATCACTGGGGGAAATCCTCCTTGTTTTCAATCTTTTATTTGCGAATTAAATACTAGAGAGGTCAGACCTCAACATTTCCCTCTGTAGCTTTTTCGTAGCTCCTGGGTACAATTATAGACTGCTGGAGTCTTAAAATCACTTTTTCAAAAGTTATTACTTGAAACTAGCATTTATTTGCCTGAGCCATTTTAGAGTACAGAACTAGAAGCCACAGTCCATTAAAACTAGGATGCAGTTTTAGTCTTGAGACATCCGGCTGTGAAAGGTGCCTCCCCCAAAGACCACTGACCTGTGTATCCCAGATGTTATAGAGAGAAAATAGGCCAGTTGTGATTCATTGTGCCCCAGGCTCCCTTCCACCTCTGTTCTTAGCTGCTAGCAGTTTTCCCCCTAACTTTGAGGCTTCATCGAAAGGAGACTTTAATAACAAACCATAAAGTCAGATTCTTATTGATTTTTTCCCTCTTTCATGAAGCATCTGTTGTTCTTTATGCCCTTGTCACTTCAGCAGGGCCCTGGTGAAATGACCCACTTCAGGTAAATAGCAAGATCAGGAGAGGCCCATTTTCACAGAGTACTGGGAAAAGTGAATCTGTTGCTGGTGAAGGCATTGAAAGACACCAGGGCCACTGAAGCCTATAGTCCCCAAAGAAAGTACATCCCAAGGCCAGAGGTCCTTTGTTATCCTCTTCCCAAGAAAGTAGAGAAATGGTGTCAATCATGGGTGCCTATACATCAGTGAAACAACTATGAGCTGGAGATCAGTGTCCCCAGAATAAATAATGACAATTGGAGACCCGCTGTTAGATGGGATGGTTGGTGTCAATCTGGATTCCTTTCAAAGGCTTGAGCTTTCAGCTCAGTATCCTTCCCCCAGGTCTTCAATAGCCTCTCGCTTCAGTTCAATTCAACAAATATTTATTAAAGCCTATTGTGGGAAAAACATTGCCAGGCCCTGGGAGAAAAGGTAACTTAAAAAAAAAACCTTCCCACCTTCTCACTTCTAGCATGTTATATAGTGATATATAATGATAATATAATTAATTATAGATAATATGGTTTCTGCTCCATTCTATTATGTTCTTTATTCTGCTTTTGGATGACAGTGTTAGTTACTTTAAGCCTTAGCATAGTATAGAGGTCCATAACCACTCAAAACAGATGGGCCTAACAATCTACACAGGAAAAGCTAAGTGGATGAAAACTGCTTCTTGTCCAGGTTATGAAATTGAGTTTGATGGATGGCACATTGACTTTGTCCATCAGAATATCTTAGGCATTGAAAATGGATCATAATTTAGGTATACATTCTTCTGGGGGTGCTTCAAGACCACAGGGGTTAGAGAGGCCATTCCAGGTCCTAGGTAGACTGCTGGACTTGGTGTCAGGAAGATCTATGTGGTGTGACCCTGAATGAGTCACTTCAGAGAAGCTACTCTCTGATCCTGAGTTTCTTCACTTGTAAAATGGGTATTATAATAATATCTGTAGTACCTACCAAACAGTCATTATCATTAACAGTAGTTATACAATGTCAGGAATTGTTGGTCATAGAATATAATCTCCAAAGCATAAAAAAAAAATCATGTGTGACCCGAAAAGCGATGGAAAGCTGTATGATAGTGCTGATAATAATTATAACAGCATTTATATAGAACTGGAAGGTTTATAAAACCCTCTGCATGTATTATCTCATTTGATTGTCACAACCACCCTGTGAAGGAGGAGCTACTGTTAGCCCCATTTTACAGAATAAAAAGCAGAAGACCAAGGAGGACAATGAAGAATAACTTGAGGAGGTAAACTCAAGAAGTAGAAGCTAGATGGCAAGACCAGTCATGGCGAGACAAGTAAGAAGAGCCAGGTGGAGCAAAGAGAAAGTTAAGTAAGGTGTTCAAGTGCATTAGTGCTTGGGATAAATGGTTGTAATAAGTTTTATCCAGGTCCTGTGGAGGGCAGAGCTGGATGCTCTGGGGAGGAAGGAGCTGCTTATCTTCCTAAGGATGACGTAGTCAAGCCACGGAAGCAATCACATGGGAGGAAATCACAATCCAAGCTAGATTTCAATTCTTAGGGAAATTCTAGAATAAATGATTAAAGAGATCATCAGCAGACATCCAGAAGGGAAAACAGGGATTATAAAGAACCAGACTGGCTCCATCAAGAATTGATCGTACCATACTAACCTCTTTTCTTTGTTTTGACAAATTTACTAAACTAATCAATGAGGGGAATTCTGTAGACAATGTTTCCCTAGATTTTAGCAAAGCTTTTGGTAAAATCTCATCCTTCCCTTGTGAGAAGTTGGAGAGGTGTGGATTGGAGGATATTATGATCAGGGGGATTCAGAACTTGTTGGACGGTCATATTAGGGAAAGAGAAGGGGGTAAGCATTTATTAAGTGCCTACTCTATGCCCGGTGCTGTGCTAAGCACTTCACAAATATTATGTCGTTTGATTCTCACTCTGCTGGGAAATGGGTACATTAAAAGAGTGGTTGTTAAAGGTTCAGAATCAGCATGGCAGGAGGTCTCCTATAGAGTGCTCCAGATAGTTGACCCATTGCTGTTTAGCCTTTTTGTAAATGACTTTGATGGAGATGTAGATGATATGCTCATTAAATTGGCAAATAACACAAAGTTGGGAGAGATAGCTAACATGTCGGGTGGGAGAGTCAGAAGACAAAAGGATCTTGGCAGGCTAGAGCATTGGGCTGAACCAAATATGCTGCAATTTAATAGGGAAAAATGACCAAAGTCTTGTATTTGGGTACAAAACAAATCAAGTTCACAAGTATAATATGAAGAGGCACAGAAAGATGGCAGCTGTTCTGAAAAAGATCTCGGGGTTTTACTTGAAAGCAAGTTCTATGTGAATCAGCAGTGGGAGAATTCACAAAAAAAAAAAAACCATTCATCCAATCTTAGGCTATATTAAAAGGGAGATAGGATGCAAGATCAAGGGAAGTGCCTTGACCAGCAGCTCAGTTCCCACTATCCCAGAAGAAAAAATTAAAGATAGCGCCAGATGGAATGATGATCAAGGAACTAAATATGTAATGACAGGAACTTATTCTGCCCCAGAACTGAACGAAACAACAGAAGCTCCAGGCAATAGGAAAGGGGGCCACCTGCAAAGCCAACACCTATGATAGCTTCCCAGCACAACCAGAGATGGACTGGTGATACAAATAGCCTACAGAACTCTATATCCAGAGGCATCAAGATTGGGTCCCCCTAAAAAAGTCCCAAGGTAGCTGAATATACACAATTTGGATCTTGGAAGCATCAGAGACCAAGGTAGTGTGCCTGTAGAGGACAGCTCTTGACTTCCAAGATTCCCAGAATTCCATCCTGAGACACCAAAGAGGGCCATGGAGATCTTGCTCAGAAACTCAAGAGATCCAGTAGAGGGAGGACAGGTGAAACTGAGAATCAGAACCCAAGTGACGCAAATAAAGACCAACTAAGACTGAACATACTTCCTAAAAATGCAGAAGGGGTGGAGCCTCTCCCTGGCATAAATCCGCAACTCAAGAATGAAAGCTGGAGGGATGAATAAACATTTTTTTTAAAAACCACTAATCTGTATAAAAGATTATCATAGGTTCAAAGATCCTCAAAAGTCTAATCTAGAAGGAGAGAAAAGCTCCTTAGCAAACAACCTCAGACAGAGATGAAAAAGAAAAAGAAAAAAATCTGAAAGAACTAACTAATTTCTTGGGGGGAAAAAAAAGGAAACTAGGAATTAAAAAAGAAAGAAAAGCTCTAGAAGAAAAAATGGGAGATTAGCTTAGGAGAGAAAATGGTAAAGTTCACCCAAATAGCAGACTCCCTGAAAATTAGAATAAAAGAGAGATCAATGTGCATGAAGAGCAGGGTGGAGTTGGTAAAAGGAGAGTAGAGAACAGGAGGCTCTTTGGGGTCTTCAATCTCTTTGCAATTTGGGTGCTTCTGGCTTCCAGCTTTGAGAGATAAAATGGGCAATGCCAAAGCCCATTCCTGAGAAGAAGCTGACTTGGGAGGAGCTAGTAGTTTCCATCATGTCCCTGCCCCAGCTATTATACTAGAGGCTTTGGGGAATTTCCACTTTGAGTGAGATCTGGGGCCCTTTCTCAGTTGAGCAGTTATTTCATTCCCAGTGGGAGAGCTCCTTCATTCTGTATTGTGTGGCATATGTTCCCCTATATATACTTTCTCTGATTTCTATTTTGCTATTGACTTGGATAAATGAAAGGTTTCTTTACTACTTCCAAGGGAAAAAGTACAAATCAGTGACTCCATAAGATATAAAAAATATTAAAAGAAAATCAAAAGAAAATATGGGATGTCTGCTGTTAAAAACAATTGACCTGGAAAACAGGTCAAGGAGGAGGATTTCAGAGTCATTGAATTTCTTGAAAACTATGATTAAACAGAAAAACAAAAAGAAGCCATCAATGAAAACTGTCCATATCTATTAGAACCAGGAGACAAAGTAAAAGTAGAAATCCCCTGATCATCTCCTGAAAGAGACCCCAAAAGGAAACATTTCAGGAACATCATAGCCAAAATCCAGGTCTTCCACATCAAAGAAAAAAGATTGCAAGGAGCCAAAAAGAAACAAAATTCAAAGACCAGGGAATCACAGTCAGTATCATGTGAGACTTGGCATTTTCTACTATAAATAAGAGGCAAGTTTCTATGATAAACAAGAGGTATGTGACATTCCAAAAAGCAAAAGATGTATACTTATACCCAAGAAGAAATTACCCAGAAAGTTGCCTATGATCCTCCAGGGAGAAAAAAAAATGGATCTTTAATGGAATAAAAGATTTTCAGTCACTCCAGATTAAAAAGACCAGGGATGAATAAGAACTTTGAAGTGCAAACACAAAACTCAAGAGAAATTTAGAAAAGTAAATGTATTTGAATAATTTCAAGAGTCTGTATGATGCTGAAGGGGGTAATATTCTAATAAAAAGATAAGAAACAAATATCTTTTCAGAATCTTAATGTTTTCGATGAGTACTGAAGGAGTTAAAGAAAAAGAAAATCTGGAGGTGAATTGGGTCTGTTCTAAGAGTTTCAAGTAGAGGGAAAGGAAGGAAGATAAAAAGAATACACCAATAAAAATGTTTAAAAAGGAAGATGATTTGCTATTTCTCATAGGGTGCGTGAGAAAATGAGTATTTTAAAAATGGAGGAAAGGATAAAGGGACCATGCCTATGCACCCAGATGAATTAGACAGGGGGTGGGGGTGGGGGTGTTGAAACATATATGGGTTTGTTTGTGTGTGTGTGTGTGTGTGTGTGTGTGTGTGCACGTGCACACAAGTGTGGAAATACATCAAATTCAATAGGGAAATATGTGAGGATAGGGTGAGTCCCTAGGAAAGACCATATTGGGGATGAAATAGTTGTAAACAAACTTTCTGATCCTGAAGTGGATGGAGGTAGAGGGAGAATAACATTTTAAAAAAGAAAATATATGAAATCTAAGAGAATATCCATCAGTAAGGGAAGGGCTAGGGGCAGCTAGGTGGCACAGTGGATAATGCACCAGCCCTAGGCTGCCTCAGACACTTGACATTTAACTAGCTCTGTGACCTTGGGCAAGTCATTTAATTGTCGATTGCCTTGCCTTCCCCCTTCCAAAAAAAAAATTATTTTTTTAATTAACTGTATATATCTTATTTGCACATAGTTCTTTGCAGATGATCTCCCCCATTAGATTGTGAACTCTAAGAAAAAGGACTATTGTTGACTCTTCTTTCTGAAGAAATCATGGTATGTAAATGTAATGAAATATTATTGCATCATAAGAAATGATGAAAGAGACGATTTCATGATAACTAATGCAGTGTGAAGTGAGCAGAACAAGTAATTTACAAAATAACAACACTGTAAAGAAAACAACTTTGAAAGATTTAAGAACTCTGATCAAATCAGTGCTCAGCCGTGCATATTATGGACTTACTAACAGAGAGCAGGCGTACTCAAATTGTAGAAAGAGGCATATATTTTTGGACACACTCATGATGTGGATTTGCTTTATTTTAATATGCTTGATTTTCTGTTTTTCTCTTTCTGGAGGCGATCAGGGGATTTCTACTTTTACTTTGTCTCCTGGTTCTAATAGATTAGGACAGTTTTCATTGATGGCTTCTTTTGTTGTTTGTTTAATTATAGTTTTCAGGAAAGTTTTTTCCTGTTGTTTAAATTGGAATAGAGAGTTTGTTGGGGTTAGAAGGTAATGATGATCATGCCCCCCCAAAAAAAAATCTTATAAAGAGGAAAATTATCAAAACATTTTAACAGGAGGAAATTCAAAAAGAAACAAAGACAACTAGGGTAGTTTTCAAAGTAATGTGCTAAGTTCATTTTATCATTTTTTTAAGCAAGTGATATAAAAAAGAGATTCATTGTTTCATATATAATCCTCTTTATGTATTCTAATTTTAAAAATTAAGTTAAAAAACTTTTAAGAATAAGATAGTTTCGGGGCGGCTAGGTGGCGCAGTAAATAGAGCACCGGCCGTGGAGTCAGGAGACCTGAGTTAAAATCTGGCCTCAGACACTTAACACAAAAAACTAGCCGTGTGACCTTGGGCAAGTCACTTAACCTCAACTGCCCTCCAAAAAGCAAAAAAAAAAAAAAAGGATAGTTTCCAGGTTTAGTGATAGTCCTGCTGTTCTCTAGGTGTTCTCTACCCTTGTGAGTCCTAACCTGTAGTACTGTGTTCAGTTCTGAGTTTAAGAAAGAATATAAGACGATAGTATCATAGAATTAGAAATAGAAGGAACTTTAGAGGCCATCAAATTCAACCTCTTTTTAAGGATAGGGAAACAGATATTGAGAGATTAAATAAATATTATTTATAGTTATCCCTTCCACATTGCTAGTTTCCCCATCGCAGTTTTGATATCTCATGGATTGACACAGGAAATCAAGTGGGAATTTTTGGAGAGTTTCACAGAAGCTGCAGATGACATGCAGAGGCCAGTAGATAACACAGAAAGAGTTTAGAAACTTAGAAGTGCATAAAATATATGTTTAGTACTGCATAATATGAACATATTTAATATTTTAATACTGTAATAATTCAGACTTCTTCATTGGTATGAATGGAGGGTGAAAAAATTTTACATGGATTTTCCAGATGGGGGGAGTACTGTGCCCATAACCTCCTCCATGTGGAAAGGATGACAACTGTATATATCTTATTTGCACATAGTTCTTTGCAGATGATCTCCCCCATTAGATTGTGAACTCTAAGAAAAAGGACTATTGTTGACTCTTCTTTGTATCCCCAGCACTTAGCACAAAGTTGGTATTTAATAAGTATTTATTGACTGACAAGCTGATGGAGTTAATGCCTATACTGACAAAATCCTAGATTCCTGAAGTATCAAAGGAAATAAGAGAGAATGTCATGTAACTGAAAGTGCCATGCAAGTCAAAGAAAGGGAAGAAGGCAAGATTCCCACCTCTGCCTGGGGGAATCAGAGTTTTCTTATAGGAGGTGAAATTTGAGTTGTGTTTTGAAGAATAATTAGAACTTAAATAGGAAGAAGCGGGAAGATAAAAGAAGGTGGGTATGTTAGGCATAAAGAACAGACCAGGTAAATGGTCCTAAGGTAAAGGACAGAAGATCAAGGTTAGAATCATGCCATAATCATTCAATTTCCTAGAACAAGTGAATAGGGTCTACAGAGTTCAGATTCATTTTCCAGAAAATTATAATAGTAGTTGACATGTATATAGTGCTGTGTCACAAATTGCTTCATGTACATGACCTCATTGGAATCTTCCATCCGTTCACAGGATAGAAACGTTTTTTCTCCATTTTACAAATGAGGAAATTGGGGTTAAAAAAATGTAAGTGACTTACCTATGATTATAAAGTTAGTAAATTGAGGAGGCAGGATTTTAAACTTTTTAAAAAAAATTAAACATTTTAAAAATGTTCAATTCCAAACTCTCTCCCTCTTTTCTCCCTATATATGTGTGTGTATGTGCGTATGTATACATATATACATACAAACACACATACATACAAACATACAAACACACGTATATGTATATATACACATGTGTGAATATAATATATACGTGAAGTCATGTAAAACATTCCCATTTTAGCCACGTGCAACAAAAAAAAGCAAAACAAAGTTTTTTAAAAATGATACTTCAGTCTGCACTCAGAATACGTCAGTTCTCTCTCTGGAGGTAGATAGAATTTTTCATCATGCTTTCTTTGGAATTGTGGATCAGAGTAGCTAAGCCTTTCATAGTTGTATCATTATAATATTTCTGTTTCTGTGTGCAGTATTCTCCTGGTTCTGCTCACTTCACTTTATATAAGTCTTCCAAGGTTTTTCTGAAACCATCCTCTTCGTCATTTCTTATAGCACAGTAATATTCCATCACGATCGTATCCCATAACTTGTTCAACTCTTTCCCAATTGATGGACATTCCCATAATTTCCAATTCCTTACCACTACAAAAAGAGTTGCCATAATTATTTTTTGTACAAATAAGTCTTTTTCCCTTTCCTTTGATCTTTTTGAAATACAGACCTAGTAGTACTATTGCTGGGTCAAAAAAAATGTGTAGTTTTGTAGCCTTTGGGTCATAGTTTCAAATTGTTCTCCAGAATGGTTGGACCACTTCACAATTCCACCAACAGGACTGACGTGTATATCTTATTTTTCCCCTATCTCAGAAGGCAGGATTTGAACCCAGACCTTTTCTAATTTCAAGTCCAGTGCTCTTTCCTCTACAGCCCATTGCCTCTCATAAATCATCTCATTAGGCACCAATTTATTAGAAAGAATTGTATGTTCTATGACTCTTTCCAATTTTAGTCAGGATAAATTGAGATTATGAACTGTGACTAAAACATAAGAGAGTGATAGGTCGACCAGTCAGTCAATCAATAAGCATTTATTAAGCAACTACTGTGTGCCAGGCATATGCTAAAATAATCCTGTAAAGTATTTTAATAGCCCCAAAACCCTAATGAGTGCTAGCTTGTCATTTTGAGACCAACAAATGATTAGCAATGAGTCCTACTTATTCATTCTGGCTGTTGCACAAAGACCTAACTTTACCTGCTCCTCCAGTGAAGCAAAAAGCTAACATCAATTAGCAGTGGTTCTCAACCTATGGGTCACAACCCCTTTGGGGGTCAAACAGGATCGCCTAAGACCATCGGAAAACACATATTTCTGATGGTCTTAGGAACCGAGACACTGCTTTTCTATGTCTCCAGGCTGGTCTGCTCACATGTAGATACGCCCACATACAAGCATTAAAGGGTCTCCACATTAGAAAGGTTGAGAACCACTGAATTAGAGGAAGGTGTGGAGGGCTATCACCTGTCCCTGGATCCATAACTTACATGTGATTTATTTTTGAAGGATCACTTGTCCAAGCAGCTAACATTAGTCATCTCACTTGCCAGATTGGAAGAAAACAAACAGATTCCTTTTGCTTTAGTCCTACTCAATTTACAAAATATGACCCACTTTTCACTGTCACCGAGGGAAAATAGATAACCCTTACAAGGCCTGTCAGGAGCATTCATTTAGCAGAGCATTCATTTAGCAATCACATTCTTCTCCTTGCCCTGTTTTGCCATCTAGTAAAATCATACCCATTTCATCCCAGTTCTGCTGAGAGAGAGGGGGCTGGGAGAGAGACTTTTTAGAAAATCAGCCATCAGCTAGGCTTTAGGACAGGTGGGCAGCACTGATAAGGATTCCACTAAATGGAAGCTGAAATCTCTCTGCAGTCATGAGCTCAGGTTTAGAGCTGGAAGTAGAACTATAAATCAGCTAACTCAACCTCTTTGGTGTACAGTTTAAAAAAAAATAACAGGTCTAGAAAAAGGGAAATTATTTGTCCAAAGCCACATAAATAATAAGTAGTAGAATGGATATTTGCACCCAAGTCCTTTGACTTCAAATTCTGTGCAATATGCTATCCTATCTTGTTACACTGGATCAGACCAATGGCCCATTCAGTCCTGTCCAGATTGTAAAAGTGTAGGGGTGGGACTTAAGGCATAGGATAGCATGGAGTCTTCTAAAGACACTGGCTAAGATGTTAGAGAACATAACACCAGGGGTCTGTGATTATTGTAATAATACAGGTAATAGGTGATGGCTCTATTAGTGGAAAGAAGTGGAACGGATATGAGAAATAATGTGAGGACGGAAAAATAGACAAGAATTGGCATCTGATTTGGTTATGGGGAGGGGACAGAAGTGAGGCATTAAGAATGACTCCAATGTTTCCAACATGGTTGACTAGAAAGGGGATTGTGTCCTTGACACAAATAGGGAAGAGTAGGGTGGATTAAGGAGAAAAATCATGAGCTCTCTTCTAGACATATAGAGGTCTGAAATCCTTAATAGACATCAAATTCACAGTGTCTGTTTGTCTTTATGTCTTGGAGATGTTTAAAATGACTGACAGAAGTGAATGACAGGTATTTACATTTATTAAAGAAGATCACATTCCCTTTTATATTTTTCCTTTCCTGTTGAACGTACATGTCCAAATCCTTTTAAAATAATGCTATATTTCCATAATTCAGTATGACTTTGTAATCTAGGGGGAAATGCCAGTAGATAATCCAAAATAGGAACCATGAAGAATTTCTAATAAACAACATTTTTTGGCCAGGAAACCATAATTATTCTTACTAAGATGCCAATTCTTGTCTATTTTTCCGTCCTCACATTATTTCTCATATCCGTTCCACTTCTTTCCACTAATATTTTCAATCCAGAAAAAAAACAGCTTAAGAAATTTTCTGAACAAAATGACAGTAAGCTATAAATATAGTGGTAGTATTATCATTTTTAAATGAAATTAATTTCTATTCCACAAAGCCTTCCTTGGTTTCATACAGTAAAAAATCATTCTCTTCCAATTTTCCTTAGAGTACTTTGTACCTTAGTTTCCTTGGGTGTAAAAAGAAAATATGTATACTAAATGTTCATAGAGTTGTCTTCTTTTTAAATTTTGTTTGTATCATGCCTTTTGTTGTTAAATCATATTCATTTCAAAAATATCCCTTTCTCCTCCTCCACCTAATACCTTGTAAAAAATGTAAAAAAAAAAAGGGGGGGGTGAAGTAGTTCAGTAAAACTTACAGATTGTCTGACAACAAATGCAATATTCCACATGTACAATCCCTCACTTCAGCAATGAGTGAATGAGTGAATAAAACACTTATATGAAACACTCTGTTTGCCAAGCATTCTTCTACGCCCTGGAGATACTAACAGGAAAAATTATATGATCCCTGTTCTTAAGGACCTCGCTTTCTAATAAGGGAAGATAATATTCCATAAAAGAAAGATCAACTGTTGGGCTTGTGGGAAACTAGAAAACGTAAGAAGGCAGTAATGAAGAGAAGGAGATGCATTTTCTGAAGTTTTCTCTAGATTCAAGTGTTAATATTATAATTACATAAGGTCTGGTTTAATTTTTTTGTTCTTTCAATTTATTTTGCAGTTGTATATTGTTTTACTGGTGCTGATTACTCTGCAATCTACCGCTTCACATGTCTTCCTGAATTCTTCATATTTGTTGAGTAGTAAGGATGGAACATCATACACAAGTACCCTTTCTGCTTCAAGCCAACCACACGTCTCAGAACTACTCATAATTCAGCAAACTTTGGGTAATCTTGTCTTTACTCAATCCCATGATAGTGTCAAGGAGGTGAGGTGCTGTGTTAAAAAGGAGAGATACCTTCTGGATCTCTTCCTTTGTCTCCAGAATGTGTGACAAGTGATCTTATGAGGGATGGAGGGAACATTCACCCTTCTCCCCACCCCAACACATAGCTGCTGCTTCCATATGAGAACTAGAGCTGGGAGAATAAATCTCCCTCTGATTCTTCTGTAGAATAAATTACTCCCTAGAATGATGGAAATGGTAAGAATGGTAGGTTGGTAGGTAAGGGGGCTAGTAATAAGACCAACCTGAGCTTCTTTTCCTTTCATGATTCTCAGTCTTCATGTTCACTTCTGCTCTGTTATCTTCCCTTATAGCCCTGTTTTCAGCATGGTGTGACGTATTGTCCAATGCAACCTCTAGGTCAGAAATCATGTATTTGCAACCTGTCAGTCTTTGCTCTCATTAGCAGAGCCCTTTTCACTGATGCCATTCCTAGGTCCCTGAGCTATTTCTCTGCCTCTAAAATACAATCCTTAAAATATCAAAATCACATTCACTTATGCCTCTAAGAGTTGAATAGGCAAAGACAATTATTTTCAGTTTCCTTACAATGGTGGCCCAGCTTTTCTAAAAATCATTAATAAGAGTTAAGGAATACTTAGTTTTATGATATTTCTTTGCCTATAAAGCTTTTAAGGCATCCATCCCACTAACTAGTGGATGAACAGGAGCCTCTTCTTTATGCCTCTGAGAGGGCTCCTCATGTGCCCCTAACAATACTGCAAGCATAGGTTACCAGGGTTCTTTCTCTAGCTATCCTAATCACCTGTGGATGCCTTTCTTCCTTAAGTACTTTTGCTTCCTTACTACTCCTCCACTTTAACAATGAATTTAATCAGTAAGTCATTGTAAACAATCCCTACCAACTAACACCAAACCTGGGCTAGGTTATTGCAACGATTCGTTTGGGATTAGAATATACCGAGACACTCACAGAACATAAAATGTAGTGAAAAAAAAAAAACGAACTTTCCTCAAGTCTCACTCCATTTTTCACAAAGCCACCAAAATGATTTTCTTAAAACCTAGGCCAAACCATATCACTCTGCTGCTCATTAAACACCAAATAGTTCCTAATTATGTCTAGGATCACCAAATAAACTCTTCCATTTGACATTTAAAGCTATTCCTACCTTCCCAGTCACCTCTAGACCTTCCAGTGTCTAGCGGCAGGGGTGAGGAACCTATAACTTCTAGGCTTCATGTGACCCCCTAGGTCATCAAGCGCAGCCCTCTGAATCCAAATTTCACAGAACAAATCCTCTTAGTAAAAGGATTTGTTCTATAAAACTTGGACTCAGCTAAAAGTCACACCCATGAACCTAGAAGGCCACATGTAGCCTCAAGACCCCTAGGCCTCTAGCCGTACAGGTCTGTTGCTCCTCATCACTCCTAACACTCCATCTCCACCTTCTTTTCCCTTAGTGCTGTATGTATTTCATGCCCAGAATGTTCTTTTACCACACATCCCCCTCATGGAATTCCTGGTTACCTTCATGACTCAGCCCAAGTACCCCTTTTGTACAGTAGAACAGTTCCTCTTCTACTCTCACTACCTGTGCCTTCCCTTCAAAGGTTACTTTGCATTTCATTAGCACATCCTCTTGTATACACCTAGAGATGTACATGTTGTCTCTCCTATTATACCTTAAGCTACTTGAAGGCAAAGACCGATTACTTTTGTCTTTTGTAGCCCCACTGCTTAGCTTAATGCCTGACATGTAGTAATAATATACTTGTTGATTGACCTGACTAGTTTAAAATTCACGTGTTCTTTTGACGTTATTGCCTTTTGCTTTCCTTCTGTCAAATTTACTTCCATCTCTGTATTTGTGTGTTCCAAATCTGTTATTCTCTCTCTCAAAGCATCTGTGTCTCAAGGTTGTTTTAATTTGTTTGACGAATCAATAATGACTTAAAGCATTTTTTCATGACTAGAAATTGTTTTCATCTCTTCATTGGAAAACTGCCTGTTCATATCATTTGATCATTTAACACTTGGAGAATAACTCACATTCTTATAGATTTGATATCATTCCTTATATATTAAGATGTGAGACCTTTATCTGAAAAACTGTCTATACATTTCCCCCCCCAAAAAAATTTTTTTTCTGCTTTTCTTCTGGTCTTGGTTACATTTGTTTTATTTGTACAAAGCTTTTTTTAATTTTATGTAATCAAAATTATGCATTTTACACCTGACACCCGCTCCTGTTATTATTGGATGTGATTAGGATTGTGATCTGGGGAGGGCCCCTTAACCTTTTCTTTTTTAAGGACAAAGTAGAGCTAATCCTTCTAGAAGAGCTTCCTCAGCTAGAATAGAATGAATGTAGGAGCTTGCCAAAGTGAATTCCTTAAAAGAACACTCTATCAATGTAACTCTGAAACTCTTGAGAGTTTGAATCAGTGATTACATCCTGATGTGGAGTCAACTGGGATTGGCAACCCACTTTCCCATGAGTGGGCGAAAGGGCAGGCTTGGGAGGGGAACCGAAAAGTGGTGAAAAGTCAAAACTTTTTCTACAAATGTACCCTGGAATTGAAGACTCAGATGGATTTGAGAGAGACAAGGACAGCATGTTCAGCGATCACAGGCACTGAGATCTGGCCATATCTCACCCAGGCCAGATCATGAATCAGGCCTTGTTTGAAGTATTACCCAGAGCTGCTAACTTTTGAAAACAAATTCCTTGTTTAGAAATTTGTTAGGTCAGTGACCTCTCCTAAGGATTTAAAATCCTGGCATGTTTTTAGGAGATTGTCTGAGACAAGAATGTCAGATTGGTGCAATGGAAAGGGCACTAAATTTGAACTGAGAAGACCTGTGTTTGAATGCTGGCTCTGTCTCTTACTACCTGTGTGACTTCAGACAAGTTGTTCTCCCTGTCTTGGTGTCAGGCACTGGACTTAATGCTGGAGATAAGAAGACAGTCTCTGCCTTCAAGGAGCTCATAGTCTAATGGAGAAGACAACAAAAAAAAGAAGCCAGAAGGGGGATGAGGGAGTAGCCTATTTGGGGCATGATACAGTCACACAGCTGGGGTGGGAAATGATCTGAGTTGATTTCATCCTGCAGAATGATGAGTTTCTGGGGATGATGAAGTTAAGGGAAAAAAAGAGGGTGGTGAGAAAAGAATCAAGAAAAGCTTCTTGAGCCCCAGTTAGCCACGAAGTAGGAAGGAAGGCAACATCATTACTGAATTCACACAGAGAATTGATGCCCCCTGCCCTTTGTTAGTGTTCTGTCCTCTCCCGAAATTACTTTGGATATCCATTTTGGAAAGCATGCCAGATTTGGAGTCAAGAAGATATGAGTTTGAACCCTGCCTCAGAGACTTACTTGCCTCAGTTTTCTCAGCTGTAAAATGGGGACTAATAAATATATCTACCTCCCAGGGTTGTGGTAAAGAGCAAATGTTATAATATGGAGAGTGACTTGAAAATCTTTATGCATTGTTAAGCTATCAAAGCTTTTGAGACACCTTGTATACACAAAGTACTTCACAACCTTAAAGCTCTGTATAAATGCCATTTAGTACAAGGAGGAGGAGGAAGAGTACTAATAAGAGTAGTTGGATTAGTAGAGCTGATTTCTCTATATGTGATTTTTGTATCCCAACCACCCCTCACCCCCTGCCCCAGGAGAATGTAAGTTCCTTGGGCTCAGAGACTGTTTCTTTTTTATCTTGGTATTTCCACTGTGATTTATTCATCTCATGCATCTCATGATGTATGAATAATAAATGCTCACTGAAATAAATTGGATGATGTGACCAAGCTAAACCAAGGCTCCCTGCACAGTCTACTGTATTTGTTATCTAGCTGGTTATCTATCAATCTTAGAAGAGTTCTGGCTGCCAGGAGCACTTAAAATTTGCACAGATTATAAATCAAAAGATGATTTCCTCTTGTTGCCAATCCCACATACTCTGTGAGGGATTTGGATTTAATTGCTGCATTTCTTCTGCCTTGGATGTTAACACCAAAAAGAAAAATCTCAGAGCTCTAGCTATGTTGCAATACAATTGGATTCCTTCTTTTTTGTTTTTTGTATCTGTTCTATTTTGTACCATTTAGTGCCAATTACTGTCTTATCAACACCTATTTGTTAAAGCTAACTGAACATTCTGCATATGTATAGGCCCTCTGATCTTGGGCCTTCCAAAGTCTAAGAGGGGATGTAAGATAATTAAAACGTCTTCATAGGAAGAGTTCACCAGAGTTACAAAGTTCAGTTAAGCCCAAAAATGCTGTAAAGGAGTCTAATCCAGAGCAGTCTTTTTCAGACTGGTCCTACATTTACTTAATGGAGATAGAGCCTCTGATTCAATAAAAGGGAATTACAGGTCATGAGACTATTGATTTAAAGCAGAGAGGGGTTTCAGAGATCTGCAAACTTCTTTTTTTTTTCTGATGGATGAGGAGACAGAGTGTAGAGAAGCCAAGCAATTTCCCCAAGGTCACACAGGATGAAGAGCAGAGCTAGGCTGCCAGCTTGGGTCCTCTGATTTCCAGCCTAGGCCCTCCAACACCCATGCAAGAAGGGAGGACCAGCATGGTAAAGTCATGGTTGGTTCCGTTCCCTTCTCAGTTAATCTCTTTGCTTTTGGCAGGCTGTGATGGGAAGCACACTGGAACAGGAATCATAACACTTCTGTAAAAGTGACAGTGAAGTTGGTTTAGGTTCCATGTAAAGAAAAACCTCCTTCTAATGAAAGGCATCCAAAAGTGAAATGGGCTGCCACAGAAGGGAGTGCTTCAGTTTGCATGGAACAATGCCTTGATGATCTTCTGTCTGTGATATTATAAAGTAGATTCTTTATGTAGGTAGGTGTGGGTGACACTATTTAATCTCTAGGGTTCCTATCTTCTTGAGATTCTATGATTCTGAAAGACAAGAAAGAAATCTCAATGGGCAGGAAGAGAGTGAATGGAAAGACCAGATGTGAGTCAGGATCCAGGCACAGTTCAAGGTCAGGTCAGCAAGCAAATCAACATGAAAGAATTCTGACAAAAGATAGAGCAAAATCAGATGATAAATAAAAGTGGAAAGGGAGGATGAGGGTGAGAGGGTGACAGGGAAGACTGGTTGGGGAAGAAGGGGCAGGGAAGGAAAAGTAGGGGAATAAGCAAATGGAATCAGTGATAGAGCCTAGTCCCATCTGAGTTAGTTTTAAGATTACCTTTCCACTGATTCAACTGCTGCCTTGTCATGCTAGGAGAAAAATGGCTTCCTTCCTTCCTCCATCACCCCATGAAGATAGATAGCCAAAACTGCCTTGGGGCTATAAATCCCACCACCAGAGCTGTAACCAGGATTTTTGTACCTCAAACCATGCATAAGGCACCCCTTAGTTCAGCAAAGTCTGTCGGGGATGGAAAGACTCTAGGACCCCAAGAGGCATATTATGAGGGAAAATGCTTTGAGGGGGTGGGAAAACATAGAGCTTCTTATTTTAATTAATTATTTTTTCTAAGTAGGTGCCAAGCTTTGTTGTTCTTATGTTGTTGAAGGACTGTGAGTGTTACCAACATTCCTTAACTTCAGCATCCCACCTTATTTCTGGATTTGCCCATCCCATAGGTGTCTTCCTCTATATTAGGCTGACTTTGAAAGGATGACAAAATCAGTGAAAAAACTCAATGGACCAAGAAATCATTTGAGGAAACTTTACACTTTAAAATCTTTGGGTGTTTTGGTTTTAATTAGGGCAGAGAGGTTTCCCCTTGGATGCTTTTGATTGCTCTAATTGATGCTCTGATTACTCTCTTGTAAATAATGGCAACCTCATGGAGGGAGGGAGAGAGGCAGTAAAAGGAGGATGTGTGGTTTTCTACTTGTAATCAAACTCTGCAGAGACTGTGTGGCCATTGGACATGCCTAGCTCCACAACAAATCCAGATCATCCAAATGGAACGGGAAGGGTGGGAGATGGGAGGAGCTTTTTATAAGTGATTGAATGTGAAAGGAGTAAGGAAAGAGCAATAACCAGAGAAGCATGTACTAAGGCAGTTTCACTAACGTGAACGTCATTGGCTTAGAGTGTCCTAATTCTGCAGGTCAAGTTGGTTCTCCATCTTGCCAGAATTTTCCACAGCTCCACGAGTCACTGCATTGTGGTTATCTTTTTAAAAAAAAAAATAATTGGGGTGGCTAGGTGGCGCAGTGAATAGAGCACCGGCCTTGGAGTCAGGAGTACCTGAGTTCAAATCTGGCCTCAGACACTTAACACGCACACACACAAAAACTAGCCGTGTGACCTTGGGCAAGTCACTTAACCCCAAATGCCCTCCAAAAACAAAACAAAAAAATAAAAAAACAAAAAAAATAATTATTGGACTAATGAGTCTACTGAAATATTATTCCCACTAAATAATCTCTAAATTACATCCAATGTTCACCAACTCTGTGTTAGACTTGGTCTCTACCCTTAGGGAATTTATAATCTGGGCATAAACATAGAAAATTAAGGAATTAGAACTTTTAATATAGTTTAAGACTATTAGAAGAACTAAGACAAAAAAAAAACATGACTTTGTGATTAAATTAATTTTAAATTAAAAACCAACTGAGGGCTCCAGATTTGCAATATAGTGAGTAGAGCCCAGATCTTAGAGCGGAAGATTTGAAACTGAATTCTGGCCTCCACAACTAACTAGGGATCTGACAGGGAGCAAATCATTTAACTT
>CM053593.1:351122095-351142476 GCA_028646575.1 Pseudocheirus occidentalis | reverse complement strand
TGACTTAGCGCAGTGTCTGACAATTAGTAGGTACTTAATAAATGCTTGTTGATCGATCTGATTCAATCACTCCACCGCTCAGCATTTTCTTGGGCCATTACCCATGTGCCCTGACTATACTCTCCTTCTTTCCCAATCCCACCCCAAGTTCAACTCCACTCTGTCATCTAGTTCTGAATTGCTATTGCCCTTGGACTCTTGCTACTTAGGAGTTGCCAAACTAACCTTGAATTACTCTCATCATTTTCCTTCTCTGCTCATATTTATGTGCTGCTAACTGGAGCTGATGGTGTCTGCTATAAATCTATTTTATCTAGACTCAAATGGGTCCTTGCTTCAGTAAGGCAAATTTTTTGTTCATTCAAGTCATGTCTGACTCTGCATGACCCCATGGACCATAGCACGCCAGGCCCTTTTAGCCTCCACTATCTCCCAAAGTCTGTCGTGGTTCATATCCTTGCTCCCATGACACTATCTGTCCAACTCATCCTCTGCCTTCCCTTTCTCCTTTTGCCTTCAATCTTTCCCAACATCAGGGTCTTTTCCAATGAATCCTGTCTTCTCATGTAGCTAAAGTATTTAAGCTTCAGTCTCGGTATTTCTCCTTCCAAGGAATAGTCTGAATTAATTTCTTTAAGTCAAATTACTACTCCCTAACTGATTTTCTGTCCCACAGAGCAATGAGGGGGTCATTTCAAACAGAGATCATTCTCATCTATTATCATTTTAATTCAATTTATTTTTTGTAGAATTGAGTAGGTGGAAGGGACTTGAGCGGCATCTATCCAAAATATATCTGAATAAGAATTCCCTTTACAATGTCATTATCCAGACTTGCTAGAAGATCTTTAGTTAAAGGAAGCCCATCACATATAAACTCAAGGCAGCACCATCCAGCATTTTTTTCAAATCTCTACTCTCCTTGAACTTCCCATACTTCCCATCTTCTTAGCTGAGGACCTCTCCAATGAAGATAGAAGAGCAGTAAGAGTAATAATGCCATATTCTGTGTTATAATTATCTCCTTTGATTCTCACAACAACCCTGGGAAATAGGTACTTTGGGAAATAGGTTCTTTCTTTCTTTCTTTCTTTCTTTCTTTCTTTCTTTCTTTCTTGCTTTCTTGCTTTCTTGCTTTCTTGCTTTCTTGCTTTTTCTCTCCCTTTTTCTTTCCCTCCCTCCCTCCCTTCTTTCTTTCTTTCTTTCTTTCTTTCTTTCTTTCTTTCTTTCTTTCTTTCTTTCTTTCTTTCTTTCTTTCTTTCTTTCTGGAGGGCAATTGGGGTTAAGTGTCTTGCCCAAGGTCACACGGCTAGTTTTTGTGTCAAGTATCTGAGGTTGGATTTGAACTCAGGTCGTCCAGACTTCAGGGCCAGTGCTCTATTCACTGCACCACCTAGCCACCCCCTATTACTTTCTCCATTTTACAGATGAGGAAACTAAGGCATGCAGAAATTAGGTGATTTTTTCAGGGTCAAACAGCCCATATGTGTCTGAAGCTGGATTTGAACTCACATCTTTCTGACTTCCTGACTCTATCCACTGTGTCATGTAGCTGCAATTTACCGAGATGATTTGATGAGGTCTTCCTTTTCTACCTGTATCTTCAGCTTAAAACTCCTTGGCTTCATCCCCTTCTTTCTCTCTGCTTATTCCATTCTTTGATAATAAGGTGGCCTGTCTTGTCAAGGTCATTCCTTCAGCATGTACCTTTGACCCTATTCCCTCCAGCCTTCTTCAGGAGATGACCCTAATTCATCCCCATCCTTTCACTACCTCACCCCTCCTTCCTAACTCCCAGCAATCATTGCTTCAAGATTGAAGGACATGCTTCCCTTTCAGACTTCATGTAGAAAGAGAACAGAAGTTTCAGAGGCACATTTAGACTTACTGTCAGGACAAATTTTTTGACAAGTACACCTGTCTAAATATGGGTGGTGATGCCTTGGGACATGATGGATTTCCTTTTACAGGAGTTCTTCAAGCAAAATTTGGATAACTATAGTATGTTTTGGATAGATGCCACTGAAGTCTCTTCTAACTACTCAATTCTGTAAAAATAATTTGAACTAAAATGTTAATAGATAAGAATGGCCTAAGTGCTAAATGGGTTACCTTTGTCAGCTAACATTTGCATTTTGTTGTGGGTTTTCATCCAGTGGTATTTTCTTTCTTTTTTTTTTGCTTTTTGGAGGGCAATTGGGTTTAAGTGACTTGCCCAAGGTCACATGGCTAGTATTTTGTGGAAAGTGTATGAGGCCGGATTTGAACTCAGGTCCTCCTGACTCCAGGGCCAGTGCTCTATTCACTGTGTCACCTAGCCGCCCCCTAATCCAGAGGCATCTTTAACTCAGTGATATGGAGCTTCAGGTACTATCATCTCTACCAGTGGGGTCTGGGTTTTGGCTTCATGGATCACAAGGGAAATATCCTGTCTTGGGCAGATAGGGAAGTAGGCAATTTGTGGAGTGTCTCACATATCCAAGAGTTTTAGTTCTCTGGAGTCCGTGGGTCATTTGCCTGTTCTCATTAGAGTACTCATCAGCTTCATCTCCTTAGGGACTTTAGCCAAGATGGCCATGCTTGAAGAGGATGGTCTGTTGTCGGCTAATCATTGATGGCTTGGAGTCTATTCTGCTGAATAAAAAGGATCAGGTGCTGTTAATATGGGACACTTGCAGTTAGGTTCTGGTTCAGTTTCCTAATCTAGGATGCTCTAGAGCAGTGGTTCTCAACCTTCCTAATGCTGTGACCCTTTAATAGTCATATGTGGGTGTATCTGCATGTGGGTAGACCTGCCTGGAAACGGATAGAGGAGGAGTGTGTTGGTTCCTAAGACCATCGGAAATATGTGTTTTCTGATGGTCTTAGGCGACCCACGTGACCCCTGTGAGAGGGTCGTTTGAAAGGGGTCGCAACCCACAGGTTTAGAACCACTGCTCTAGGGCAGGGTTTCTTAAATTATTTCCATTCAAGACCCCTTCAGTGCTTTTTAAACTGTGGGTCATGGACCCATATAGAAGTGCTGCTCTAGAGCAAGGGTTCTTAATCTGGGGTCCATAGATACCCTTCCCCCACCAAGAGGTCTACTGATAGATTTCAGGAGGTTCTATAGATTTGGATGAGAAAAATTCCATCTTTATTTTCACAGTTAGCATTTCCTTCAATTGTCAATTAAAAAATAATAACCTCCTGGAATGTCTATCCACTTTACCAGGTTGCCAAATGGGAACCTGACCAAAAAAAAAAAAAGATTAAGAACCTCGGTCTAGAGGTAGGCGTATCAGCAAGGCAATGAAGGACAACTGTAGCTTCCTCTTTTGCTCCCAACTCCATTTTCCCTATCAGAAGCCCCTCCTCTTTCTCCCCCATCCTCTCCTCTTCTTATACCCAGTGTTTCCATCTGTCCATCAAAACAAGCTCCCAGGAGAGGATTTGATATTGGTTATGGTTGCTGAGGAGGTGAGGCTTCAGTATCTGCCCAGGCAGTTGCTTGGTTTTCTCTCTAAAGGTTTGCTTCTTTAGAGGCTGGCTGAAGGGGTATGGGGTGGGGGAATGGGCCAGAAGAAGGACTGGTGGTTTAGGAAGTGTTGTTATCACTGAGAGTTCTTGAACTTACATGCTTATCAATGGCAACTGGTCAATCAATCAGTCAACCAGTTGATGTTGTTAGTGCCAGGGATGGTGGGCCCCTTCTCCAGGGCTGCTTTCCTGGAATAGGACTTTAATGGCTAGGTCAGAAGCAGGGCTTGTGGTATGGGAGGATAAGCCCAAGCTCTTGGGCTTATGGTCCTAGACCATCTCTACTGTCATCTGCAGGCAGATGATAGTGGTATGACCTGCCTAGTATATTCTTCTTCCTGTTTCTCCCTCAGGGTACCTTATTGCTTTAGCTAGGCTGGTTTGATTGCCTTACCAGTGGCAACTGGTATTGGCCTCTTAATTTCCAAGTTTAAAAGCCTCTTCAGTACTCCTTCTTTTTGACCTCTCTGCAGTATTTGAAATTGTTGACCCATTTCTCCCCCAGAATATTTTCTCCTTTCTGTGTTTTTGTGACACATCTTCCTCCTGGTTCTCTTCTTGCCTGTCTGACTTCCTTCCCAGTTTCCTTTGTTGAAGCTTCATCCATGTCACAACCCCTAACTGTAAGTGTCCCCCAAAGTTCCATCCTTGGCCCTTTCTCCTCTCTGTCCACATTCTCTGGCTTGGCGATCTTATTGAGTCTTATGGATTCAATGATCGTTTCTATGCTAATGATTCATGGGTCTATATTATATACAGCCCTAGCCTCTTGCCTGAAGTTCAGTTCTGAATCACCAACAGTCTAGTGAACATTTCAAAAAAAAATATATATATATGTATATATATATATATATATATATATATATATCACCTTCCTCCCCAAAGCCGTCCATTTCCCAGACTTTCCCACACTGCTGAGGGAGCCGCCCTTGTCCCAGTCACTCACATTTGCAACCTCAGTTTCATCAAATATCATCACTTATCCCATAAATTTAATCAGGTGCTACAGACTGTGATTTCTACTTCCATAGTATTTCTCATATATGTCTTTTTCTCTGCATTCAAAGTCACCACTGCTAGTTCAGGCCCCAACCAGTCTTTGGCCTCCCTACCTCATCTTATCATTTTCCACACAGCCGGTAGGTGCCACAGTAGATAGAAGATCTGAGTTCAAATCTAGCCTCAGATGCTCATTGGCTGTCTTGACCATGGGCAAGTCATTTGACTTCTGTTTGCCTCAGTTTCTCCCTGTGTAAAATGGAGATGAGAATAGCACCTACTTCACAGGATTGAGATGAGGATCAAATGAGGTAATAATTGTAAATCACTCAGCACAGTGCCTGACACATAGCAGGCATTGTATAAATGTTGCTGTTAGTATTTTTTAAAGTATAAGTATAATCATCATTCCCCCATTCAATATTTATCATTATTAGCTAAAGGATCAAATATAAAGTCCTCTGTTCATTTTTTAAAAGCCCCTTGAACTTGGCCGTGAGATGGACAGGGAAGGAAGACTAACAGAATGGGTGAAGACTGGAGAAGACTGGAACAAAAACAGGAGAGGTATAGAGGCATAGAGGAGAGAATTCTGGGTATGTTATGATGACTGAGAAAAAAGCCCTACCATTGACCCACCAGCTCCTCTGAAGGGAGAGTCATTCCCCCATCCCCTGTATATACACAAACACTCCACCAGCTTTCAAGCTGACTTTCATTATCTTTGGCAGATCCTGAAATGCCTCAAATCTGTCTCATCCATGACTGTGGTCAGTTGCTATAATGCCAGAATGTGAGGAACTGGCCTGTGGCCTTGCATAGCATGGGCTTTTGGGTTGGTCTCCAGGTTACTGAGCATCTTTTAGCAATAAAAGAGACAATTATCTTGAAGAGTTCAACATCTGTGTCTTAAGTGGGATAGCTAATGTTCCTTTGGGGCTTGTAAATGAAAGTATGCTTTCTGACTGAGGAAGGGCATGCACTGATTTTCCCTATGAAGCAGCATGAGATTCCTTTATAGAACTGCCTCTCAATGCTCTTCTCCAACAGGGTGTTTATGCTTCCAGAAACTAAGTCCACTAGCTTGCACATGCCCAACATTCATGTTGTTGACTGTCTCCTGAGCCCAGCAGAAGATGATCAGAATTAAGTTACTACTAATTTAACTTATACATGGAATTCCTGATGGAGCCTATGCCACCAGTTTGGGGTCCATAGGCCACCTTGGGAGTCAAAAAATTCTGAAGTTCAAGTGTTTGAACCATATCTATTCACTACAAGGAACAGCACAACTCATTAGGATTAGAATCAAAGAACATATCATTTAAACTGGGAGTTTAAATGTTATCTAGTTCAGGAGACCTTAATCTGGGGTGTGTGATTAGAAAAAAAACTTTGAAAACATTTTTTTTATTGCTGTATTTCAATATAACTGGTTTCCTTTGTAATCTGAGATATTTTGTTTTATGCATTTAAAAACATTGTTCTGAGAAGAGTTAATAGGTTTCATGAAATTATGAAAAAAGGGTTAAGAATTGGCTAGATGAGGCAATGAGAGAGAAAGAGAGAGAGAGAGAGAGAAAGTTTTTCTCAAGATCACACAACTAGTACAATTCTTAGATTCAGTGCTCCTTTGAGTATATCATAAAGTCTGACCTAAAAGGGAATTACTTGATTAAAAAGGAGTTGAGTGTTCAGAAAAGGAAAGCTATGATGATGGTTTAGCATTCATGCATTATGAGGACTGGTTGAAAGAAATGGGGACATTTAACCTGAAGAAGAGAGGACTTAGGGTTGACATATTATCCATCCTGAAGTATTTCAAAAGCTGTCCTGTTCAAGAGAGTTTAGATTTGTTTCATTTGGTTTCCGATGGCAGAACTAGAAACTGTGGAGGGGGGAAGCTTAAGGGGCTTGTGTAATGAGGGACTTGCATAAGAAATGCTTTCCAAGAACTAGAGCTATGGGCTACCTTAGCAGTTAGTAAGTTTTCCCTTCCTTGAGAAATCAAACAAATCAAACAAAGTCAAGATGACCATTTGCCAAGCATAGGGGATTCCCTTTTCAGGTACTGGTTGGAGTACATGGACTCTGGGGTCCCTCTCAGGTGTGAGATGATGTCATTCTGTGATTCTGGACCTTCCATTTAAGGAGTGGAATCCTAGCCCCCTCCCTGTACATGGCCAGCAAGGGAAATTCACACTACTAAAGGGAAGGTGGAGATGCGCTGATGTCCAGGTTTTACAAATGAATAATTTAAACCCCAAATGTGTCGATTGCTGCACAACGAATGTCAAAGTTTCCCAGAGTTGTCCATAGATTATGTGGTGGGATGGACTCTTTGAGAAACCTTTTCCATCGCCCTCTTTTTAACTCGTGACCTTTACTGCTCTTATGACAAGGGATCATCCAATACCTGGAGAGAATTTCTCTACTATTGAATCATATTATTCCTGAACTCTTAGATTACTATTAAGAATTTTTCAGCTGGGGATGTTATAGCAATGTAAACCCCTTGAGGGCAGCACCTACGGCTGGAGGGGTGAAACAAACCAAGAAACAAACAAACAAACACTGGTCTGGGAATCAAAGAGATCCAGGTTTGAATCCTGGCGCTGCTGCGTTTCTTGTGGGACTCTGGTTATTGTAGTTCACTTCTCAGGGGATCAGTTTTCTTACCAATAAAATGAAGATGTTGGATTATAGAACAGCCTCCTTCTAGCTTTAATGATCTGGGATTCCACATTTTGTAACCCCTATAGTTAATTAGCAACGATGCTCTGGGAAGATGTTTTAGTTTACAATTTTAGGGTACAGGCAGCTAAGAGGTATAATGGATAGAGCAGAGTGCTGGGTCTGGAATCAGAAAGACCTGAGTTCAAATCCAGCTTCAGACACTCTTATGGCCTAATGGTGAAAGCAGCTGGGCACTTACCCTTCTTGTAGGGTCTTTGACATGCGTGATTGGACACAGCCAGCCGTGTTCTTGGAATAAGAGTCAGGAGCCGTGGAGATGGAGAGCTGAGTTCCTTTATTATGGCACATATGCTGGTTACATTACTCCCCTATATTTGCAGTCCCCCAGTTCCCTTTATATCCCTTGTTCTTGGCTGAGTTAAGCAATACAAAAAGTAAATGTGTAGCTGGGCTCTTGCATTCCAAGATAAGGGACAGCTGGAGACAATGGCGGAGCTCTCTTCACGGCACAGAGCTGTCACTGGGAGAATCTGGTTTTCCAAACACCAGCCTTCTCAGGCGCCACAAAGCCTGCATGTCCAGAGGCCTGTACATGCTGGACAAAGGTCGCCAGAAGTGTAGCCGTGTTTCCAGAATGCCATGGGTCTCATGTCCTATACATGAGGAACTGCACGCTATATTTCCAACAAGACACTTATTATCTATGTGACTCTGGGCAAGTCACTTCACCTCTGCCTCAAAACAGTAATGGTAATGGCAATCTGCCTTGTAGGGTTGCTGTGAAGATCAAAAGTTATTGTTCTTCATCCTTCATTTTTGAAGAGGTCCAATGGCATCATGGGTGATGTCTTGACTTGCACATGCATTGGATTTAAGTGAGGCAGAGTTGCACAAAGTCATCATCCTCACCCTCTCTTCCACAGTCATAGAAGTCCAGCAATAAGATGAAAAGTCAAGATGATTGGCTATGGCCTAGGATGCAGTGCGTAATCTTGGTGTCTTCAGCGTCTGATCAAGCACTAAATTCCACAAGGCTGTTATGTCAGTTGGAACAAATTCTTCTCATCTGCCATTTAGACTGGGGAAAGTATTCATGTGCTTGGGGATAAACATCCTCCTGACTCACCAGCAGGCTCGAGGCCTGTCAGTTACCTTCAACCTGGTTTAGCCTGTCTGCCAAGATGGTTCAGTGAGTGTGGTGACTGCACATGCTACAGCTTCTTGGAGCCACAGATAAGAGTTGGGTGCCAGGTGGACACCAGAGGTGGATGAGCTGCCCTGAAAAGGGCTTGGTAAGCCCTTGTACCAAAGGTGCTAGTCTTCCCTGAACACCCCATATACTCCAGGGTCAGATGGGATAATGTTTGTAAAGTATTTAGCACAGGGCTTGGCATGTGGTATATAAATGCTTATTCCCTTCTCCTTCCCTACAATTGATTCCACTTGATATTTAGGGTCAGGGTTCAGATCTATGATTTCATTAGTATGAGGAGTTCCTGTTAGAAATACTCCCTCCACCAATGCAGATCCAGTATCTCTCCTGCATTTATTCAATCTGCTCTGCTCACACCATAACCACTCTAGTTTAGGTCTTAAAGGGGTCACTAGTAGAAAAAGTTTAAGAAGCCCTGGTCTAGGAACTTCTGTCCTTCTAACTTGGCCACTCATGCACAGTCATAATGGAGACTCAGAATGGTGCATCTTCCAGACAATGTTATTCCAATGTATGGAAAAAGTTGCTTCACATTTTCTAGGCCTTTAACATGTGGGATGGTGGGTGGAGCACTGGAGTTTAAATTGGGAAGACCTTGGTTCAGATTCTATCTCAGACGTGACTGCTACCTCTTTAACAGTTCTGAGACTCAGGTAACTCTCAGAGACTCACCTATTAAATTACTGATAGTTGTTTTGATGGAGGAAGGTTCCAAACCTACAAATATCATAGATCCTGTATGTCAACATGAGTCACATGGGAAATGGAATAAATTCCATTCCATTCCAGGAGGAGGGAGGAAGGCATGGCTACCATCCTGTCTTGGGCTGGTGATTCTTTGAAAGAAGCAAACTGTTACCCTTCAGAGCACCATTTTCCACTTTCCCTGTTGATTTCCTGACTTAGTTCTAAGCAGGGTACTCTCTCTCCATGGTACTTAAACCAATTATGCCCTAACACCAACCTAGCTAACCTGTTTGTTCCCTGTGCATCTGTTGATCTCAGCATCTTCTCCCCTCTGATTGGAGGGCTGGATAGTGAAGCAAAGAATTCCGCCCAAGGCCTTGCATTATGGAAGGGTCAAACTTTTCTAGTTAACTTCATTTAACATTAGCTATTCTGCTTTGATCTTGATTATACAAACATCACATCCTCTAACCCAGGTACCCTATGGTGCCACCCCTTCCTTTTCAGCTTCCTTTTGTGTTTTGTATTCTCCCATTAGATTGTGAGCTCCTTGAAGGCAGAGACTCTCATTTTCTTATTTGTATCTCCAGTGCTTATGTGCCTGACACATATTAGGTGCTTAACTAACATTTATCATCTTCTGTTCCCATCCCTGCTGGGCATAGCCTCTGGCTAAACCCTTCCAGTTCCTAAGGACAATCCTAAGTTCTGCTGGATCTTGTAAAAAATGTTGTCTCTCTTCACTTTTGATGGGTTCCTCATGTCTCACTCACTGATTCAATAAAGTCATTTTGTCCTAATGCCCTGCAGCTGGACTCTGACAGCCCCCCTTCCTTTTTTCTAAAGCTTCCTTTATTCCCACATCTTCTCCCAAAACTCTGATTGGGCAAAATTAAGTCCAGAGTAGCACTTGCATTCTCTGCTTCCTGAACAATGAAATTTTCAGCAAATTGAGCCAAGAATTTATCATGTAGTGTGCTTCTAAATGATATATCCAACAAATGCCTAGATAAATGTGGTGCAGCATTTAGCACATTATGCTTCTGGGCTAGTTTTGTAATCAGTTAGGAAAACATTGCCCATATCCTCTGGCTGTCTTAGAGGTCTCTAGAAGCTCCCACAAGTATAATGTTCTTGTTTTACTTAGGCTCACCAAAATGCTCTTCAATATACTAATGCCCCCAGGCCCTGCCTGGTGTGCTGGGGCCAGCTCATACCTGCATTTTAGAACCAATAAATAGTCAAATGTTCAGTGTGAGCATTTACACATCAGAAATTGTCAAAGGCTACACATAAGGGCTTGATTTATTGTTTTGTTGTTGAAACTTAAGAAAGCAAGGGAGAAAATGTTAATAGTGCAGATTAAACTTACAAAATATATTTCATATATATTCCCTTCCCCTCCCCCACTTCCCAGTAAATATTTACCAGCACTCCTATGTCTTCAGGTATATAGATTTCCACACAGGTATAAATTATCTTAACATAAACATCACTTCTACTACATTTCTATTATACCTGGTTCTATTCTTTTACTATATTCTAGTCACAGCCTCATCTGACAAAATTTCAGTCATCTAACCCAGGGCATCTTAAACTTTTTCATCTCAGGACTCCCTTTTGCATTTCAGCAGCATTCTTGGTGTTGCATGGCCTCAGGGCATGCACAGTACAGAGTACACATGCATGCTTTGTGTTCAGAACCAAGGCTGCAGTGAAATTGCGTGATGCATCATTGGCAAGCACTGCCAGAAACACCTTGGATTCTTAGCACACTTGATTTTTAATTATTTTTGGTTGTTGTTCACTCAGAAAACTGTTACTTTTGCCAAATTTTTCACAACCCTATATGTAGTCAAAACCCCAGTTTAAGAAGCGTTGATCCAAAGAATCCCTGTTTATTCAACCAATTCTCACATGGACTTAACAATTCTCTGGATGTTCTCTAGGGTATCGGTGTTCTTGTGGATAGGACTGTCTTTTGATCCTTTTTGTGTCCCTAGTACTTAGAACAGCCCTTGGCATATAGTAGGTGCTTACTAAATGTTTATTGATTAATTTTTGTACCCCCAGTCCTTAGCAAAGTGCCCGGCAAATAGTAGGTACTTTACAAATATTTATTAATTGATCATTTCTATCCCCGGTCCTTAGCAAAGTGCCCAGAACATAGTAGGTGCTTAACAAATGTTTACTGATGGATTACTTGTATCCCCAGTTTATTTCAATATTCATACTGTAACATTACTATGAAGACTATAAGGCTATAACTTCACAATCTTCTCTGCTATTTTCTTCTGAGAGTTACTGGACTTACTCCTTCACTATGGTTATTCTTCCTTAAGTGCTCTAAATAAAGATTGCTAGACCTAAAAGGCGTCTTAAATTATCATCTCATTTTACAAATAAAACTGAGCAGTCAAGTGACTTTCCTGAGGTCACACAGTCTGTAAATAGAAAATCTGGGATCTGCACCCACATCTTCCGACTCCAAATCTGTTGTTTGTCTTTTGTTCTCAAAGAGGATCTAGTGCTCTTTTCACTGTGCTATGTTGTTGTTGAATTGTGTCCTACTCTTCATGACCCCATTTGGGGTTTTTCTGGCAAAGGTATTGGGGTGGTTTGCCATTTCCTTCTCTAGCTCATTTGATAGATGAGGAAACTAAAGCAAAGAGGATTAAGTGACTTGCTCAGGGTCACACAATAAGCATCTATGACCAGATTTGAACTTATGAAGAGTCATCTTTCTGACTCCAGACCTGGTGCTCTATACGCTATGGTGCCACCTACCTACCCCTCCACTATAGCAGGGCTTCTTAAACTTTTAACTACTCACTACCCCTTCTTGTCCAATGTGATCTTAGGTATATAGGTATATAAAATAGGTAAATAAATCAAACATTTACTGATAATAAATGACAAAGAAATTTATTTTAAAACAATTCTTTGGTATACATATAATTTTTTTACCATTTATTAAAGATGAAGGCAAATTTGCATACTAATGAGAAGAATGTGCTTGTTTATTTTTACATAAAGAATTAAATCTTGGTGGAATATTTGATACTGCAGGATGCAGAGCATCTTTAATGTTTTTCAGAGTTGATCGATACTTTGGTTTTATAATTGTCAAAGCTGAGAATGCCACTTTGCATAAATACATAGTACAAAATGGCAGAAGTATTTTTAGGGTCATTTTGGAAGTTGTTGGAAATTCAGTCCTAATCCCATGCCAAAATTCATTGAACAATTTTGTATCTACAGTAAAAACACTGTAACTCATAACAGACAATAGTCTCAAATCTTAGCTGAGGTGTTTCTGGCAATGTTTGTTGGCATTGTTTGTCAAAGATTGAATGTTGTGTATTTAGAACCAAGGTTGCAGTGAATCTGTGTGATGAGCAAGAGCTGCCAGAAACTCCTCAGATTTGTTATGCTTTTAATTTCAAATTAATTTTTGGTTGTTGCAGTTCAGAAAATTTTTATTGTTGCCAAAATTTTCCTGACCCCCAAATTCAGTTATGAAGTCCCCATGTGGGGTTTCAATCCACAGTTTAAGAAGTGCTACACTGTAGAATGGTCTCCATCACATCTGGCTTTCTAGTTTCTGGGTCATATTCTCTTTCCCCTTCAAATTTCAATTTTAAAAGTTTGTTGGTGGCTTTGGTAACAATTCTATGCAGACAGTTGTATCAGACACAGAGTTCAGTGAGCCCAATTTCTTGACTGCTCTAGAAAGACAGAATTCTCTTGGGTACCAGTTGCTAGAGTCCATGTATCCTTCTTGGGATTTTAAGTGTGGGTTGCTGGTTCTTCTTCAGAAAGCCTGAAAAAGGGGCAGCTAGGTGGCTCAGTGAATAGAGCACCTGCCTTGGAGTCAGAAGGACCTGAGTTCAATTCTGATCTCAGACACTTGACACACTGTGTGGCCTTTGGCAAGTCACTAAACCCCAACTGCCTTGCCTTCACCTTTCCAAAAAAAGGCCTGGGCCCCCTCCTGTAATGAAATCTCTGAGAGGAACCATTCAATCAGAAGGTGGGGTCCTTCCAGTGTGTGAATTCAGGTTGGTCATGAGATTCCATGATGAAGAGGTCTCTGGGGCAAGTTAGAAAAGGTCCTGGAGAGGAATGAGGAGGGAATGGAGAATGAAGGCTGGAGATGAATAAATAAATTGTGGTGCATGAATATAATGGAATATTACTATACTGTAAGAAACAATACTACGAATACAGAGAAGTTCTAACACACATAAAATGGTGCAGAAGTAAGGAGAGTCAAGAAGACAATATATTCAATAACTACTACAATGTAAACGGAGACAGCAGCAACCACAAGGCAATCATAAGAGAACATTGCAAAATTATAAAGAACAAGCCTGGCTTCAAAGAAGAAATTATGAGAAGTACCCCCCCTTTCCCACGCATTCTTCTTGACAAAGGTAAGAGGTTTGCGGGCATAGGACAGTGCATACATTTTTAGATTTTTGTGATGTATTGACTGATTTTGTTGATTATTTGCTCTTTTCCTAGAAAATATTATTTGTTATATTGGAATGAGTCTCTGAGAGAAGGAAAGGTGGGGATACTGGAAAAAAATTTGGCCAAGTGAGAACAAAAAGTATCACATTTCACTGTTATTGTCACAGATTTTATGCCATTTTTTTGCAAAAAAGTGGGGTGTGATCATTATATGAAGATTTTATATAAGAAATTGTGCCAGTATTGCATAAAAAAACCATTTCTTACCAAATTGTCTTTGGTGCAAGATTAGGATGCACGAAATTCTCATGAATTTAGATTAAAATTGAATACTGCCAGTGCCCGTGTGCTGAGAATTCTAGGCTTAGGCTTGCAATGTGCCAGAGATAAATGTGGATCCATTTGCCACTGGTGAAAACATTGCTTCTCTGTTTACCTTTTAAGCAGTGTGATGAGCAGAATTATGCCATTCAATGAAAGGTATAAACCCCATTTTTGGACTTGAAAAAGAAAAACAAACAGGGCACGACGATTATGAGGTGAAATACAGTATCATTAACACTGTTTTTAAAGTTTCTTCCCTCCCTCCCTCCCCTTTCTCCCTACAAATCCCTGCAAAGGTCTGGAGTTATCAGAGGACCTCACACCTATTGCATGGCCCCAAAGGTACTGCTTCCTCTCTCCTATTTCTATGCCCCACTTTCTTGCTCACCATCCTTTGGACTTTTTCGTGCTCTGATTCTTCTTAGTCCTGTTAAATTTTTCTCCCTGCCTCTCTGCCTAGATGATTCCTTTCATGCCATCTAGGAATTCTTTATTTTCTGTGACTTTCCAGATGGCAGAAAAACATTCCTCAGGCCAACTCCCTCTAGAGGAGAAACCAGCCTTCTCATAAAGCAAGCCTGCCTAAGGCAAGAAGACAGACGTAATAGAAACTCTGCAGTGGCTGAAATAGATCTTGGTGTCCATATTTTGAGAGCATCAAGATGACCTATAATCCTTTGTGGCTTTGTTCTGGAAATTTCACTTGTGAAAATTACCACGTTTTTGCAAATTGGTCCTTGGGTCCCAGATGTCTAGTGCTGTTTTTCTGACTCTTTAGGATCACTCCTCTCCTACAGGCTAATCTTCCAACCTGCCTTAGCACAGTTAGCAATGAACAAGGTGTTAATGACTAATCTTCTGATAGAAATTCATGAATTTATGTGGCCACCTAAGGAAGATCTGTCTACTTAGACTTTTAAACAAAATCTGTCTTGTAGAATCTCCCCGGCATGCAGTTCTTACAGGAACAAACAATGCCTTGTGCACTTGCCCCATCTGAGTGTGCCTGGGGGATTTATCTGTTTGGAAGAAATGTTATTTTTATCATTTATTCAGTCAATAAACATTTATTAAATGCTTGCTACACGACAAGAACTGGGCTAAGTGCTTAGGACACAAAGGAAGGCAAAAACAGAAACAAAACAAAACACAGAGACAAAAACAAACCAAAAAAACCAGTACTCGACCTCAAAGAATGTACATTCTAATGCCCTAACCGTTGCCAGGGTCAAGAAAGCTAAGAGTACTGGGACATGCCTGGCAGAGAAGGATAATAAAGCAGAGTCAGTAACTAGATGCAGTCGGAGTGGTCAGGGTGAGTCAGTGGGGTCCATAGCTGAGGTTTGGAGCTGCCAAGGTTAATTTGACTCTAGGGAAGCAGCTGAGGGATGGCTAAATCTAAAAGATTAAGAGGTAAGCTTGAATCCCCAAATGCCAGGGAGATTGGGGAGTCAAGTAAAATTGCCTGAGGGGGATAGAGCACCTGGTTAAGTCCACTTCTAAGTAAACAGAGAGTAAGAATGGGGACAGGAACAGGGTCCTTACTGTCATAGTGTTATTGGCCACACACCTTCAGCTTTGGCCACACAGAAAGCTATTACTTTCTGATCTTGACTGCTAGGCATATGTCTTAAAGTTTTAAGTAGTGAGGCAGCAGCCCCATGGGGACTTCGGGTTGGTGGTAGTGTGAAGCTGTGTTTGCACATTAAGTAGCAAATTGTGACAGATTCTAACTATAACATTGTTGAACAGTGGTCCTCCATAACAGTATGAACAAAACAAGCATTCCCTAACACTATCTACTCAGCATAGCACCATCTAGGCTCTCAGCCTAGATTGGGACTTCTGCTCTTTCTTACCCAATCATAGGCCAATTCCTGTTTCCACTAATGATGGTAATATATCTCTCCTATACCTCCTTCTTTCTATCTGGATTATTGCAATAGCCTTATAGTTTCTTTGATTAGTCTCTCCCCACTCTAGTCCTTCCTCCATTCAGTTGTCAAATTGGTTTTCCTAAAATGTGTATCTGTATATGTCACCTTCTATTCGATAACCCTAGGCAATTGGGTGGTGCCATAGTGCCAGGAAAGTCAGGAAAACTCATCTTTCTGAGTTCAAATATGGCCTCAGACACTTTCTAGCTATGTGACCCTGAGCAAGTCACTCAACCATGTTTGCCTCAGTTTTATCATCTGTAAAATGAGCTGAAGAAGGAAATGGCAAACCACCCCAGTACCTTGCCAAGAAAACCCCAAATGGGGTCCTGAAGAGTAGCACAGGTCTCAACAGCAACAATTACCCTAGTGGTTTCCTGTCATCTCAAGGATCAAATATACAACCTTTTTGGTTTTCAAAAACCTTCATAATCTGAACTCCTCCCACCTTTCCAGTCTTCTCATACCTTACTCTCCTCTACATACCCTAGCATCTTAGTGAAATGGGCCTTCTTGCTCTTCCTAGTACAAGAAAATCTGTCTCCTGATTATGCATTTTCACTGGCTGTCCCCCTTTCCTCCTCACCTCTGCCTCCTGGTGTCTGTGGCTTCCTTCAAGTCTCTGCTAAAATCCCACCTTCTGCAAGAAGCCATTTCCAGTTCTACTTAATGTTAGTGCCTTCTCTCTGAGGTTATCTTTAACTTATCCGGCATCTGTCTTGTTTGCATGTTGTCTCTCCCATTAGACTTTGAACTTCTGGAGAACATGGACCATTTTTGCTTTTCTTTGTGTCTCTAGTACTTAGCAGGTAACTAACACATGGTAGAATAATAAATGTTTTTTTGGGGGCAGCTGGGTGGTGCAGTGAATAGCACCAGGTTTGGAGTCAGGAGGACCTGAGTTCAAATCCAGCCTCAGACACTTAACACATAATAGCTGTGTGACCTTGGGCAAGTCACTTAAACCCAACTGCCCTGCCTCCTCCCTTCCAAAAAGCAAAATAATAATAATAATGTTTGTTGTTCGACTGATTGATTGTTCTTACAGAAGGCTAAAGTCAACATCATTTTGTAATGACTATGAACAACTGTCCACAGTTCAACTATTTGTTTTTAAGGGTATAGTTGGGGAAGATTGATGAATAGAAGAAAGCAACAAACAAAATGTCTAGTTTGTTTGGTCAAATCAGCAAAACATTCAGTCAGTATTGATTTGAGGTATCATGAAACCCAAAGTTGGTTATAGTTGGTTCTTTGTCTAATGGAATCAACTCCATGACTTTGTGTAATTTAAACAAGTCTACAGATGACTACAGAGTGACTTTGGGAAGGCATAGAGTTTAACTGTAACGTGGATAAACAAACTGGACTTTTCCTTCTGAGCTGCTATATCAGGGATAATTAAGAACCAAAAAATCCAAGAAGACCAAAGTGAATTCTGGAGCAAAAGAATAAATCTACAGTAAGAGCCAAGTCATTGAGTTGAGACCAGAAATGAATGAAAAAGCATGTCTTTGCCCGCAAGGAGCCTACATTGTAATGAGGAAGAGAAAAGGAGTAGAGATCACATTGGAAGACTTTGATGCTCTGAAAGGTACAGGTATAGGGAATGGGGTCTTGAGAGAGTAGATTGACACACTAGTTGCAAGAATAATGGCAGAATTGATTAGATCAATTTAATCTCTTTCTACTTGTGACCCCTTTCCAGTTTGGGCATCATTAGTTGGGACTGCATGACCTGAGGGTATGCCTAGTGAACCATACACATGGTTTGTGTTCAGAACCAAGGCTACAGTGAAATCTGAGATACAACATGGGCATGTACTGCTAGAAACACCGTGGGTTCATTATGAGTTTGATTTAGAATTAATTTTTGGTTGTTGCTCATTCAGGAATTTTTTATTGTTGCCAATATGGGGTTGTGCCCCACAATTTAAGAACTGCTGGATTAGATCATGTTCCAATTGCTAGAACTGGGGAAAAGGGATATAAGAGACAGGGGAGAAGGTGAGGAGATAACCAGAAAGCCAGAAACAAAGCTGGGGTTTTTCATGAAATAATGGTCTCACCAAGATAGGCAGTCACCAACCTGGAGAGCTGGGCACCAGGGGAGTTTCCACTAGAAGCATAAGAGAGTAGTATAAAGAGCACCAGATTTAGAGTCAAATACCCTGAGTTCAAGTCTCAGCTCTGCCAATTATTAGCTGGATGGCCTTGGGAAAGTCACTTCTCGTTTTTGATCCTTAGTTTCTCATTTTGTAAAAAGAGCGATGTAATGATTATACTATCAAGAAGCCTTTGGATAGTTGTGAAGATTAGGCGAGAAAATGCATGCCAAGTGTGTTATACACTAGAAAGCAGTGAATAATGGAGAGGTTAATATACTTATCCGAGAGGAAATGAAAAAGAGCCAAACAGGAAGGGATGCCGGGAACTCAGTGGTGGCAGTCAGGTCATAAAGCCAAGATCAGAAATATGAGACCTGGCAGGTCCAGGTTGGGTAGTGGAAGCATCATTGCTCAGGCTGGAATAGGGTACAGTGAGAGAAAAAGAGAGAGGGTGGGGAGAGAGAGGGAGACAGAAAGGAAGAGGAAGAGGAAGAGGAAGAGGAAGAGAGAGAGAGAGAGAGAGAGAGAGAGAGAGAGAGAGAGAGAGAGAGAGAGAGAGAGAGAGAGAGAGAGAGAGAGATCAGGAGCAACAGAAGCTCCTTGAGGGCCTTCATTCACCACGTGGCAGTGGCCAGCCCACTCTTCCTGCATCCAGCAAGGGGCTCTTAGGGTGCCCAGTTTCCAGTTTACCTGCTTCCCTGAAGAGTTTTGCCAGATGGAGCAATCACCATAGAACTGAGACTGAAGTTCAGAAGTGGGATGGCCCGTCTTATATCTGCACACAGATGCTAGAGGTTTCTCCCTCCCACCCACCCCCCACCCCAGCCTCCCCTCTTCAGCTCATTCATACTTAGCCTTTTCTATGGAGGGTTCTTAAGACTTCATAAAGCCAAGATACACTTGCTGTAGCCTGATTTGCCCCCAGGCAAATGTACGAAACTTGACCTGTACCTCTTCCCCCACATCCGGGAGAAATGGACCTGTCCTTGTTGCCCATTTGTGTCTCTCTGACCACATGCTGCAAGCTACACAGTGATATCCCGTCTCTACACTCTGACATTTATTATTCCCCACCATTGTGTCTTAGAGCATTCCCTGCCCTGTGGCTTCTGCTCTCCCAGCCTTCCCTTTTCCCCCACTTTTGGCCACTACCATTTCCTGGTTTCCCCTGTCCATTGAGGATTAGCTTAATTTAAAAAAAAAAGAGCTCTCCCTTCATCTCCACCTTCACTCCCTCCTCCATTGTGTCTTCTTTGGTTGGATTGCGCTTAGTTATTACATCCTGCTCTCCTTCCTGGATGCCATCTATGCCCTTGCGTCAGGTTCCCTCCCTCACCAGTCTGTGTTTGCAGTATTTCCCCATTTGGTGTATTCTGTAAATTTCTTTGACATGTGTTTATTCTGTCATCCAAGTCATTAGCAAAGATGTTAAATAAAGCCAGATCTAACCCCAATCCCCTCAGAACTGCCCCCCCCCAGCTCCTCCCTCATACCCTCCTGTTCTCAGCTGGAGGCATTTCTGGGTCCATATATCATTAAGCTTTATTTATGGTCTCTCAGCCAATTGTTAAGTCCATGTGACTGTGTTCCTATCCAAGGTAATTTGAATTTGCTCTCAGTTGAAATGGCAAAAATGCTGAGTGAGAATCTTTGCTCAAGCCCTTTCCTAAAGACCTGGCTGTAGCCTGCTTTTCTCCTTTGCTGGTTCTTTTAAACTAGCTCCTTCTCTCCCCACCCCACCCCACATTCCCCGAACTATTCATGACTCCATCCCTTTGAGATGTCCACGGGCTTCCACTCCTAACATCTGCCCTATTACAGTACTAGGGATACCCAATTTACTGACAAGTAATTTCCATGATTCTTTTACTTTCCTTTTTGAACATCAGCCCATGTGTATGACCCTTCTTTGCCTCTAAGACATTACTAGATCTTTTAGTTCCTTCTTCATTGTTCTTTCAGTTTTTTCCTCCAAATTCTTTTTAGTAAAATGTGAGGATTGTACTCAATCCCCTGCCCCTTAACACAGGAACTTGTACCTCAGCAGACATATCGGTCCTCCTCAGTCAAGGGCTGCTGTAGCCAAGGTCTTTCTTGCCTAGATATGATCAGATTACTCCCCTCCCCCTTCCCAGAATCCTTATCTTCCTGCAAGGCTGAGCTCAGGTGTCAAATGTTCTGTGATGTCTTCCCTAATCTCTCTAGCTATTTTCCTCTTCAAATTACCTTGTATTTACTCATCTGTGTACATGTTATATCCCTTTGGTACAGTGCTCTCCAAAGGGGGCCAAGTACTGGGTGGTGACATGACCGTAAGTGATGTCTCTGACACAACACTTCCCCTCCTTTTTTCTTCATTATCATCAACAAGTTGACCCTCCTCCCTCCCTCCCTCTCCCTCCCTCCCTCTCCCTCCTTCCC
>CM053593.1:351100210-351121595 GCA_028646575.1 Pseudocheirus occidentalis | reverse complement strand
AACCATATGATTGTTTCAATAGATGCAGAAAAAGCCTTTGACAAAATACAACATCCATTCCTATTAAAAACTCTAGAAAGTATAGGAATGGAGTTTTCCTTAGAATAATAGATAGCATCTACTTAAAGCCATCAGCAAGCATTATATGTAATGGGGATAAACTGGAAGCATTTCCAGTAAGATCATGGGTGAAACAAGGATGCCCACTATCACCCCTCTTATTCAATCTGGTACTAGAAATGTTACCAGTAGCAATTAAAGAAGAAAAAGAAATCAAAGGAATCAAATTAGGCAAAGAAGAGACTAAGCTATCACTCTTTGCCGACAATATGATGATATACTTGGAGAATCCTAGAGAATCAAGTAAAAAATTTCTTGAGACAATAAATAAATTTAGCAAAGTTGCAGGATATAAAATAAATCCACATAAATCCTCAGCATTCCTATATATTTCCAATGAATTCAAACAGCAAGAGATAGTAAGAGAAAGCCCATTTAAAGTTACTCTAGACATTCTAAAATATTTGGGAATCTACCTGCCAAAACAAACCTTTATGAACACAACTACAAAACACTTTTCACACAAATAAAATCAGACCTAATTGGAAAGACATCAATTGCTCATGGCTGGGTTGAGCTAATATAATAAAAATGACAATTTTACCTAAATTAAATTACATATTTAGTGCCATACCAATCAATCTACCAAAAAATTACTTTATAGAACTAGAAAAAATAGTGACAAAACACATTTGGGAAAACAAAAGGTCCAGAATATCAAGGAAATTAATTAAAAGAAATGCTAGGGAAGGTGACCTAGCCATACCAGATTTTAATCTGTATTTTTAAAGCAGCAGTCCTCAAAACTGCTTGGTACTGGCTAAGGAATAGAGCAGTAGATCAATGGAATAGATTGGGTACAAAAGACTCAGTAATAAATGATTATAGTAATATACTGTTTGATAAGCCCAAAGACCCCAGTTTTGGGGATAAGAACTCACTATTTGACAAAAACTGCTGGGAAAATTGGAATACAGTATGGCAGAAATTGGGCATAGACCATCATCTAATGCCACACACCAAAGTCAAGTCTAAATGGCTGCATGATCTAGGTATAAAGGCTGATACTGTAAGTAATCTGGGGAAGCAAGGAATAGTTTACCCATCCAATTTATGGAGTAGGGAAGACTTTATGACCAAAGAAGAGTTGTAGAGCATTATAAAATGCAAAATGAATAATCTTGATTACATTAAGTTGAAAAGTTTCTATACAAAGCCAATGTAATGAAGATTAAGAGGGAAGTGGTAAATTGGGAAACAATTTTTACAACCAGTGTCTCTGATAAAGGCCTCATTTCTAAAATAAATAGGGAATTAAGTAAAATCTACAAGAATACAGGTCATTCCCCAATTGATACGGTCAAAGGATATGAACAGGCAATTTTTAGAGGTAGAAATTAAAGATATTCTACAAGCATATGAAAAATGCTCTAACTCACTATTGATTTGAGAAATGCAAATCAAAACAACTTTGAGGTACTACATCTCACCTGTCATATGGGCTAAGATGACAAAACAGGAAAATGGCAAATGCTGGAGAGGGTGTGGAAAAATTGGAACACTAGTGCATTGTTGGTGGAGCTCTGAACTGATACAACCATTCTGGAGACCAATCTGGAACTATGCCCAAAGGACTATAAATAATTGCATACCCTTTGACCCAGTAATACCACTTCTGGGGTTGTATCCCAAAGAGATCATAGAAGTGTGAGGAAGACCCATATGTACAAAAATATTTATTGCAGCTCTCTTTGTGGTGGCAAAAAACTGGAAATTAAGGGGATGTCCATCAGTTGGGGAATGGCTAAACAAGTTGTGGCATATGAATGTAACGGAATGCTATTGTGCTATAAGAAATGGGGAGGAGACGGTCTTCATATTCACCTGGAGAGGCTTATACAAACTGATGCTAAGTGAGAAGAGCAGAAACAGGAAAAATTTGTACACAATCATGAACACATCATACATGTGATGACCAACTTTGATTAACTGGACTCTTCTCAGCAATGCACAGGTATAAGACAACTCTACAAGTCCTAGGATAGAAGGAGATATCTATATTCAGAGAAAGATCTAGAAAGAACAGACTTTAAATGGAGACTGAAGCAATCTACATGTTATCGTTCTTTTTCATGTTTGCTTTTCCCATTGTTTTCCCCTTTGTTCACTCCATTGGTTACAACCCTTCTATACAACCAGACTAATGTCCAATGTGAAAGTATTTGCAGATCTTATACTTTATTTCATGCCACCATGAGGGGGGTGGTGAGAGAGGGGAGAAAATTTGAAACTCAAGGGATTGTGGAACTGTATCTTGTAAACTAAAAGTAAATAAACAAATCAATTTTTTTTAAAAAAAAAGGTCAATCAGTGTAACAGAAAGATGCAACAGCAAATAATTAGTAGCCTAATGTTCAATAAATCCAAACACTAGTGAACACTAGTAACATAGCACTTAATAAACCCAAAGATCTCAGCCACCAGGGTAAGGACTCACTATATGACTGAAGAAAAAAAAACACTGGGAAAACTGGAAAGCAGTTTGGCAGAAACTAGGTTTAGACTGGTACCTCATACTATACATCAAGATGAGTGCCAAATACATACAAGACAGACAGACTGACAGATGGATGATAGATAGATAGATAGATAGACAGACAGATAGATAGACACACATATATATGCATATATACATATATGTGCATGTATGTATAGTCACACTATAAACAAGTTAGAGAAGAAAAAAAAGAAATTACTTTCCTGATCTATGGCTAAGGGAAGAGTTTATGACCAAATAAAAGTTAGAGGGGATGATAATTTAAAAGTTTTTGCACAAACAAGACCAATGCAGTTAAAAGTAGAGAGAAACAGAAAACTAGAAAGAAAACAATAGCAAGAACATTCTCTGATAAAGTTCCCATTTCTAAGATAAATATGGAATGAATTCAAATTTATAAGAATAAAAATCATCCCCAATTGATATATCAACAAAGGATATGAAGAAGTTGTTTTCAAAGTAAAAAAAAAATCCAATCTACTAATAGCCATAAGCAAAAGAGCTTCTCTAATAATTAGAGAAATACAAATTAAAGCAAATCTGAAGTTCCACCTCAAAAGAATACAAAATAAGAAAATGACAAATGCTGGAGGGACTTTGGGAAAATAGGCATATTAATGCGCTGTTGGTGGAGCTGTGTACTTGTCCAGCCATTCTTGAAAGTAATTTGGAAGCATCAGAATATGCAATATACCACTAGGTCAGAAAGAAGATATAAATGAGTTCAGGAAACATCACGAGCCGGAATCTGAGGCATAATATATAAGTGCAGAGGACTTCAATAATGTGGACTTTCCCTCTGCTTTAATGATCATTTCCTTTTTCCAAAGTTAAGTATCTACAAATGGAAATTCTATTCTAGATCCATTTTTTTTTCACTAACAGGGAGAAAAATGATTAGAATGTTGGAAGGCAGGGACCACACCCTCATAAAATTTGTGAAGGAGGAGAAGAAGGTCAGGCATAGGGTGACATGCACCCTGGATTTGTGGAAAGCAACTATCTGAGGGTTTACAAGACAAATAGGTAGGATGCCACTAAGGAAAATCTAGCAAAAGAAGTCAGCCCAGGAGTGATGGGAAGCTCTCAAGAATAAAATTTTCATGCAAAGACCAACAATACCAATGAGAAAAGGTGGGGGGAAGTAAATTGACTGAAAAGACCTATATGAAAGCCCAAGTGTTAAGATCCCTGGTCAGTGTGCTCAGATGCCCATCCCCCAGAAGACCAAGACATTATGAGTATGCTGGTGGGCCCCAAGGCAAGCAACACCCCACCTACAATCCCCTTAGTCATTACTCTCCTGTCTGAGAGAAGAAACTCCAGGTTCTGCTTGACAGCCTAGAACATTGGATTTAATCTAAATGAAATTTAATATGGAGTTAGGTTAAAGCAAAATCAATTCCACACATGCAAGAAGGTAGAGCCATAGTGAGGGAGCAATTTCTCTGACCGAAATCTGGGGTATTTAGTGACCCGTAAGCTCAATATGTGTCAGCAGTATGATATGGCACCCATACAAGCTAATGGAATCTTGAGTTTCACTAGAGAGGTGCAGAGCTGCCAAGAAGGAGATAAGAATCTTGCTGTACTTTGCCCTGGTCAAACTGCATCTGGAGTATCATGTTCAGTTCCAAGAATCACATTTTAGAAAGTACAGCGATAAACTGGAATACGGCCAAAGGCAGACCTCCAGGATGGTATAGGAGCTTGAGTACTTGTCATATGAAATTACCTTTAAGTCATTAGAAAAGTTTAGAGACAGCCCTCTTCAAGTATTTAAAGATTTATCATGAGCAAGGAGTCAATTTTTTTTATTTGTCCCCATTGCGCAAAACCAGGAGTAACAGATAGAAGTTAAAAAGGGTCAAGTTTGGGCTAAATTTCAGCACAAACTTCCTAACATTTAGACCTATCCAAGGGTGGAAGGAGCTGCCTCAGGAAGTAGTGGTTCATGTCCACGTGGATGAAGACTTTACGTCAAGCTTGGATGACCACTTGGCAAGTATGTATTAGAGGAGATTCATTTCTCCCATACGGGTTAGACTAAATGGACTCTGAGAATAAGGGAGAGAGTAGACCTGAGTTTCATTGGTATAGTAAACTCCCAGGTGAGGAAACTCCCTCCCAAAGCAAGTCAGCACCTTTTCTGCAATTTATCATCTAAGAGAGTTGTCTAGAGTACTGAGATTAAATGACTTGCCAAGGGTTGCCCAATCAGTGTATGTCAGAGGTGGGTCTTGAGTCCAGGATGTCCTGGCTCTGGGATACACCCTCAGTCTACTTATGCGTACTTATACATACTACCTCTTTAGAAGATTCCATGAAGAAAAACCTTAACACAGCCCCTTTTGCTATTTTGGGCAGGTTTGATTAGAAAAAAAAAAGAACTCTACTAAAGGTGGACTGTGTATAAGGGTTATAAGAAAATTAAACCAAAACTTTATTTCTGTCCACCAAATTGTATTTTAAATATATGAGAAAGGTTCATTCCTTAAGGCATTCATATATTCTCTTTATAAACCCTTCTCAATGAATGTTTTTTAAATAAGGATTTTGGCATACAAATAACAAATTGCTTCTGCAATCCAATCAACATGGGTATTCCTTCCAATGAAGCAGTTCAAGACCAGTTCATGCCTGTCCATCTTGCGTGACTCTTATCCACACCATCCTGCAAATTAGACATTGGAAGTCCACCCCATGTGCTGGAAGTCTACTTCAATTTCTCTTAACAAAGCACAAATACCACTGGAACTCATGTGGTGTTTACAATCATGTGCTGATAACAATCAGTCAGTCTCTCTATGTGGCCATCCCATCTTCCTTTCCAATTTCATATTTCTGGGAGGATAAATCTTGGTTCTGGTCCTTTTTCATGGTTCCTTATTTGTTGTTATATTTGCCCACCATCTTACTCTCCATTGCCAATGCAATGAAAACAATTTTTCTTTTCTTTTTTTCAGAAACTACAGCATTCTATGAATCACAGTTGAATTACACCATTGGTAGGTTATGACATTTTTTAAATGAGCCTTTGTGTCTGGCAAAAAAAATATTAGGGTTATTAAAGGAGTTTTGCAATTTCCCAAAGGCAATTTAGCCCATTCTCTTCCTCCTGTTTAGTCCCGGTCCTCAATTGTTGTCTAATTATACTGTCTGTCCAAGATAGATACGTTCTGATGGATGAGTTCTATAAATTGTGCACCTAAGTAAATGTCAGAATTTGAACAAGTCATTCTTCATCCACCTAGTAGAGAGTAAGGCCAAACTCTCCTGAGTCACTAAAGATCTCTTGGAGTCTATGCAATGTTCCAGGGCTAGATGCAACCAGCATAATGTGCTATGCAAACAGGAGCTTCTGTAGGAAAAACATCTTCAACCTGGAATCTACACTTGATCCACTCAATGGTAATGTGAACACCTTTGGCTCCCTTACATCCCTTCTTTTTGTGCCTTTCAATGCTAATGACCTTTCAAGGAATCTTGCATTATTTGATGGATGGATAGAAGACACATTGTTAGAAGAGAACATTTATGGTACCTTTATGCTTTATGGAATCAAATGCATTTTCATAATAAACATAAGCACAAAGGGTTCTTTTAGTCTCTGCGTCTTTTCATGAGTTATATGAAAGTAGAGATATGGTCTGTTGTGGAATATTATTTACAAAAGCCTGTCTGTTGCCTGCTAACACTCTTACTGAAAATCACTTTGCTACATATGTAGTTTATTCTCATAAATATTTTTATAAAGATGAGAAAGTAGGCATGTAGATCAGTAACTGATGTTCTCTCAGTTGCCATTTAAAAATTTTGGTACTGATAAGAGTCAAGATTTTTCCCATATCTTTTCCTCCTTCTGATACCTTGTATATCAATCCTTCTACACCCACACTCGTGTACCACCAGCACAGACCTTTTCTATGTACATTGAAGTTAATGCAGCTATTTATACAACCTTTGTTCACTTTAATGCCATTTCTATCTCTTCCATGAGCAAATCTGGCACCATGATGTTAGGGACCAAATATAGCCTCTCCACTCCTCTCTATTTCTCTTTTTCACTTCTGGTTAAAAAAATTTTTATGACAATCTTTTCTTTCCTATTTATTGACTTCCTTTGATTTTCATTCTTAGATGCCCGTGGAATGACTTTCTTAAGTGTCTTGCTAAGATTTCTTTAAATTGTTCTTATTCTCCACTGATGCTTGCTACTTGCCATAATTTTCCATTATCCCCCTCAGTAAAATATTTATAACCAAATTTATATTATAAAGTGATATTCTCCTTAGCTACCATGTCTCTCCAGTTGGTAAATCAAGCAAATGTTTGAATTAGCTCCTAGATGTCTCAGTATATAGAGTACTGTGCCTGAGGTCAGGAAGACTTGAGTTTAAATACTGCCTCATACTTTACTAGCCATGTGACCCTAGGCAAGTCACTTAATCTCTCTCTCTCTCTCTCTGTCTCTCTCTCTCTCTGTCTCTCTCTGTCTCTCTCTCTGTCTCTGTCTCTGTCTCTGTCTCTCTCTCTCTGTCTCTCTCTCTCTCTCCCCCTCCCTTTCCCTCTCCCTCTCCCTCTTTCTCCCTCTTTCTCTCTCTCTGCCTCAGTTTCCTTATCTGAAAAATTAATGACACTTAAAAAGTCCCTTACAGCTCTCAATGTTATTTTAAATAAAGCCAGAATATCTAAAGAAGATGCAGATGAACAGAAGGATGGCTTATAAGTTCTCCTTTTGAAAGATGAATAAAGAAGTTGTTAGAGTTGATTTGATGTAAGCAAAAATACCATTTTGTGGGGCATTTGGTCATCTTGTTTTGCAGGGTTCATGATGAATATAAGGAGACCATTCATTCATTTGACAAAAATTTGCCAAACCCCTACTAAGTACAAGGCACCCTGCTAGGAATTGGGTTTACACAGATGGAAATAGCACTACTCCTGCCACTAAGAACTTAAAAGTTGGATAGGTGAGCTTACAGTCCAATAAATGAAGATAATTACAACTTATACATCAACTTGGAGTCAGGAAGACCTCTGTTTAAATCTCTCTCTCTCTCTCTCTCTCTCTCTCTCTCTTTGCTTTTTTTTTGGAGGGAGGAAGGCAGAGAAATTGGGGTTAGGTGACTTACCCAAGGTCACATGCCTGGTAAGTGTTAAGTGTCTGAGGCCGGATTTGAACTCAAGTATTCCTGACTCCAGGGCCAGTGCTCTATTCACTGTGGCACGTAGCCACCTCCTCTCTGTTTAAATCTTGCCTCAGACACTTCTCATCCGTGTGACCCTCAAGTCTCTCCCCACTCCCATCCATCCTCCATTCAACCACCAAAGTGATTTACTAAAGCACAGGTCTGACATGTCACCCCCTACTCAATACGCCAGTGGTTCTCTATTGCCTTCAGGATCAAATACAGAATGTTCTGTTTGCCATTTAATGCCCTTCATAATGGTGATAGAGATTTGAAGATCTTCCCTGCCCCTTGTAATGGCAAGCAAACAAGTACTTAGCACCTTGTTTCAAGTTGAACCTTGCCCTTGATTATATCAAGCCTTTGTGAAGAAACTGAACTTCTGAATCCCCCAGTGGGAGGAACTTGCTAATGCAGCAGGAAGGAGTGGGACAGGAAGGAGCTGATTACCAGAATAAAAAGCTGAGCATAAGCTGAGAGTCAGCCAGAATTGTTGGAAGCAAGCAGCATGGAGGCTGAGGAGCCTCCGTGAGGAGTGAGTGAGAGGGGGCATTCTTGCTTGAGGGAGTCTATTTTGTTTTGAAGGCCTGAGGGAGAGAATGTTTGGGAAGGCTTAGGAATATGGGTGTTTTCTGCATTGGTTATGTGTACCAACTTCGTGGTTCTTCTAATAAATTTGGCTTTCTGGTTCTGGGATTCAATTTTCTGGTATTTGAATAAACGTTTTGGTTCTGACCTCCACGTGAAAAGCCTGTTACATTTTGTGATTCACAACTACACCAGCACATTCATAGCTACAGTAGGTGCTGTGAATATCACGTTGGTGTTACAATAACCTTGCCTCATCCTACCTTTCCAGTCTTCTACCTTACTCCCCAGTACATACTCTTCCATCCAGTGACCCTGGACTCTTGGGTGTTCTGCTTCCAAGAATAAGACACTCTCTCAGCCCTAGACATTTTCTGTAGCTGTCTCCCTACACAGAATGCTTTCCTCCTCAGCCCAGTTTCTCCACCTTCCTGTAAATCCCAATGAAAATCCCCTCTTCAACAGGATTCCTCCTTCCTCTAATATCATCCTCCTATTAATTATTTCTTATTTGTCCTGTATAGGTATGTGTTTGTATGTTGTCTCTCCTATTAGATGTTGGGATCTTTAAGGACAGGAACTATCTTCTGTCTCTTTTAGTATCCCCAGCACTTAACATAATACTGGGCACATAGTAGGTGCTTGAAAAATGTTTGATTCATTGACTCTGAAAAAGTCAATTGTTATCTTAGTTTCCTCATTGGCAAAAATGAGGGGGTTGGATTTTATTGCCTCTAAGGTTCCTCTGAACTCTGATTCTCTAAAACCATTAGCTATTTTAGAATGTTAAAAAGTATAATATCCCAGAATTAGTGTAGTGTTGCAGAATGTGAAATTACACTCTTGACAAGGTCCTCTAAGCAAAGGTCCCAAACTGAAGAGTAACACACATGGGACCAGTCTGGCCAGAAAAGTCATAGAATCTTGGGGCAATCATACCTCCATTGCTGGAGAGCCTCTGATGAGGCCACACTGGGACTCTCTGGAATGAACTTCTTCTTCATTTTTCTGGGGGCCTCTGCTGAGCTGTCTCCATTGGGTCTCAATCTCTGCTCGATTTAGCCTTTTCTTGAAGACCTTCTGTAAGGGAAAATCAAATGAGACAGTATACGTAAAAACTGCTTAACACAGTGCCCAGTAGATAGCAGGTTATATGTGTGTGTGCATATCATATCATGATATGCATCATATGTGTGTGATATATATTCTGTATGTATGTGTATATGTACATGCACAAATATGTGTGTATGCATCTACCATGCACATGTATACATAGACACACATGTATATGTGTGTATATATGTATGTGTGTATGCATAGAGATAGATAGATAGACAAATAGATAGATAGATAGACAGATAGATAGATGGATGGAGGGATGGATAGATGGACAGAAGAACAGGTGGACAGATAGACAGATGGACAGATGGATGGATGGATGGATGGATAGATAGATAGATAGATAGATAGATAGATAGATAGATAGATAGATAGATAGGTAGGTAGGTAGATAGACAGATGGACAGATGGATAGACAGACGGATAGGACAGATAGCCAGACAGACAGACAGGTAGATAGATAGACAGGATAGATGGGCGGATGGGCAGATTGGCAGATGGGTGGATAGATAGAGGGATAGATGGATAGAGGGATAGATGGATAGGCGGATAGATGGATAGGTGGATAGATAGACAGACAGACATATGCCCATTGATATGGAATTCTTTCCTACTGGACTTACCAAGTCTGTCCCAAGCATCAAGTAGGCATGGGACATTGAATTTCACCAACAGAGAATCCCTTACCAATGAGCTTTGGCATTAAAGTGACATTCACTTTCCTCATCTGCAAAACACAGATAATAAAGCTTCTGTCCTCCACTTGACAGGGTTGTGAGGAACTCTATATTTTTCCCTGTTGTTATTATATGGCAGTGATTTTAGAAATGACATTGGCCTACCTAATGCTAATTAAGAGTTTCTTCTTGTTGACCTCACCACTAACCTGAAACCTGGGGATCAGGGAAGTAGCTTGCCCAGATTCCGAATCCCAGGAATGAGCAGACAAAATCCAGCAGGGCTCACCAAGTCAAAGGAACCTAAGCAGGTATAGAATACTGCCTCCTCATTTCACGTATGGGGAAACCAAGGGCCTGAGATGAGAAGTACTTTGTCCAAAGTCACAGAACTAGTAATCTTCCCATGGGCTCAACTCAGAGGTGCCTCATCTTCCTGAACACTTGCTTTGCTTCAACAGGCTGAACAGTTTGTTAAGTTTCTGCTCTAGACTACGTTCAAATAGTTCTCAGGTAAACAAATATTTGAATGCAATGAAAAAGCTTATAGTTAAAGGAACCCCAATTAAAAGATAATTATCTTTTTGTAATGTTAATCATCATATCCCTTCCTCTATTAAACTGTTTCATAAATTTGGGTTTTTGTGGGTGAGTTTTCTTTTTAAAAGGCCTCTTCTAGACTGACAATGGGTATTACAATATTTCCTGAGCAAAATTTGTAAACCAATGGAAAATTTCCCCTTGGCCTTGTGGTTAAATAAAACTAGGCAACTAATCATGGAAAATTAGAAGAGTGCCCAGTCCTTTCAAGATCTTGTTTGCCCAAACTAAATAATACCCAGTTCTGAAGAGAAGTCAAGCAGCTGTTTCCTCAGAAGGAGAAAATCAGGACCTGGCTTTTCAGGTCCATTTCATAAATGACGACCACTGGCCAGAAAAAGCTTCCAGAACTTGACATCTGGGTTCCCAGGATTATAACTTTCCTTCAGGTTTTTTTTTTGGTTTTGCTTCTGCCACAGTGGTAGCCTGGATGCTAACTACATTTAGCCCCTAGGAAGTTGCTGTGGTATCCATCACTGGAGGGAGCAGAGTGTAATTGGAAAGGCACCAGCTTTGGAGTCAGAGATTGTAACTCAGTCGTTTCAGTCATGTCCAAATCTTTGTGAACCTATTTGGGGTTTTCCTGAAAAATATACTGGAGTGGTTTGCCTTTTCCTTCCCTTCCCCATTTTATAGATGAGACAATGAGGATTGACTCCCTTGCCCAGGGTCACATAGCTACTACGTGTCTGAGACCAGATTTGAACCCATGAAGAGGGGTCTGCCTGATTCCAGGCCCAACAGAGGACCTATTTTCAAATCTAAGTTGTTCTACTATGGGACCTTGAATAAATCATTTGAACTCTGGGTCTCAGTTTTGCCATATGTAATGCTCCAATGTAGGCTTGAACTAGAATGAAGACTGTGTAAACATAGAGAAAGGGATTAATGGGAGAAAATGTTTTGGAGGTGACAAGACTATGCAACTGATTGGATAGGCAGAGGGAGAGAGATTGAGTGGCAGAAGATTCCAAGGTTGCAAACCCTTGAGGGTAATAAAGAAGTTTGAAAGAAACATGGGTAGGATTGTGGGAGATAATAAATTCCATTTTAACCACGATATGGCAATAATGAGTAAGAATCTCCCTTCACCACTACCTTTTCACCTTTTCTACCTTTCCCCTCCCTTCCTTTAGTGAGATAGTGATACAAGGGTCCCCAGACGATGGGCCAGCAGGGAGCTAGTTCCCCCTTCAATTATCAGATACTGATCTGTGGATTTTATATTCCTCCACCCCAAGCATAGCACGCATTCCTTGAGGGCATTTTGTCCTTGCTCCCCCAGCACCCAGCAAGGCACTTTATACTTTTTAGGCACTTAATTCGTTTACTGGAGCAGAATGATACCAGAATTACAATAATAATCATTCCCACTGAAGTTATATTTTTCAGTTTGTAAAGTACTTTCTTCAAAACAACCCAGTAAATTTGTCATTATAGACAAAAGATCAGATGTGTGGGTTGAGGGTTGAAAGCCATTGTCAGAAACAGGGACTTTTGAAAGAACTGTGGTTTTGGGAGGGGCTGGAAAAGATATCAGAGGTCATTGAGCCCAGCTCCCTTGTCTCTCTAATTTTTCAAATGAGAAAAATGAGACCCAAATAGGTTAGGTGACTTGCCCATAGTCATACAGGCAGAGAGTAGAACAAGACGATCATTATTTCCTTTGTACAAATGAGATAATTAAGACTCAGAGAAAGAATTCATTTTAATACCATGTTCTCTCCAAATTGCAAAACGTTTTTGATTTTGTATTTCGACTGTCCAGGAAGCCTATGAATGCCCTTTAATGAGCGGGTTTCCTTTTCAGTACAAAGCATGAAGCAGTTCTTTAGTCGAAATTGAAGCCAGCAGGTGTCCTTGTGACCTTCTGTTATAGGTCCTGGTTTTTAAAACAATTTCTGGGGAAAAAACACGAATAATTTAAAAACCAGAAAGATACTCCTTCCAAAAGCAAAACAAAGTTTGCAGGCAGAAATTATTTAAATCATAGCCTGTGGCATCACACACACACACACACACACACACACACACACATACACACTGCAAGCATCACAATTCAAAAGTTGGAACAACAACAAACCGCTTATCCCAAGAGTTAAACAAATATGGTTAACTCAGTTAGTGACAATGGCAGACCATGCCTTCCACCCTTGCAGGAGCTTTTATGTTCCATTGGCAGTCCCAATATCAACTTCCACTGGAGCTGACAATCCTGCTTTCCTCTCTCCATACCCACCCTCCACCCCCAGCTTCTGGTTCAATTCAACAAACATGAATTTGTTCCTTCTCTAAGCAACTTCTGGAACAAAAAAGAAAGAAATGCAGCTTTCAAGGGGCTTTTATCAGAGTCAGTTTTCTAGCCACCATTAAGATTTCATGATCCTTGGGCTAAACCAATGCAATAAAGCTGAAATCGCACAGTGATTGAGCACCCTCCTTACCTGGCCCCCAATCCTCCCTTCGAGCAGCTGAACGTAAGGTTGTTTGCCACTTAGCAGGGTATTATCCTGTAGTTCACTTTTGTGCATAACAGGCTGAGGGACAGGTCTGTTAAGTTTTGCACCACCACCACCACCATCAATACTCCAGGGTTGGGGATTCTCTCTTCTTTGTCATTGGCTCTGGGCCTTTCTCATTGTGTTCCTCCCATTTGAGGGGATCTGTTACTGGCACTCCATCCCACTTAACCACTTATCACAGTTAGGAAGGGATATATATTTTAAAAATATAGAAAGAGCACCTCTTAGGCATAATCCCCCCCATAGTCTCTCAGTTCAGGGGCCAGTAAGGGAGGCACCAGTAAGGGAAGATTAGGTTCACAGTTTAGCTTAGTTCTCCATAGCATAAGTCCTACCAAGTTTGAGTTCAACCTTTCAAATCATTCTCTGCTTAGATCTGTGCTTTAGGAAGATTATTTTGGTATCTATGTACAACAGTGGTGTCAAATTCAAATAGAAATGGGGGTCATTAAACACACATATGGAACCCTGAAGATTTCATATTGACTTAGAATACCACATATTAACATTATCTATATTCCATTGTACTTTTACTTATTTTGTTAAAATTTCCCAATCATATTTTTTTGGACACTGAGGAGAGGTACAGGCAGCAATGATGCCTGTTTGACACCTCTGAGGTAGAGGGTTGATTTTAAAAGATAGAGCCTGGAAAGAGGGAAGCAGATTTGAAAGGGTACTGTACTTTCATGCCTATTTTATCTTTCCTGTTAGATTGTAAGCTCCTTGAGGGCAGGACCAGCATCTGCTAACAAGGCATTAAAGGTAGCACATAGATACTTTATAAATACTTGTTAACTGTATGGATGACTGAATGAGCAAACACTTGGGTAGGAGACAATATGACCTAGATCATGAAGGACGACCTCAACTTCAAATGCTCTGAGATTTGCCAGACTCCACCTTGTTCCTTTCATTTGTCCCCTTTGGAGCATACCCGGCCCCCTTCCCAGCATGTTCTTTGAGGAAAAGTTCACTTCTTCAGGCATCAATCTAAGCATAGAAATAGGAGGAAGCCTCAGAAACATGTTATCAGATTATCCACTAGTGGAGGCTGCAGACGGAATAAATGGCATCATAACCAAACCCTAAACTATCCCTAGCTTCTTCTCCTTGCCAACCATCAGGCACATGCAACTCACACTAAAGGACCATGAGGAAAGGGAGTCCTGGGGTGGTGACGGTGAAAGGCATTCCCCAGAACCCCAACTCTGAATGATGCCAACGTCAGCCAAAATCACCGTTTGTGGATCAGATGATAGTCTTGGCCTCCCAAAGGTGGAGGCCTCAACTGATTGTGCAGTCTCCAGTGAATTTTACTTCTTTGGCAGCCTTTATACTATGACTAGCAATTAGGTATTTGAGAGAAAAAAATAGCCAACGCAAGTGACAGCAAATTTGATGTCACGGAAAGCCGCTGTGTTACGTCTACAATCAGAAGCGTCACATGACTGTTTATACCTGCTCTGTCCCATTCCTATTCTGCAGATTTGGCAGCTGTGGTCTCCACTGGGTCTTTGTCTTCCTCTTGGAAGGGCTGGATTTGCCCCAATCATGGCTGTTCCCAATTCACAAGCATAAAACAGGTCATTACGTTTATTCTCTTACCTATCCCTGATCACCATATCAGACTCTGGAACAAGTTTGACCTCAAAGTTTCAGCTCTGTTGATAAGTGCAATGGCTAGGCAGAAAGAAACCAGGATTGAGAACAGTCTTAGCTAAGGGCCTTCATCTAAGGAGGAGTAGAAGAGTAGAGTGGAAAGACAGAGGGATGTTAAAGGACATAGGTACTTTTGAGCTGAATGAGCAAGGCTCCAAAGGCTTCTGGGTACTTGCTTCCTCATCTCTAACATGAGAGGTTCAGGCATGGTCACTTTTAAATTCCTCTCCATCTCTAAATCCTATAATCCTTCTATGTCCTTAATGCTGTAACTAATCTTTATTTGGCCTCAAATCTACTCTGATTTTCACCTTTCCTATCAGTCAATCAACAAACATCTGTGAAGCACTTCCTATGTGCTTGCATACATAGTGCTTACATAGTGGCTGCATTATGCTAAGTGCTGGAGGTACAAAGAAAAGCAAAAACTTGACTCTCTTTTCCTTAAGAAACTTACATGCCAAAGGGCAAATACATAACAACATGCAGATAAATTATGTACATACAAGGTCAGAGATGAGGCACTATTAATAACAGCTAACATTTGTATAGCATTGTAAGAATTGTAATACACTTTACAAATATTATCTCGTTTGATTTTGATTTTTTCAACAACCCTGAAAGACAACAATCTATTTTTACAATTGAATGGTTAAGTGACTTGCCCAGGGTCATACCATTTGTAAGTGTTTGAAGGTAGATTTGAACACTGGTCTTTCTGATTTCAGGTACAGCACTCCTCTCTCCCTCCTTTCCTCCCTTTCTTCCTTTTCTCCTTTTCTCCCTCCCTCCCTTCCCTCTGTCTGTTTAGGGAATCATACCTTTATCTGCAGGTACTCTGCCCAAAGGAATATAAATTCTGATCACTGAAACCTAACAAGAAATCTTGGGGTTTTAACCAGCTAGATTTCTTTTTAAGGATCATGCTTTATTTAAATCCAAAGCACTCTGGCTGTCTTTGAGTGGTCAACAGTAGGTCCTGGCCTAAGCCTCAGCTAGTCACTGTTTGAGCACTAATGGTTCAGAGCTAGTAGAAATAGCAATTGTTTCTTTTTCAGCCAGAAATCTTGAAGGTCTTTCCCTTGCAGATTGATTTTTTTTAACTAGATAAAAGAGGTCATTCTTTGCCTTGTTTCTTACATAGCCTTCATCGCAGAATGGGCATTGCCTCATACAAACTTAGCTTAAAAACGTCAAGGTCTCCCTCTGCATCTGGGGCCATTTCCAATCATCCGAATCTATACCTTGCCACTGGACCCAATGACTCCAGAGGAGAAAGCGAGGCTGGTGACTTTGCTCAGCCTTCCTCCACTTAAATCCAATTCACTTGCAAGTCATGACATCATCACCTTCTCAATGTCATGGTCTTCTTCAAGAAAGAAGGACAAACAACAGCACTCTACTTACTTTGAAGACATTTTCTAGAAGGTAAAATTCATCTCTTCCTCCCTTGATGCTTCCCTCTCCCCCCGCCCATACCTACCCCACCCCAGATCTCTAAACTCCTGGCTTAGGCATAGAATCAATTCAACAAACATTCTCTGAGTGCTCACCATGGACAAAGTATCATTCTAAGTGCTGGGGATAGAAAATAGTCTCTTCCATCCAAGGACTTACGTTCTATTGAGTGCCCTATCCCTTAGAATTAAGTTCAAATCTTGCCTCTGATGTGTGACCTTGGGAGAGTCATCAAACTTCTCTGGGCTTCATTTTCCACATCTGTGCAGTGAGAGGGTTCAATAACAGTTGTTGAGTGAAGGTCTCTTCCAGCTCTAAATCTATGACCCCCCAAATAAGAACACAAAATGTCCACTAACATTAAAAGAAATGTTATTTCATTAAAGAAGCTTATGGATTTTTGTTAATGAAGGCATGGAAGTGGAGACTCAGCTTTGATGCTACCTCTTCCTCAAAGTCTTCTCTGCTCCTACTCCTCCTACCCTGGGTGCAAGTGAGCCAAGCCGAGCCTCGTCACATTTTTCAAAAGCACCTTATCTTGCTACTTCCTTTGTCCTTTATCACATTCTGCTCTTCTCTATATTTGTGTACATTTCATGCCCCTCACTGGATTTTCAGTCCCTTGAGGGCAAGGATTGTTTCCTATCTTTATACTCCCAACACCCATAACAGAACCTGGCACATCACAGGTACTTGAGACACATTTGTTGAATCCTGTCAACAGTTGCATGAGATGATCATGGATCTGTATTTTTGGATCCAGTCAGTTAATGTGGCATCTCCATCTGTTCAGTGATGGATGATGTCAGGATGTCCAGATGTAGTGGAGTTCAGAAAGGAAAACCATGCAGATGGTGATGTTTTTGTGGAAAAATTAGCTTCATGATTTTTACTGTTGTAGAGGAGCTAGGGAAGGAAATGATGGATGACAATATTGTACAAATATTTATGGATATCAGGAAGCAGGCAGATTGCTGCTATGGGGCAAAAGGTGGTGAATGTGAAACTTTGGCCTTGGTTCAGAGCATGTTAGACAAAGACATAACTAGGGTGAGGAAACTGGGGTTTTGCCCAGTTTAGAGGGCACTGAAAATCCTCGCCATCCTCGCATTGTAGAAATAACAGAATTGCTTACAATAGGAAGCTACCAGTTGGTCTTCTTCTGTCCACTTGTGTTTCTACTTTAGCTCATCTGTCATTGGAACCATCCTTTACTCCCACTCCAACAATGACTGTACTGTTTTGTCCTGGCTTAAAAAGCTGATCTGATGTCATGTTTAACATCACTTTCCTCAGGTATATTTGTGTTATCCTATATTTAAATACTTCTGGTGTTATAACTGATCCATTCCATTTTTCCAATCTTCTTACACATTACTATTCTCCATGAACTCTGTGGTCTAGCCACATTGGCCAACTTGCTGTTTCTCACTTCTAATGTGCCACCTCCCATCTTTGTATCTTTGCATTGGCCATTCCCTATGTCTGGAATGCACTCCTTTCCCATCTCTGCCTCTGAGAATCCCTGGTTTCCTTTCAAGATTCAATTCAAATTATACCTTCTAGATGAAGCCTTTCCTGGTTCTCCTAGCTGCTAGTGCCCTCTCTTCCCAGACCATGTTGTGCATAATCTATGTCTTTGTAAACACACCTGTGCACATATATGTGACATGTCATTCAGCTAATAATAGCAATGGAGCCCAAATTTCTGTTGACTCCAAGTTCCAAGCTTTTCCCTCACTGTACAGATTCCTTCTGTGGCAACTCTGTTGAGCCCCCTCTGTCCACGGACCATAGTAATACTGGACTTTGGCATGGGCTAATCCCCATCCTAGGAACATGATGATATTCTGGTGCCCCTGACAAGATTCTTAACATCTTTCCCAGTGCTAAACTTTCCATGACTTCTGAAGCTCTTTGATTATTCTTGAAAGGCTTTTTTTTTTGCTGTTGTTTTCATGGTATCCCCTTTTTACAATCTTCAGTCACAGTTTGTATTTTTTTCCTTTCTTTTGAACTTTTCACATCCCTCCTTTAGAAACCTCCTCTTTTAATGGCCAATCACTTCCCTTCAGTCAGATGCATAGAGAATACATGAATCAGACCCTTGAACAGTCTCTCAGATTCCATACTATTGTGATACCTATAATCTTGCTGGTGCTTTTCTTGGTATCCTCAGCTCGTATGGCTTGTGTTGTTTTCCCCGAGCCTACAAAAAGACAATGTGTCACTGCATCAATTATTCATTAATGGAATGCATATAAAAACTGCCCACCAGGTAGCCTTCAATTTTAGTAACCAGCTGAGTTGTTCACTCAAAACCTCCAGATTCATTAGTCTACGGAAAATGCATGGCTTGGCTTTAAAATGATACAGTATCACCACTGACCACCAGAGGGTACTCAGCCTACAAATGCCTATACTGCTTCCACTTACTACTGAACCTGGGGCTATCCATGTCTATAATTATTCTAGCCAGTGGTTCTCAACCTTCCTAATGCTGCAACCCTTTAATACAGTTCCTCATGTTGCGGTGACCCCCAACCATAAAATTATTTTTGTTGCTACTTCATAACTGTAATTTTGCTACTTTTATGAATCGTAATGTAAATATCTGATATGCAGGATGTATTTAAATTGAACATAACCCACAGGTTGAGAACTGCTGTTCTCAAGGATAAAATGGAATAAGGTTTACTCAAAATACTAAACTAAATACTAAAGTAAAATGCTACAAACTAAACTGAATGCTAAAGTCTATGATCTACACATAGCCCTAGAGCTCTCATTACCTCTGCGCTCTCCTCTATTTGGTTACAACCCATCCACTCATTCGCTCTCGCCTCTCAAGAGGACTCCAATACTTAATTTGTTGAACACAGAAAAAAATAAATAAATAAGTAAATAAATCACTCACTCCTATGAGAACCATGTTCCTCCAGTCATCTCCTAAACCTCTTCCCCCCGACCTCCCAAATCTTCAAGTGGGGCACCCCTGATTCATGCACATAGTTTATGGAAAAGGAATAAGTGAGAAAGGGGTGGAGAACTGAGTCCCTATATGAAAATCAGTCTATACCAGGAAAACTCAGAGGAAAGAGCAGCAAAAAAAAAAAATCAGTCTTTCTTTCCAACTCACCAACAGAATGGGTCTTGAGACTCAAGACCCTTCCTCCTGGTACAGTGGTCTTCTCCACTCCAAAATCTGATCATCTCTTCACAGCTGATCTCCAGTAGTCACACTCCTGAATTTTCTGGTCTATCTTATGGAAGCCCTGATGACCAAAAACCCAAGGCAATGTTTGCTATTACCCCATCAACTGAAGAGAAATTGAAGTGCAGCTCTCAAGAGCAGTGGAAAGGAAAAGAAGCAGGCCACCTTCCACACTAGGGAACATATTTTGTACTCTCTCTCTCCTATCACATAGCTTTCTTCTTGCTGTGAGTGTATACTCCTGGAGACCTCCAGTGAGAAGCTGGGAGAGTATTCATTTTCTCATTTGTGCCAGAATTACCAAGAACTGCTTTGTCAGTCTCTCTTCTCATATCATCATTGTCCTAGGCTCAGAAGAAAAAAAAGAATAATTAAAAAGAGAAAACAGTATGACTGTTACCTAACTCAGCATGGAATTTTGTTACAATTGAGTTGTATATCCAAAACACAGTCATTTATTGAAATCTCCATGCACGTTCCTCTCTATCCCCATGCACAGAATACACTCTTATTTTCAAATCTCAAATGACAGATGTGACATCCTACATTAAATCTTCCTTGATTTTTCCAAGGTTAAGTATTTCCTTTCTCCTTAAATTATCTTATGTTTACATGTCTGTGTAGCTACTGTATTTTCCTGTCACTACCACATACCTACTGAATATTTCATAATCCTCAATGATGGCTTCTAGTACTTCCAGGCAATAACATTTCTGCCACATGAATGACCAGAAGTAAGTAGTCATTAGCTTCCACAAGTCTTGGGAGAGTCTCCAACACACCCTGAATATGCCCCAGAATACAGAAGACATCTCTATTTGGGGGGGGGGAAAGCAAGGCAGTTGGGGTTAAGTGACTTGCCCAAGGTCACACAGCTACTAAGTGTCAAGTGCCTTAGGCTGGATTTGAACTCAGGTCCTCCTGACTCCAGGGCTGGTGCTCTATTCACTGCACCACCTAGCTGCCCCAACATCTCTATTGTTAATGTGTATGTGAGGGGGTGGTTATATCAAGAGACACCTGATCATTTGAGTCCCCCTCCCAACCCACTTGATGAGGTTATGAGAAGTTAATGGACAGAAAGCAGGGACAAGGACACACGTGGTTGTGTCTCTTTAGGATCCTGAGTGTCTGAAGTCTTGGCTTACAAAGGCAAGAAACCTCGAGTGTCGGTTTACAAGCTGAGTGACCTCCATAAAGGGTGACAAATTCACAGCTTGTACAGAAACTGTAAGGAATGTTCACATTTCTTTACTGCTTTAAAAGATGCCAAAAATTTCATATTTATGAAGAAATAATAGACCATTAATGGTGGACAAACTAACAGGTAGCTTCAGTGTTAGAAATTGTCTGAGACATATCAGACCAAAGGTCCCTCAGCCTTTAAAAAACAAAAACAAGCCAACCAGCTCTAATGTCAACTGAGAGGGAGCCATCCCTGGTAGAGAAGAAGAGACTCAGAGACAGAGAAGATCCCAGGGAATCAGTCTGTCCCTTGTGCCTCTCCCAGGTAGCTCAGGGGCTCATTGGATAGAGGGCTGGGCCTGGACTCAGGAAGACCCACATTCAGATCTGGCCTCAGATACCTACTAGCTGGCTGTGTGACCCTGGGCAAGTCACTCAACCTCTGGTTGCCTAAGTTTCCTCAACAACAAAATAAGGATAATAATAGCACCCACCTCGAAGAGTTTTTGTCAGAATCAAATGAGACAATATTTGTAAAGCATTTAGCACAA
>CM053593.1:351072748-351099710 GCA_028646575.1 Pseudocheirus occidentalis | reverse complement strand
TCCCATTGTATACATGTGGTAACTGAGGTTGAGGAATTATGTGACTTGCCTTGTGACAGGATTCAAATTCATTTCTCCCTCACTCCACATCCAATGGACTATCCACAGTGTCACCTTGATGCCTGTTTGAGAGTTTCTAGGGACAAACAACATCTTAGAGAGAATGAAGATGGCTTTGGGGTAAGCACAAAATGGTCTGAAGGAATTTGGGGGGTCATATAGAAAAGAACCTTTTTGCGTAGGGGTCCCACAGCAAAGTAGGGTTTAGCATAAGCTCGAACCCCTGAGAACTTCAGTGAGGGAAAAAGAGCTGGCTATGAGGTAATCTGACTTATTAAGGGAAGAATCTTTGGGTTGGATTAAAAAAATAAAGGTGCCTACAGAGGGGTCCCACACCTGGAACCAAGTTGAGAAAACGATTTCTGAAAAGGCTAAGGAAGCTGGCACACTTGAAAAATTCAATCTGTCTTAGCAGCAACCCGAATATGCTCAGCTAATATCTAATCCTTATAGCTGACTGTCAGGATAAATTCTGGTAGAAGGGATTTCAAACCAAGACAGATATCGACCTACTGCTTTGCATGTATCCTGAAGATTCAGGAAAGATGTTAAGACTTGGGGATGGCTAGGTGGCATAGTGAATAGAACACTGACCCTGAACTCAGGAAGACCTGAGTTCAAAGCCAGCCTCAGACACTTAACACTTGCTAGTTATGTGACCTTGGGCAAGTCACTTAACCCTAACTGCACTGCCCTTCCCCCTCCAAAAAAAAGCAGGAAAAAATAGGATGTTAAGGCTTCTGAAAACTTCCACTTTGCAACTTTGGGCTTCATTGACTATTTCACAATCCTGTATGCTTCCTTGTATTGATTAGAAATAAAAACAAACAAACGAAACCTTTAAAAGACCAAAGATCCCTGTCCTGCTCTGAGAGACACCAGGGTCGAAGAGTTAATACCTACAGTTTCCCTTAAGTAAAACTGAATAATGAGGAACATATCAATCAACAAGAATTTATTGTTTACAATCAGTTGGTAAGTCAATAAACATTTATTAACCACCTACTGTGTGTTCATACTCTGTGCTAAGTGCTGGAGAGACAAAAATCTTTCAAGGAGCTCATATCCTAGTGGGAAGACAAATGCAAATAACCAGGTACATACAAAATATATGCCGAATAAACAGAAGGTAAGTTCTGAGGGAAGGCACTAGCAACTGGTGCCAGAAGGAGGAAATGGCAGTTATGAGAAGCCAGAAGGAGCCATCGAGCTGAGAATGGGGTTCAATGATAGGGGGAAGATGGTAGGCAAAGGGGAAGTAGAAGGAAGGGTGTGATACCTGTACAATACAGTCTCCCATTTCCCCTTCTCTCTGCCACCTTTCTTTCTCTTCCACTTTTGACCTGTAATTCCTGTCTCCTGCCTTTGCTCTTATTGGTTTCAGCAATAAAAGTGGGGCAGTTAGTCAGCCCCATAGTCCATAGAGCGCTGTACCTGGAGCCAGGAATACTCATTTTCCTGAGTTCAAATCTGGCCTTAGACAGTAACTGGCTGTGTTGGTTTGAATAAGTCACTTAACCCTGTTTGCCTCGTTTTCCTGATCTATAAAATGAGCTGGAGAAAGAAATAGCAAACTACTCAAGAATCTTTGCCAAGAAAACCCCAAAGAATCAGACACAACTAAAAAAATAACTGAACGACAACAAAAAGAAGAAGAGAATTTTGTTATTAAGATCTTGGAACCTCAGAGGTTGGACACCAGGGCAGGGACCAAATGGATAAATATGTGTGTCGAGGTCAAGTCCCACACCTGGAGCCAAGGTGGTGAAGTAGATGCTGAAAGTGCTGAGAATCCTCGGTCGACTTCCCAAACAGGAATCTCCCTCAGGTGGTAAAGATCCAGACAGCACTGAGGGAGAGGCAAGAACATGCACAAAGGCTCGTGAACCCACCACCAAAAGTATTGCACCCACACTATCTAGAACCCATAAAGGGCTCTTAATAAACTTCAGATGAAATAAAGGTTGGTGGTCTTTTCCCAATAGCCAACCCTCAACCAACCCCTTCAGAGCTGAGAGTGTCCCAGACCTTTCAGAATAGGGTAACAGCATCATCATAGGATTTAGCGCTAGAAGAAACCTTTAAGATTATCTGATTTCACAGATGAGGATACAGGTGGGCTGGATAGAGATAGAAGGTGGGGGATAGATGGACTCCAAACTTGCGTTCTGAGGGTATGGAGCTGATCGTGGAGTTCTGGGAAGCAATATCCACCTGAATATATGGGCCAGGCTCTAAGGGTCTGCTCTAGGAAATAATTCCCTCCCCTGCTCAAATCTGCCAGGGGCAGCTAGTTGATGTAGTGGATAGAGCACTGCCCCTGGAGTCAGGAGGACCTGAGTCCAAACCTCACCTCAGACACTTACTGGCTGTGTGACCCTGGGCAAGTCACTTAACCATGTTTTCCTCAGTTTCCTAATCTGTCAAATGAGTTGGAACAGGAAATGACAAACCACTCCAGTATCTTTACCCAGGAAAATCCTAAAAGGGATCACAAAGAATCGGACACAACTGAAAATGGCTAAATAAACATCTCCAGTCTGTTGCAGGGTGATATGGTTCCTGTTCAAGGATACTTGAGTGGTCCTCCTTGGAGGTTTATTTCACTCACAAGTGGAATTCCTGATTCAATCCAAGATACACCAGTGACATCAAGCAGGATCATTGAATAAGGGGGTTTTGGCTAGAAGAGACATTATCTAACCCAATGTGCTCATTTTGTCAATGAGGAAACCAAAAAAATCATAGAGAGCTTTGTGATCCCAGATCGTGTGGGTAGAAAACATTAGGAGTCAAATTTGAACTCATGTTCATTGACATCAAAGTCACCGTTCTTTCCAATGAATAAAACCCACATAGAGGTTCTCCTTTACTGGAGATTCCCAAAGGTCTACTATTATGTATTATACAAAGTTATGTATCAGTAGGACAGTACTGGGCTTGGAATCAGGAAGAGTCATCTTCTCGAGCTCAAATCCAGCTTCAGACATAGTGATGTGACTCTGGGTAAGTCACTAAACCCAGTTTGCCTCAGTCTCCTCATCTGTCAAATAAGTCGGAGAAGGAAATGGCAAACTCCTCCAGTGTCTTTGCCAAGAAAGTCTCAAATGGGGTAACAAAGAACTGGACACAAACAACAACAACAAAATTTTACAAAGTTGTTACAGAACAATTAATTTGCTTATTCAACAAATATGCCATCCAGTCCCATGTTTGGCTCCTAGGGTGGCCAGTATCATCACCATTGTTATCATCATGATCCACAGCTCACATTTCTACAGTTCACAAAGCGCTTTCCTTACAATGTATAATGCAAGTATTATTCTTTAGAAAATTGAACATCAGAGAGGTTTAATTGGTAAAAGTTGGGCTGATCTCCAAGAGTTCTTCTAGCTCCAGCATTGCAGGCCTCATGAAAATGGGAGAGCTGGACCTTGGCCTCAGTCTTCTTGGCTTCCTAGTCCAGTATTCTTTCTCCTGAACCACACTGCAGTGTTGGACAGTTCTACCCCAATTTTCACTTGCATTCTCTCTCTCCTACTCAGCCCGACCCCAAGGAGCTTCATAAACTGACCCAGAGTCCCAAAGCTGATAGTGGAGACACCCCACCCCCAGTCCCAGTGGGACAAGAACTAAAGGTTCCTCTGAAGCATCCCACAAGAGTCCTGCAGATCCCCTTCATTTACCAAAGAGCTATAGGAGTAGGCAATGATCATTAACACTTAAGGGATTCCTTTAAAGAATTCCTTTAAAGAGTTCCTTTAAATGTCCCACAAGCATTTAAGTATTTATCTACAGCTTGTTTACTACTTGTCAGAGAATTTAAGGGCTGGCAGAGAAATTTATGGTTGAGCATCAGCAGCCACTGCCAAGTGAAGAATAATCAAAAGCAAAGAAAATAACATTTCTGGGATTTCAATATAAGGCAAATGTGGTCAATTGCAAGATTTAATTTCAAGGATGACTTTTCAGGAAACTCATTGATAGCATAAAGCCTTGGTTGTTGCTCCTGCCAGGAAGAACATCCCATGTGGATGCTGCTAATACCTTCTCTTCCCAGTTGGATTGTAGGTTCCTCAAAGCTCTGAGATAACAATGATTTTGTGAGTCATTTATGAGGTTCCTTCTCCATTCCTGAATTAGGGACTGAAGGAAATACAGAGATATGAGGGAATCTTCCCTCATTGGATAAGTGCATGAATGACTGGGAAACAGCCCAGCATCCACCCTGGCTTTGGGGTCTGAAAATGGGGTTTGGATCCCAGCTTGATTATTTACTATCTGAAGGACCTCAGATGAGACACTTTTCTGAGTTTCAGCTGCCTCATCTGTAAAATGAAGGACTTCTTAGAACAGGTGACTTCCAACTCTCATTAGCATGATCATATGATTTTTGTTCATCCTTGTTTCACCCATAACCCTCACACAAGGCTTTACACATCCAAGATGTTTAGCAAATGTTCATATTATGAATAAATAATATTTAGCCTGGAGAAGAGAAGCTCAGGGAGGACATGAGAGTGGTCTTCAAGTGAGTCAAAGGATGTCAAGTGGAGTGAGAGCTAGATTTCTTCTATTTGGGGCCAGAAGTCAGGACCAGAAGCAATGAATGGAAGATATAGGGAGACCAGTGTAGGTTGGTCAGGAAACACTATTGAACATGCATAGCTGTCCAAAGGCAGAATGCATTCCCTGGAGAGCTGGTGGGTGCCCCTTCCTTGGAGGTCTTCAATCAGAAGCCAAAAGATCACTTGTGGAGTTTTAATAGTGAGTATTCTTTATTTCCCACCCAGCTGCACTCCAGTTTCCTTCAAGATGGCTTCAGCCTTGGTACTCAGCCTTGTCAGTAGCCTCTGCCCCGGGGCCATCAGATTGGAGGGCAGGGCAAAGAGCTCTCCCCAGAGCCTCCATTGAAGGGAGAGCACCCAGACCTCAAATGTAAAATGAGGTTAATAATAACACCTTGTGGAACTAAGCAGAAAGAGCCAAATCCCTCTTCCACCACATAGCTGTCATCACCATCATCATCCTCAGAGCTGACATTTACATAGTGCTCTAAGGGTTGTAAACCCCTTCGCCTATGTCATCTTCATCCTTGTTGCTATTATTCAGCAACTCTTCTAACTCCTTCATTTTACATATAAGGAAGCTGAGACTCAGAAAAGTGACTCCTCTGGGGTCCCTCAGGTAATAAATAGCAGAGCTGGGATCTAAACCCCATCCTCAGACTCCAAAGCCAGTGGGTGCTGAGGTGCTTCTCAGTCATTCATCCACTTATTCCTCTTCATCACCCCATTTGGGATTTTTTAGGCAAAGACACTGAAGTGGTTTGCCGTTTCCTTCTCTAGCTCAGTTTACAGATGAGGAAACTGAGACAATCAGGGTTAAGTGATTCACCCAGGGTCACACAGTTATTAAGTATCTGAGGCCAGATTTGAACTTAGGGATCTGTATCTTCCTGACTCCAGACCCGGCTCTCTATCTACTGTGCCATCTAGTTGCCCCTAATTTGTTCCTTGAGTCACATGATATTATTATCTCCATCTACAAATGAGAAAACTGACACGGTTTGTAAGTATCTTGTGTCAGATTTGAGTTCAAGTCTTCCTGACTCCAAACCAATTGCTCTATCCATTCACTGCCCTATCTAGCTACACTGGAAAATGGCTAGGTCCTACCGTATTAGAGGGGATGGGCACAGTGGCATTACCCATTCTCTAATCCTTGAAGATATGGAAACTACAAAAACTGCTACTTATTGTTTTTGGTTTGGGTTTTTTTCCCTCTGTGGGACATAGGGTATTGCCTGTTCTTTTTCTCCTGGATGGCAGACTTGTTCTATTCAATCCAAAAGTGGTCTTAGATTTCCATCAAAATCAACCTTGAAATTAGTCTCAACCAGAAAACTTAAGCTTTCAGCAAGAGATGAGTTCGTATAGGCTCAACCTCCACTCATCCCATGATGTAGATTTAGACTTTCAACAATTTACCCATTTTCTACCTACCTCAACTTTTCCCTCTGCCTTTTTAGTGACTGTTTTAAAAAAAACACTTCCTTCACAGTGACTTCTCTCTATGTTTCTGGACATATGATATTCTTCTAGTTAATTGCCACCAGTAACTAAAGGACAATGGATCCAAGTGAAGAAGGTGAAATTTAATAGGGATAAATATAGAGTTCAATACAGTGATTACAAATGACAATTTACTAAGAAAAGGAGGAGAAGCATGCCTAGATAATAGTCCTCATGAAAAGTATTTGAAAAGATATAGGGTGTTAGTGAATTGTAAGCTAAATGTCAACAGTGTGTTATGGTAGCCAAAAAAAAATCTAATGCTACTTTCAGCTGCATTAGGAGTATCAGTGTCCAGAAGGAACCAGGCAAGTGCTAATTCTACCATACTGATGAATCCAGAAGCACTGTGTTTGGTTCTCAGGAATACACTTTAAGAAAGACTAAAATGGGCTGATGTGTATCAAGAAGGGGGCAACTGGAATAATGAGAAAACTGAACACATGCATTTCATTTGAAGGAACTACTGGCATTTGGGAGAAGAAATGTCTGTAAGGTCCCTTTTAAGCTATGATCCTACAAACCCAGAGAGTTTATAGGCAACCCAGAAGGTAAAATAGTCATCTTCAAGCATTCAAAGTACTGATGTGAAGTCAGATTTCTGAGAATTAAGGAAGGCATGGGAGCTAAGCTGGAAAATAGACTACTTTTTCTCAAGTTGAGAAGTAAAGAGGAAAGGGAAACTTGAAAGGATCACTGCATCAATATACAAATCACTAACAACCTGTATAAGCCCCCAGAGCTGGAGCTTGATGGGAGGACAAATCACAGAGGAAGAAATAATTGGAAGGGGCATTAGAGGTCTTCTGGTCCAGCCCTCTCATTTTCCAGATGAAGAAACTGAGGCCAAGATAGCTGTTTGCTCAGTGGTGTCCAACTCTTGGGGCTTGCCAAAGACACTGGAGTGGTTTGCCATTTCCTTCTCCAGCTCATTTTACAGATGAGGAAACTGAGACAAGCAGGGTTAAGTAACTTGCCCAGGACCACATAGCTATTAAGCATCCGAGACTGGATTTGAACTCATGAAGATGAGTCTTCCTCCACTGAGCCACCTAACTGCTCAAAGACTCAGCTGTACTCTAAGGGGGTATTGGCTGCACAGCTGCTCCACCAGAAGAGAGGAGCAGAGGGCGGTAGAGAGCAACTCGCCAAGACCAGCTGAGCATGAAGACCAGAGAAATAGGTGGAGGACCCAAGTCACCAAAGATAGCCTGTCACCCCTGGGTGTTATCTCTAAAAGGCATTGGCAGCTCTGTGAGGCAAAAAGCCACAACCACTTCAGAGGCAGAGAACCCTGGCTGTGCTGATCTCCACATGACTGCATCCCCCTATGACTGTTTCTAAGGCATCTAAGAAGCTTGATCCTGACCTGCGACCCCCTCCCCACTGGCGATTTGCTATAATGGGAGAGTTTTTCCTGGGATGCAGGAGAGATCTTGCATCTCTCTGCTCTATTGTTTAATTAGGTCTTTTCCTTTGAGCTGATGCATCCTTCGGTCGTCTGGCAAAGGAAGCACCCCAGTGGGGGTTGGCTTGCTATGGTTTTGAATAGAGCAGTTTTCAGAGGACCACAGGAGAAATGATGCTGCGGTTAGTTAAATTAAACTGAAATAAACTGAACTGAACCAACGTGAATTACCTTTTTCAAACATTTTATTTCTAGCAACTTGGGAGAGCAGAGGTACTGGCTACAGTTCAATTCTCCTCTCTCTGATAGGGGACCTGCTGGGTCCCCTGTAGGGCTATGTTAGCTTATGAAGGCTATATTTAAATACTGGGGGGTTGTCAGTTCAGAGGTGTGACATAGAGTCCGGATATGACATGACATGATAACATGCACCTGACTTTGGAGCTGTGGGATCTTTTATGGATCCCTGGGTATCTGCTGCCTTCAGACCCATTCTCAATGTGGGTTTTATTTAGGTCCATTTGTGAAGTGCCTCTGAGCTATTATGTTCATAGGAGTTATTGTTTAATGAGGTGTAAGCTGATCTGGGACTTAGCTGTTAATGTTTCCAGTTTCTTTCTTCCAGTTATAGTAAGGACTTAATAAACAGTTTCATACTCATAATGATATTCTTTCCTTATGCCTGCAAGAGGAGCTTATGGTATGCTTTCTTGCTTGGTACTCATTTAGACCTTAGAGGCAGAAAAAGAAACTCCATGTGGAGTTGATGTTAGAAAAGGAGGTACAATATTGGAGAATCAATGGCACCTGGCAGAATGAGATCTAGGTTTGGCCCCAGAAGGCATGGGTTCAAATTCAGCCTCGCCACTTACTAGCCATGTGATCTTGCATGAATTATTTAGATTTTCTGAGCCTCAGTTCCCCCATCTGTGAAATGAGAATACTTGTTCTACTCGTCTCACAAGGGTGGTAAGGAAAATGCCTTGTGAACCATGAAATGCAATATAAATGTGGCTGTTAATATCTATTTCAATCCCTCAGCTCCCTGGAAGAAAAGGGTGACACAAACAAGAGAAACTAAAAATGATCTTTGTTGTTGGATTTATTGTTGTTCAGTCATGTCTGACTCTTCATGACCCCATTTGGGGTTTTCTTGGCAAAGATACAGGAGTGGTTTGCTATTTCCTTCTCCATCTCATTTAACAGATGAGGAAACTGAGGCAAACATGGTTAAGCGACTTGCCCAGGGTCACATAGCTAGTAAGTGTCTGAGGTCCCATTTGAACTCAGGGAAGAGGAGAATTTCTGACTCCAGCCCTGGGGCTCTATACTTCATGGTGCCATTTAGCTTCCCCTTCTGTGGATTAGCCTGCAGTAAAATTGGTTGCAGGATTTTGGTGGTGAGGAGAAAGTAGAATAGACAGTTTCCATAATGTGTGATGAAAATAAACCTTTATGTAAAGTGGGCAAAAGTTCCTGTTCCTCATAGCAATGCTAATAGCTAGCATTTATATAGCACATTTGTCATCTTATCTGATCAGCCCTGGGAGGTAGGTGTTATCATTATTCCCGTTTTACAGATGAGGAAACTAAGCCTGGGAGAGGTTAGTATCTGAGGTTGACCTGATTGGAACTCAGGTCTTCCTTGAATCTAAATCCAACACTCTCAATTCACTACATCATCTGGCTACCTATATTGATCTACCATAGAGTCTGAACAACCTCTTTTCCCCTAAACTCTCGCCCCTAGATATCAGCAAGCCCCCTGAATTAAAATTTAGAATCCATTTTTCCATAAAAACAATGTTTAAAGGGCTGCTTGTGTTACTCAGTACAATTAAGCCTATGGTTTAACCATATCATATATTAATAGACTTCTGTGGGCTAACATAGGAAGCTAAACACTATTTATAGAACAGCTGGTATGACCAACCACCTTATAGACACCATTCTCACTAAGATGTGTACAGGGTATCAGATATCTCTTACTGTAGCTTCTGTTTGTAATAGATATACCCCCCAAATTTTTTGATCCCACAAACTAACATTTATTAATTACTTGTTACGCCCAGATGAATGTGTTAGACGCTGAAGGAGGTACAAAGTTTACCTACCCACCATCCTCACCTTCATGGTGCTTACAGCTGATAAGGAATAAGATAACATGTTCAAATAATCATAATACTCAGAAAGGTAAAAAGCAAAGTACTAAGGGAGGTCTCAGGTTTCATGCGGGGTAGAGGGGTGGTGAGGGAACAAAAAATAGACTGTCATAGATTACCTGTCACTACTAAGCTGTCTCACAGTGTCTTCCTCATACTGCCTGCTTTTTCCTCTCGTAACTCTGTTGTGAATTACAGTTCTGTCTGTACCAATTCTTTGTTTTCAGTTTAATTTTTAAATTAAACTTATTTTATTTTTATTTAGCTTTTATTTTTGGAGGGAGGAGGGCAGGGCAATTGAGGTTAAGTGACTTGCCCAAGGTCACACTGCTAGTAAGTGTTAAGCGTCTGAGGTCACATTTGAACTCAGGTTTTCCTGACTCCAGGGCCAGTGCTCTATTCATTGAGCCACCTAGCTGCCCCAGTTTAATTTTTTTATTGAATCCTCTGGGATGTTTTTGTTTGTAGTACAGGGATTTGTCATATGATTGTTTACAAAAGATCATAAATTTCTGGTATAGTCTAGTCTAATCATGTCTTTCTAGGTATCTGTTGGATACGAAATCCGTATGTCCAGTAGTAATACTATTGCATGGTTTCTACCCTTTCATTACATAATCTGCAGTGATCATTAAGGCTGAGTTTCTAAAGGATCACTTCTCTAATTTTTGGTGGCAATGACCTGGTCCTGAATTGCTATCATAAACTCCTCCAATTTCTGTAAACAAATCCTCTTGATTCAACCATTTTGTTGTTATTGTCGCTCATGTAACAATAATATAGGATTTTAGGGCTTACAAAGCACTTTTATGTGTGTTCTCTCATTTGAGCTTCTCAACAATCCTATGATTTTACAGTTGAAGAAAATTGAGGATCGAAGAAGTTAGATGACTTGTCCAGAGTCACCTAGATAATAAGTGGCAAAGGGAGAATTCAGACTTAGGCTTTCAGGTCTTCCAGTGCTGCATTCCATCCACTTCACCAGCTAACTACCTCCTTCATAGACATGTTGTTGGTCAAGTTCATGTGGATGTCAATCATGGAAGCCCTTTGGATTCCGCACTTGGGTCTTAGCTACTTTATAGACTCTCCAGATCCAGTTGTAGTCAACAAATCTGTTCGCATAGGTTTGTGGTAATTGTTTACTTTTACTTTGTAAAACAAGATACGTTTTTTCTATACATTTTAAAAAGTGTTCCTGTACATTTTTAACCTTTTTTTATCATGGGCTCTGTCAATGTCTCTCTATTCTCTTCCTTCTTATTGATGAAGAAGTTTCAAATCTTTTTATAGCTGCCTTGGAGCAATGAATTCTGTATTTCATTAATATTTCATGGGTTTTATTTGGACATGTTTTAGATTCATAGTTGGCTTAGGTGTTAGTTACTCTAAATGTATTCTTCCTACTAACCTTTGACTACAGGTTACTAGTCAGGCTCTTAATATACTTCACTTCAGCCTTGACAGCCCTGTGTTTAATGGGTCTTGCTTAGAGAATATAGAGACATTTATAAGAGTGATTTTCTTCCATTGGTGAAATTTGACCTCTTCATTCATAGCCTTCAGTCTCTATTTTTCCTTGGCACACATTAAGAATTTTACAATTTTCAAGTCCAAGTGGCATTTCTTTATACCACTAGAAAAAGTTACTAAAGCTGTTTAGTGTGTGGTGGATTTTTTTTTAGTGGAACCATATAATTTGATGGTATGCATGGACATCAAGTGACATTAATACTGTCATCATCTCATTTTCCTCATTTTTTTTGCTAATCATTTTTATTTCTTTGTTTTTTTGCAAATACAATAAATTTATTTACATTTAACTTTTTTTTTGAGTTTCAAATTCCCTTCCTTCTGCCCCTCCACCCACTGAGAAGGCAAGCAAAATTATATCAATTATTAATGTAAAGTCATGCAAAACATATTTCTATATTAGCCATAGTGCAAAAAACACAGAATAAAAAGCAAAAAAAAACCATAAACAAAGTGGGGAAAAGTATGATTCAATCTGCCCTCAGAGTTTAACAAGTCTCTCTCTCTGGAGGTAGACAGCAGTTTTTAACCACTGCGTTTTTTTCCCCCATCTTTTCTGAAGTATAGCTAGGGATGATGCTAGGACAAGTCATTCCCTGGCTATTATTCTTTTCTATTTAATGTTCTGCAAACTATGGCATAGGTAGAGAAGAATGACCACTTTTATGATAGTTAAGTTAAATTAAGCATTTACTGTGTATGTGGCACTGGGGACAAAAATACAATGAATGGAACAAACCCTACTGACAAGAAACTTGCAGTCTAATGAGATATAGATATAGATACATATATATACATATATATGTATACATATATATAAGGAGAATTAATATAAATAAAAACAAAATGGTTGATGTTAATGTCAAGGTTAATGTCTTTTCACTTTAATGACTAGAGCAGGATCAGAGTACATGGAAGTATAAGAAATGCTGCACTGAATCAAACCACTGTAGTAGTTGGCTCAGAATTCTGTTCCTGACAGTGGCACCCAGGAACGTTTAATTGAAGAGCATGGTATTTGTCCTCTCGGACATTTACTTCAAAAGCTTAGGAATGTGCTCCAAATGGCACTAAGTTCTCCTTAAAAGACAGACCATTAGGGATCAATCATCCATGAAAGATATGATCTCAAAATGTGAGTTCTAGCTTAAGCCAGAAGTTTGTAATGGTGTTAACTTGTTAAAAAATGGGCAGCCCCTTCCAGATACCTATCATGCCCTGAAGACTGTCCTGTTTCCATGGAACAAGAAAAGAAAAGGGAATGTTACCTTTCATTTGAATGATGACCATATGCTGTGTAAATCTGGAAATGTTCTCTCTGAGGCCCAATTTAAGGACTCAATAATAACAGCTTGTGAATAGTGTTTTATGGTTTATAAAACATTTCCTCTCAGTCTCTGGTCTCTAATAGGGGAGCTTTTTGCTTATCTTGCTTGTAACCAGACCACCATGACAATTCCCCAACATTACACAATCACGACCATCCCTCATCTTTCCATCTCACTTCTTTATATAGCGTCTTCCTCATTGGATTGAGGGCAAGGACTATTTTGCTTGCTTATTTTTGTATCCTCAGCACTCAGCATGGTGCTTATCTCACAGTAAGTACTTAACAAATGCTTTTTCATTCATTCATGTATCCATCCATTATCTCCTAAACCCATTCTCTATCTCATATATCATACTTCCTCCCATCCACTCATGTCATGGCTTTCATTATCCTTTCAGAGTTGTAGCATGCTCTGATCATGCCCAGCAAGGCTTAGTGTCTCATCTAAGACCAGACTTTTTTAACCTTTTTTGTCATGGACCCTTTGTCGGTCTGTTGAAGCCAATGAACTACCTCTCATAATAATATTTTAAGTGCATAAAATACATTGGATTACAAAGGAAATCAATTCTATTGCAATATTGTTATCAAAGTATTAAAAAAGTTGGGGGCACAGCAGGAAGAAAAACAAAGGAATTTTTTCATTATGATTTTATTTGTAAATAAATATTTTTTAATGCTAGGAAATTCTACTCTCTGAGCTATAAGGTATTCATTTGTGAAAAGTCAAGTTGCATGTACAGTAATACTATTTGTTCAAAGCTTCTAGTGAAGAGGAACACATTTTTCAAACCTTGCATGTGACACACAAGTGATTTGTTCTGAGATCTGGCCTTTTGCCACCACAAGACCATGGTCCTGCATAGGCAATTCAAATACGATATAGCTGGCCGTATGGTACCCGCCATGCATGATTGTTGTAAGGTTCAATGAGTTTATGTATGTAAAGCCTTTTGCAAACCTTAAAGTGATTTACAAAGGTCAGCCATTATTATCAGGAGGAGAAGGAGCAGCAGCAGCAGCATCGTCTCTAAACAATGCCTCAAACACGATAGGAAAAGATGAATTTGTATATGGGGAGAGGGAGAGGGATTTGTATATATGTATATACAGGGGGAAGGTAGCAGACAAGTAAGGACAGGGGTGGAGAAGTAGGTATTCATCAACTGGAGAATGACCAAACAAACCATGCTATAGGAATGAGACAAAATACTATTCTACTCACAAGAAATGATGAATAAGAAGAACTAAGAAAAACTTGTGAAGACTTGCATGAACTGATGCAGAAAGAAACTAGGTAGAGCCATAAGAACAATGACCACATTTTGTCAAGGAAAATAAAATTCAAAACATCAGAACTCTGATCAGTGCAGGGACCGGTTATGACTTCTGAGACCTGACAGTGAAGCACACCCCATTCTCTCAGTAAAGAGGTGGTAGAATACAGGTGCAGAGTGGGGCATATGTTTTCAGACACAGTGAATGTTTTCATTAGTTTTGCTAAACTTTCTTTGTTGCAAAAGAAGATTTAATTGGTTGAGGGTGGGACAGAGAGGGGAAGGAACGAGGAAGTGATAAAAAAAATGTTTTAAGCACTAGTGAAACTTCCCTTTCTTCTTTCTTTACTTCCTTTCTTCCTTCTTCCCTTTCTTTCTTTTTTCTTCCTTTTCCTTTCTCTTTTTTTCTTCCTGCCTCCTTCTTTTTATTCTTTCTTCTCTTCCTCCTTCCATTCCATCCTTTCTTATCTTCTTTCACCCTTACTTCCTTCCATCCCTCCATCCTTCCCTTCTTCCTTCTTTCCTTCCTTTCCTTCTTTCTTTCAAAAAGTACTCCAGATTACAGATACTGATGATGGTTTTAGGGTTTCAGGTCATGATTGTTAGTGTTCAATTGACTTCAGTCATTCTCCATGACCCCATTTTCTTGGCAAAGACAACAGAGTGGTTTGCCATTTTCTTCTTCAGCTTATTTTTTTTTAACAGATGAGGAACTGAGGCAAAAAAGGGTTAAGTGACTTTCCTAGGGTCACATAGCTTGTAACTGTCTGACACCAGATTTGAACTCAGGAAGATGAATCTTCCTGGCTCCAGGGCCAGGGTTCTATCCATTGTGCAACCTAGCCACTCTTGGGTCATACGCTTAGCTCACAGCATTTTGTTGGTCATTAGCCATGAACAAACCATGTGGGGAAATAAAAATAAGTGTCTGGAAGCTGTTGTCTGCTAGAGGGGAAGGAGAGGAAGAACAGCATTGACTTTCAAGGCAAGCAGGCCTCTCTTTTATGAAGAGCATCCCACCCAATGTGTTCCCACTTGGCATAACTTCACTACCATATTTTTCTTGGAAGAACACCATGCAAAATCTCCCACCCACCCAAGAAATGAAATCTTTTCCTTCTTTGGACAGACATTTTATAGAGATTTGATTTCTTTATGCTCTATAAACATACGTTGGTGTTCCTTACCTCCCCTCTTTTCCCTCCCCTAACCAACCCTAATAAATGGAAGAGTTGTGTTCTAATGGAAATAGATCTGGACTAGGAGTTGGTGGTGCTTCTCAATCCTTGCCTCTTGGCCTACTCCCATAAGCAAACCAAAAGAGAATACAAAGGCAGTTATCCAAATGAAATAACAGCTGCACTCTTTGTGCCTCAGCAATATCTGTGAGAAATGCCTTTATTATATTCCCCTCAGAATGTAATCATCCTGAGGGCAGACTGTTTCATTTTTGTCTTTGTATCTCCAGGGTCTAACCCAGTACCAAGTACATTGTGGGCACTCAAGAAGGGCTTGTTGAATTGAATTGAATTCATGTTCCTGTCTACTTTTTTCCCTTAGCTAGAGAACAGGCAAATCACTGTCTAAATGGGGAAATGGGGGGAGGAGGAGGGGAGAGAGAGGCAAGGTGCCTTAGTCCTTTGAGCTTGGGTAGTTAGGTAGAATTGTGGATGGACAACTAGATTTGGAGTCAAGAAGACCTGAGTTAGTTCAAGGAGAGCTGGCCCAGGGCAGACATATTCTCTACCCATAAAGTAGAAAAACAAGGCTACTATTTATAGGATCTTGAGATTTCTGCAGGGAGGGATATCTCCTTCTTAGAAATTCTCTTGATTAGGATCATCAGTGGCCAGTCCAAACAGAAGGGGTTGGGAATAGTAATCTGAGCCAGTATTTGAATGGCAATACCTCCTGAGACTACCCTTGGATTCTCTCCTCAATAACTAAATGCCAACAACCTTGAGGTCAGTGAATGTTTAGTCTGGGCCTGTTGCTATGTTGAGCTCTGTGGTACTGTTGCCTGGCCACTGGGGTCTCAGCCTCCTGCAATAAGGAAGCTGTCAGGCAGTAATTCAGCAGAGAGCTTATAGCCAAAGGGCTTGTTGTATGATAGAAGCGGCATGGCATTGCTCTGGGAGCTGTCAGCATTGCCCTAAACAAGCAGCTTCCAAATTACTGAGGACCTAGGATGATCATCCCTCTTGAGTCATAAAGAGGAAGTGCTAGGAAATAACTGTGAGTGGGTGGCACAGGCCATACATAGAGTAACAGGTCTGGAGTCAGAAAAGCTCATCTTCCTGAGTTCAAATCGGCTCTCAGACACTTACTAGCTGTGTGACCCTGGGCAAGTCACTTAACCCTGTTTACCTCAGTTTCCTTATCTGCAAAATGAGCTGCAGAAGGAAATGGCAAAACCACTCCAGTATCTTTGCCAGGAAAAGTCGCAAAGAGCTGGACGCAACTGAAAATGTCTAAAAACAGCAAAACATCCATGAAAGAGGTGCCTTCACTGAGAATTTAAGTGGAGCTTCTAAGAAGGGAAATCATGTAACATTCTTGCCAGGCCATCAGCAGTAAAGATTGACCTACATGCTCAAACTCTGAGAACTCTAGTCTTTGGTGATCTGAATTCGGCTGGTGAAGCCACCCCATTCTTCCCATAACCAAAACGTGAGCCAATGAATGCTTTTTTCTTGCTTCACCATTTCTGTTTGCTTCTTCCATATCCCTTCATTAAAGACAATATATCTTGGTAAAATTATTATTAAATTCTCTTCTGACTAGAAAAAGATCTTCACAGCATTCCTTGATTTTTCTCTTTTCTTTCTTCTTTTGCAAGGAGGAAGATGCAAAAAAAAAAGTCAAAATCAGTGAGCAGTGCTCAAAAAACTACCTCAGAATGCCAACAAAAGTGACATTGCACCTTCATTCTCAGTTTTAAGCAGAGTAAAAAAAAATAATGGAAAATCCCATGCTGATGAAAGGAAAGGCTAAACAGAAGCTTCCTCCAAGCCCTTCGAACACCAAGATTCTCTGATGCCCCAAAGCACCAGTGCCAAAATTCTATAACCAATCAGGAAGACTTTTGTCTCTTAAGAAAAAAGTTCAAGTCAAATTCGAAAAGTGATACAGCCTGAAACTTGTGAGACAGCCAAGGTTAAATTATGCTGTGATTATTTTCAATTAAGGGTAAGAAAGTTGCCAAATTATACCTGGGTATTCATATATAAATTATAAATGGTTTGTCACTTTTTATATATAATAATTAGATGTTAGTGATTTTATGCTTCATAGTTTCATGAAAGTTATATTTTATGTGATGTTACCATTGGAGGAAAAGTCATAGTCTCTCCCCTATGTTCATTCATGTCTATAAGAAGCAATTTTTTTCTCCCCCCCCTTTTTTGGAGGGGGAAAGGCAGGACAGTTGGGGTTAAGTGACTTGCCCAAGGTCACATGGCTAGTATTGAGTGTCTGAGGCTGAATCTGAACTCAGGTCCTCTTGACTCCAGGGCTGGTGCTCTATTTACTACGCTACTTGGCTGCCCCAGCATTTTTTTTCTTACTAGTATCTTTGCCGTCTATGTGCATAGGTCACTGCATTGGGTACAAAGGAGACAAAAAAGTCTAACATATTGTCTGTGCCCTTTAGCTTCTTACAAATAAATTTTAAAATAAGCAACAATACGGGGCAGCACAGAGGGTAGAGGTAGTCAGGAAGGCAAATCACCTTTGTGGTCACAAAGGAAGTAGACAGGCAAACTCTTCCTGAGTTTTCTCTTTCTGGTGGTCTTATAAAGATAGAATCTCTTGGTTCATTTATTAAATGTGTTGATTAAGTTTCTACTATATGCAGAGCACTATGCCAGGGGCATATCTCTTTCCTCAAAGACCATTCATTTTATTGTGCTAGTCCATTGTCCCATGCCAAGGGTGAGGCAGTCTGTCCATGTCCACAAGTTGGTCTGTCAGCATGGACATCAGGATCACTCTATCCACATGTATCTGTAAGGAGTCTGGATCAGATCTATGAGAGATGAAGTCACTCTGTCCAGCTGTGCCCATGGAAGTCAGTTAGTCTGGTAAGGTCCACAGAGGAGGAGAATGGAGGTTTAACTATACGTCCTTGGGTAAAGTCCCTTCCATCAGAAAGAAATCTTTAAGGTAATCAGAGAATTTAAGAGGATTTTACATCTTCTCTTCTAAGGGTCTAGATTGAAAAAGTAGTCTCTGTCCTCATAGAATGCACAGTCCTGTAGAGGAATATGACATAAATATTGCTAACTATAATGCAAAATGATACACGTGAGATAATGTGGTGTCATGGACAAAGATCTGGCCATGGAATTAAGAAGGCTTTGCTCTGATATGTACTGGCTACGTGACTTTGGGTAACTTATTTAACCGAGTATTCTAGGTAACTCTATAAATAGACTATGGGTTGTATAAGAAGTACTGACCTGCTTTGGAAGAATTTGTTCATCATAGCAGTGAAATCCCATAGGATCATAGATTTTTGCTGCAAAGTACTTTTAGAGTTCATCGGTACAACCCATTTATTTTTTAAAATGTTAATTGTATTTTATTTTTAATTACCAAACATTGTTTTGTTTCCCTTCCATCCTTCCCCCAGTGGGGGAAAAAAATAAAAACAAAATCTTTGTGAAAATATGTGCAATCAAAAGAGATTCCCACATGGACCACATTCCAAAAATGTATGTCTCATTCCATATTTTAACCAATCCCCTCTCTGTTGGAAAGTGGGTAGCTAATGTTTCCTCATTAGCCCTTTGGGATCATGGTTGGCCATTGCATCGATTGGAGTTGTAAAGTCTTTCAAAGTTGTTTGAAATATAATAGTATATCAATTTTATATAATTATAATCTTAATGTAATATTTGCCATTATTGAATAATTTTAAGCTATTTTTATTATTTTTGCTATTATTTTACCATTATTACATAATTACTATTTTTCCATAGTTTGCTATTATTGTATAAATTGTTCCCCTGGTTCTGCTTCCTTTACTCTGTATCAATTCATATGTGGCTTTTCAGGTTTCTTTAAAACAATGTCTTTTACCATTTTTTTCATGGCACAGTAATATTCCATTACATTCAAGTGCCTTGAGAATACTGTCCTTCCTTAGTCATCAGTCCCTGCAAACGCTCTCTACATTCCCATGAGAGAAAATCATATGCTGAGAGATGTCCAAATAATAACTAATTCCCCACAAGGAAGTCTTATAAACACACTATATATGTGGAGTTAGTTATCCTTCTCACTTTTTTTCATTGCAAGACAGAAAATGCCAGCTGCCCTTAGAGAGACTCATCATATACACTGAAAATTTTAATAAGTTACACCTGTCTGTCTGAGAGTTTAAGAAAGAGATGAGGTCTCAGTCAGTCATGCTGAACACTCTCAGGTACATCCCCTAGAAGCCTGCAGCTGGGGAAACCCAAGTTCAGTTCACAGATGGTTGTTTCACTCTGGAAGGAAGCTGCCTTGTTCTTCTTTTGGGGACCCCACTCATATGGCAAGATGGATTTCCCCCCCCCCTTGACCTATGGGTAGAACATGACCTACTCTTCACATAGTGTTCCATGGGGACCAGGAGAGCAGGAGAGCCTTTCAGGGAGCAGGAAGTAGATGGCATTATTAAAGACAAATAGTCTGCCCTAGTCTTTGGGGTAGAATCTCATTGAACACCAGAGTTGCAAGGGGTCTCAGAGATTATCTTATCTAAATCTCTACCCAGTACATGGATCTACCTTAAAAATTCCTATCAAGTGGTTGGCTAGTTTCTGCTTGACCAATTGGACAGGAAAATTGTTATTTCATGAAACAGTTCATTCTCCCTTTGGACAGCTCCAATTGTCAGGAAGTTTTCCTCAATACTGAGTCAATAACTTCCTCTCTGGGACTCCGAACTATTGATCTTAATTGTCCCCTCTGGAGCCCTTTGTAACCATCTTGCCACAATCCTGGAGGCAAAGTTATCAAGTTGTAGGAGCAGGAAAAGTAGCAGCTGTAACCAGCAGTTTCTGGACCGGTGTTAAGTCGGCAGTGATAAAGCAGGTAGAGCCCTGGATGTAGGGTTAGAGGACATGGGTTCAAATCTAAGTTCTGATATTTATTCTCATTGTTTTCATTGGGCTTCTTTTTCCTCATCTGTAAAATGGAAATGTTGGGCTCAATAGTCTCAGCAATCCCTATTGGACTGAAGTCAGTGCTCATTGTACTAGAATTGCAGAAATCACATTTTGCCAGGGAAGGGAGCCAGGAGAGACCTCCCTGATGACGAAGAGAAGTGAGGCTTTTGCTCCGCACCTGGGTTGTTTCTCCATCTCTATTTGTGCTTTTCTGTATTTGTAGATTCCTGGAAATGTATTGTTTGATGTTCTCTTCAACAAACTCCCTGAGGTCTTAGACCCAGACTGCCTAAGTACTGAACCCTCAGGCCGTGGGATCCTGACCAAAATCACAACAACAATAATCATTGACCCTCAATAGAAAACAACCTCATTGATTTACTGATTCCTAAACTAAGTTGAAATTTAAATAATTTCACTGAATTAAGAACCAATCACTCAGTATTAAATATGTGCTGGGCACTGTGGTAGACATTAGGAAATATGAATACAGAAACAAGATAGGTCTTGCCCTCAAGGAGCATACATTCCACTGCATGGACATATATGTTCATAGAAAAGAAAATACAGGATATATACAGAATAAATACAATGTGATCTGGGGAGGGAGAGAGGCAGGGAGGATGTTTCTCTCCCAAGCACCTTCTCTCATTAAAGAGAGGGCCCTTGAGCTTAACCAGCTCAAGGAAGGAGGTCATTAAAGGCACAGGTTGTGCATAGGAGTCCAGACTGTCTGGAGCATAGAATGCACAAGGGGAAAAGTGAGTCTGGAGCCAGATTCTGGAGCACTTAAAATGTCAAATGGGAGTTTCTATTTTATCTTAGAGACAAACTCATGGAATTTATTTAGAGTTGTGAGGCACTTCACCAGTCATTCAATTCAAGCTAAACCTGAAAAGAATCCTAACTCTAACATATCCAAGAAGTGGTCATATAACTTTGCCTTAAAGACTTCTAGTGAGAAGGAACCAGAGACATACCAGAGTAGTTCCTACCAACTCTAGAAAGCCAGTTGTTAAATATTCAGTATGAACATTTCACTTTGGAAATCAGCAAACTCTACACATCAGGGCTTGCTTTATTTTTTTTAATTATCTAGAATTAGGAGAAAACCTTAAAATACAGAATAAATTTAAAAGTATGACCAGGATACAGTTTTCTTTTTTTCTTTCTTTCTTTTTCCCTCAGAGAGCTGGCTGTTTAACATTTACCAGCACAGCCCTTGTGAGAACCCACCACCTCCAGCAGCAGCCCAGTTTGGGTCAGCTGTAACTGCTGCTGCTGCTGCTGCTGCTGGTACCCCTTGGGGGACAAGAAAAAAAAGTCAATTTCATCTTATACATGACAGCCTTTCAAATACTTGAATGCAGATATAATTTACCTCTCCTCCCACCTTCAATTTTTGGTTCCCTTTTTCCTCCACAAAATCTCAATATGAGGTGGACTTGAGATCCTTTGCCATCATGTTTGCTCTCCTCTAAGTGGGCTCCCTCCTATCACTGCCCTTCCTAAGCTACACTGCTTAAAACTGAACACAACCTTCATAGGTCGTCTAGCCAGGAGACAGGGTGGCAGAATCTTCATCTCATTTCTGGAAGAGGTAGAACTAAACAAGCAGCCCAAGGTTGTCTTGACTTTTTTTGGCAGCCACATGCCTGCTGCTGACTCATACTGAGCATACAACTCCATAAAATGTCAAATGGAGGAGTCTAGATTTGATTGCAGAGAAAGACCGAGATCTTTTTTCCTACCAGTTCCTTTCTAAACAGGCCCCCTCACCCTATTCTACACTCATTAGACTGATTTCTTTAACCCAAGTATAAGAGTTTACCTTTTAACCCTATTGAATTTCGTTGGATTAGATTTCAGCCCAACGCTTTAATGTGAGGGTATCTTTCAAGATTCTGATTCTGTTATCCAAGGCATTCGCTGTCTTTCCCAGATGAATCTCATCTGTAAATTTAATGAGTATGCTACCCATTCCTTTGTCTAAGAAATTAATTTTGTAAATTTAAAACCATACAGGGCCAAATGCAGATCCCTGGGACATTCCACCGGACACCTCCTGCTAGGTCAACATTGAGCCCTTAGCAATATCTTTGAGTCTAACCATCCAACCAGGTTTGAGCCCATATAATCACACTATCATCTAGTCTGCATCAAAGCTTTCCTCTCCTTATATTTCATAAACCCCAGGAGAGTGTGGTCATTTCTCTGACTCCCCCCTCCCTCTCTGCTTTTTCCCCATGATTATCATCATTCACACTCCCAGAAACCAGTGATTCCCTATTAGTTACCGTATTAATATGTTGCATTGAATTTCCCTCTTTTTGGCTCCTCCACCTTCTGAAGGATGAAATTGTCTTGAGGGGGATCAGGAAGTTATTAGCTATTCTACTTTGGCAGAAAAGGTTCCAGCAGATGGGAATAGGGAGCAGTGAAGTTTCTGGAGCATAATAGTGACACAGACAGATATATATTTTAGGAACAACACTTTGACAACCGTGTGAATAGTGAAAGACAGATTACAGGAAGGTCAATCAAGGGTTAATAGTCTAAGTAAGAAATGATTAAGACCCAAACTAGGTAGCTGTGGCTTGATTATAGAGAAGGAACCAGACATTAAGAGATGCTGAGGAAGTAGAACAGACAAGTTATTTTGTTTTAAAATCTAGAAGCTTGTTTTCTGTTTTCTCTTTATCTTTTTAAATTTTTTTTGAGATACAAGGAAAAAGAGCATCAGGCAAAGAATAGTGGAAAGCAGAAGACCAGGGTTTTTAGCTCTACCTCAATCTTGGAAAAGTAATTTCCCTTCTCAGGGCCTCAGGTTCCCTATCTATAAAATGAGAGAGTTGGACTAGTTCAGGATTCTTAACCATGAACCTGTGTTTACACAGACATATATAATATGATAATATAATATAATATAATATAATATAATATAATATAATATAATATAATTAATATAATATAATTAATATAGATAGATAATTGTATTTAATATAATTTCTGTCCTTTGTAATCCTGTGCATTTGATTTCATATATTGAAAAGTAATTTTCCGAGAATGGCTTTATCTGACTGACTGCCATAGAGATCCATGACAGAAAAAAGCTAGAACCCCAAGACTAGGTTATGTCTTTCATCACCCTTAAAATCTATGGCTTGTTGATTCCAGAAAACTAATGTAAACTAGAATTAAATGTGCATATTGTCAAAAAAAATGTGCATATTGTCTAAAACTATTGTCCTGGTAGTCTGGGATTTCGGTTTGTTGGATAGTTTTATTATTTATTAGTCTAGTGAGGCATAGGAAGTCTGTGATCTGATTCGAGGGGTACATACACCACTAAAATAGTAGACTGTATGAAGTAAGAACTATAGTATTAAGTGAGTATCGAATCTCATGTTCAATTCTTGTTGTGTGATTCTGAGTAAAACCATGTAATGCCTCAGTTTCTTTACCCATAATTGAGGGGCCTCTAAGTTCCCTTCCACACCTAAGTCTATAATGCTATGAACCTACAAATATTCTCCAGGTGAGAATATTCCATCAGGCTCATACTCACTTTGTCAGAGCTGCGGGCTCCCCTGCCCCAGTCTTTCAACAGCAGCGGGCGTACTGGGGAGTCTTTACTCTGTAATTTTTTCATTTGTACCTTTGCTGTCTTGTTTTTAAGCCAGGAACGGACACCAAGAAACAGCCAGGTGTTGGATCATGAGTGCAAGAGCCCATGAGCAATTCTCTATTTTCATCCCACCCCTGGTTTCCTGGTAGGCACACAAATTGCTGTCAGCTAAAATAGAAACGAATCCTGGCTAAACTGTCCCCAATCTGCTGAGATCTGCACCAAAGGAGGAGGGGAACCTTCAGCTGTACAAGGTGACTGAGCTTAATGGGCTAGAAAGGAACTTCCTTTCTATAACTGCCCATGCAGCTAGAAAAACTTCAGAAAGGCACCTCTTCTGACCTTTGGTTCATGTCAGGCCTTATCCTCAGGCCCTCCTGAACACAGCTTATCAAATGAATAGGACGTTTGGGCTACTTGGGCATCTGAGCCTAGAAAGAAGGAAAAGATGAGGCCCATCTGCCTCCATCTCATTCCCCACTGCTCTTTCCTCATGCAGGCTACAGCCATGGGAGAAATAACTCTCAACAGGCTGAGTAAATTAGCACCAGTGCTCTTCTGCACCAGGTCCACCTACTACTATATTCTTATCCCTCCTTGAAACTGGACTGTGATTGGGAACTGCCAGCTGGGAAAACTGCCAGTGCAAGTCAGTAGTTTCTCTGAGACATGTGAGGCAGCTAGGTGGACCCATAGAGCATGGCCTTAGAGTCAGAAGACCTTAGTTCAGATACTTACTAGCTGTGTGACCCTGGGCAAGTCACTTAATCTCTGTGCCTTGGTTTCCTGATCTGTAAAATGGGAATAATTATAGGCCCTGTCTCCCAGGTTGTTGCAAGAATCAAATGAGTTATTCTCTATACTTTTACTATTATTATTATTATTATCATTATCATTATTATAGATTTGCCTCAAGCACTGAGAATCTGAATAACTCTCCCAGAATCACACGGCAATTTTTTTTTTCTCTTCCTGGTCCTGAGGCTGGCTCTCCTTTTAAAGCCCCTCAAATGTTATCTTATCTGGGAAGTCTGTTCTTCAGTGGGTCAGCAATAATCTCCCTCCTAAGAATTCCCATAGAACTTTATTTTGCAAGTGTCCCATGAATGTCTGTAAAAGTTTGTCATGGTTATCTGTCTTTATATCTTATTCCCAAACCAAACTGTAAACTTTATGAGTGTGGAGATCTAATCTTATATAAATGTCACCTCCCTGTGCCTAGCTCAGTGTCCTGAGTAAGCTTAACCTTTGTTGGCTAAATAAATGAGACATTTATGGAACAGCTAGGAGCCTCAGGATTAAAGCACCAGCCCTGGAGTCAGGAAGACTGGAGTTCAAATCTGGTTTCAGGCACTTAACTAGCTGTGTGACCCTGGGCAAGTCATTTACCCCTATTTTCCTCACTTTCCTCATCTGGAAAAAGAAATGGCAAATCATTCTAGTATCTTTACCAAGAAAATCTCAAGTAGGGTCACAGAAAGTTGGACATGACTGAAAAAATGACTAAACAGACATATATCACATTTATATGGCACCTATGGTTATAAAAACCCTTTGCTTTCTTTATCTCATTTGCTTCTCTAAACAGCTGTTGTGGGTGGCAGGTGGTACCTTATCCTCTTTCAGTTTTAAGCAAATTCCTTTTTTTTGGAGGGGAGAGGTGAGCATTTCGGATCAAGTGACTTGCCCAGGGTCACACAGCTAGTAAGTGGCACATGTCAAGCATCAAGCCAGATTTTAACTCAGGTCCTCCTGGACTCCAGGGCTGACGCTCTATTCACTGTGACATCTAGCCACCACCTAGCTGTCCCTTCTTTCAGTTTTAAAGGTGAAGCTCAGAGATGTCCTCCCCAAGGCTACTTTGCTAGTTTCATGGACAGCCTGAATTTGAATCCAGATTTTTCCGTTTTAAGTGTGGTGTACAAGCCACATTCTTGAAATTTAAAGATTTAGCAGCTGAATTAGTTATGGCAGACAGTGATTTATGGAGCCCAGAGAGTCCTGATGCCAGGCCTTGATAGAGCTCTGTAAATAATCCCTCAGATGTAACAAGAACCAAAACAAACACCGAGTCCAACAATGGAGTCCAATAGGGAGAAAGTGAAGACTGGGTTAAAGGGACAGCCGGCCTCAAGAAATCCCACCGCCCTGGCCCTCGGTATTTTATTTCATGCATCTCTCTTCCCCAATTCTGCTACAAAGTCTTGGTGAAGGTTTAATACAGTAAGTCTAGGGCCAGAAATGGGTTGTGCTAAGCAATGGTGTTTTATGATTCAATCGGATACTCCAGATCACTTAAATAATTAAACTAAAGGGAAGTGCACAGACTAGTGCACTAGGACTTAACTCAGAGTCAGAGGACCTGGATTCAAATTCTCCTCTGATGACTTATATGCTTGATGTTGGGCAAAACATTTCAATTTCTTTGGGCGTCAGATTCCCCATCTATAAAATGGAGGTTTCTGAGGTCCCTTCCAGCTTCCACTCTCACTCTTAACTTCAGCCCTGTGTTTCCTAGCTTAGGACCTTCTTAAGTACTATAGACTGCCCTTCAAAGGGAAGAGAAAGTGGCTGCATCATCGGAACCCATATGGCTTTCTGGGCCATCTTCCAGTGGCCTCCCTGGGCACTTTCACAGTGGAAAATATCTCTCTCTGCGGCAGTTATCTTGAACCAGGAGAGACAGAGACATCTGCATATATGATTGCGGAATGTATACATTCGGATGGCATTGTGACATATAGCTTACCAGATTATCCACGCTCGCTAGGGAAAGATGTCACTTTTATCAAACTTTCTGGCCTGACTTGAGCTTCAAAAGGCTAACATTTCACCTCAGCTAAAGCCATCCCAACTGAGAAAGTGGGGGATAGATGGGCACAGTAGATTGAGAGCTAGATTTGGAGTGAGGAAGACAAGAGTTAGAATTCTACCCCACAGACTTAGTAGCTGTGTGACCTTGGTCAAGTCATTTAACATTTGGAAGTCTTCGTTTCTTTATCTGTATGATGAGGGTAATAATAGCACCTACTTCTCAGGGCCATGAGGGATAATGTCTAAAGTGCTCTGCAATGCTGTAAGTATAATGTAAGTTTTAGTTAGAGTAATGAGAACCCTGACTTTGGAATCAGAAGACCTGAGAAGGAGCCCTGGACTTGCTACTTCATAGCCTTGTGGCCTGGGAAAGTTACGCAATATTTTGTCCCAGTTTCCTGATTGACAAAGTAAAGATAACTTTATTTGTACTGCCCTCCCAGATGGGCTTTTATGCAAACCGAATTAGATCATGGATCTGAAGTGCTGTGGAAGGAAGGAAGGAAGGAAGGAAGGAAGGA
>CM053593.1:351056555-351072248 GCA_028646575.1 Pseudocheirus occidentalis | reverse complement strand
CCATATCAGCATACTTATAGTTACTGTAGGCATTGTGAATGCTGCATTGCTGATACAGGACTGAAGGGCCTGGAATATGATATTATGGAGATCAAGGAAACTAGGATTAAAACCAAGAATCACTTACCCAGCAAAACTGAGTATAATGTTTCAGGTGAAAATATGGTCATTCAATGAGGAGAAGGACTTTCAAGCATTCTTGAGGAAAAAAACGGAACTGAATAGAAAATTTAACATTCAAATACAAGAAGCATGAGAAGGTAAACATGGAAAAGAAATGATAAGGAACTTATCAAAGCTGAACTATTTACATGCCAACATGGAAAAATGATTATTGTAATTTATGAAACTTTTCTCAGTATAAAGATAGGTGACAGGAATATAAATGTGTGTGTATGTATGTATGTATGTATATATATGGGGGTGTGGGGGTGTGGGGGTGGGGGTGGGTATGTGTGTGGGTGTGTATGTATATGTCTATATAGGAGTGTATATATGAATATAAATACATATGTGAGTGTGTGCATATATGTGTACAGGTATACACAGACAGAGGGCACAGGATCAATTGAACAGGAAGGGGTGATATTTTAAAAGGAGAAATTGAGAGGTGAGAGAGGAATAGAATGAGAGGAGACAGGGAGAGACAGAATGGGGTTAATCTCATATAGAAGAGGCAAGGGATAACTATTACAATGGAGGGGACTAACAGGCAGGCAAAAGGGAATGGGTTAACTTTACTCTCATTGAATTTGGCTTAGGCAAGGAATGACATACACTTTAAATTGGGTGTCTTACCCTACAGCAGAGTAGGGGGGAAGGGCATGAGGGGAGGATGATGGAGGGGAAAGCAGGGTAGAGTCACACACTTCTGTAAAGGGACAGGGACAAAGTAGAGAATAGAACAAGGAGGGGGGCAGACAGGGAAGGAGGGAAATATAGTCAGTGTTTTACAATATGTCCATTGTGGAGACGTTCTGCATAACTATGCATGTATAGCCTGTATTGAATTGCTTGTCTTTCCAGTGGGGGTGGGTGATGAGGGAGAAAGGGATAGAATCTTGAGTTTAAAGTTCTATAATCAAATGTTAATATATATATATATGTATATATATACACATATATACATATATAAAATTATTATTATTTACATGCAACTGGGGAATAAGATATACAGGCACTGGGATAGGGAGATCCATCTTGCCCTACCAGAAAGTCAGAGGGGTGATGATGGAGGATATAGGACAGAGCAGATTGGGGGAGGGGTGTACAGTGGGATCGCTGTTTTGGGGTGGTGGGTAGGGGAAAGTTGGGGAGAAAAATTGTAACCTAAAATCTTGTGGAAATGAATGATGTAAACAGAAAATAAACAAAAGTTATTATATAAAATATATAATATATAAATATATAAAAGTTATTATATAAAAATTTTAAATTAATTAATTAATTAAAAAGAAGAAAAAAAGAAAATGAAAAATGAACAAACCATATTGGTATGACACTGGTAGGTTGATACTGTGGAATGTACATGATCCTATCAGCTCCTTCCTTCCTTCTCATCAAGTCCTCCCTTGTTTCTTGTCATTGTTCAGTTGTTTTCCATCATGTCTGACTCTTCATGACCCCATTTGGGGTTTTCTTGGCAAAGATGCTGGAGTAGTTTGCCATTTCCTTCTCCAGATCATCTTATAGATGAGAAAAACTGAAACAAACAGGGTTAAGTGACTTGCCCAGGGTCACACAATTAGTAAGTATCTGAGGCCAGATTTGAACTCAGAATAAGAGTCTTCCAGGCTCTTGGCCTGACACTCTATCCACTGCACCACCTAGCTGTCCTTGTTTGTTTCTACCATGCCCCCTTTCCTTTCTCCCATCAGAGCCTGGAGATTTAATTAACCACATCCTGTTACAACAGCTGACTCACTTTTAGTCTAGGGGCAATATAATGTCCCTTAGAACCACATGGCTGTGTCATACCAATATGGTTTGTTCATTTTTCATTTTCTTTTTTTCTTCTTTTTAATTAATTAATTAATTTAAAATTTTTATATAATAACTGTTTATATGGAGTTTATACTTGATGAACATTTACTAATATAATCACAATAGCTCAAAGCCTCCAGTTAGGAAAATTCCTACCATTCAGAAAGAGATTTGGGCAGCTAGGTGGTCAAGTGAAGAGAATGTTGGACTTGGAGTCATGAAAAACTGAGTTTGAATTCTGCCTCAAGACACCATTAGTGTAACCCTGGGCAAGACTAGTTTTCATATCCATAAAACTGGGATAATAATAGCACTTACCTGCTTCTTCTTCTCAGTCTGTTCTCTTACAAGCTCATGGGTGTGACTCAAATCTTTCTTCTGGGTCAAAGATCAAGGTATTTCAAATTACTCTCAGGACTTCTAGAGAATGATCTTCATTACAGTTCTAGATCTTACTCTCTCCTCTATCACTCTTTCCTGCTTTGACCACAATGATTAAGTAAGTTTGACCAGAGTCTCATAGCCATCCTTCCTTTTTTCTCTAGGGGTTCAGTAACTCTATACTCAACACTTGCCTTATACTTGGAAATTTCAATGGACATGTTAATGCCCCTTAATAACCTTAATAACTTTGATTCCTAATTTAAATTATATTTTTCCATCTTATTGCAGCCTTTTGCCTCTCCGTCTCTACCTGTCTCTCATTCCTACTATTGTCTTTACTATTTCCTCCAGTCCCACCATTCCTCCCTGCTTCCTTCACCTTGTTCTGACCTAACTTTCATCCTCTCAAAATCACAATCAGTTCCCGTTAACTGACTGAACTTTATACCGCCCTTTATTCTGTAATCCCACCTTTTTGTCATACTACCATTCATACTTATCCAAATCCTAATCCTGAATGACTACCACCATTTATCTGCCCTGTGCCAGAAACTCCATTTGGACTCACATGATGGTGAGATTGGGTTTTGCAACAAGTAAATAACATCTAATCTTAACTGGTGTTTCTCTGTACCCACCAATACATCTACCTCTCTTTGATTTCCACTAATGTATTTCCCACGAGGTCTGTTTGAAACCTTCTCTCTTCAAGTGACCTCCAACACCCATCCTTCATCCCTCTTAGCATTTCAAAGTCTGGAGGACTAAAGAGCATACAACAGAAAGCTGAGTAAATTTATCTTCCAGTAAAAATGAGGCTCATAGCTGGACTTGTGATGTATAACATTAACATGGCTTATTATAAGCAACAACAATATGTCATGATGACATATCACAAACTCCCTAAAACAAATAGAAGGGAATCTGTTCCAGCTGAATCTCATTAGTGGCTTTTCACATTTGCTCTTGGTCAGCACTCAGACCTCCCTCCCAGACTAGGCTTCTTGGAAGTCCAGGGAAGATTGTCTACTTTTCTTCATCCACCTCCTCCTAGAGAAACAATTCATCATGAATCTAATGGAAATCTGTTAACTATGTGGTATAATGAGTTCTTTCTGCAGAAGGTTATAGCCACTAACTTGGAAACGTCACTCAAACAAATTGCTAAACATATACTGAAAGTACAAGTTCTACATTAAAACAGCATATCATGCAACATTTGATTTGAAATTTGCTGAGTTCTTTCTAACAATTTTTTCCAAACCGAGCGGTTGTACTTTAATTCATGATATATTTATATTATTTATTTGAATATCAAATATTTAGTAATACTATCTAATGTGTATTTAGGAAAGAATATTGAGTAAATTAATGAATTGTGTTTCTCTTTGGCCTTCTATTGTCATAGCTAACTGTTTTATAGGTATTAGTCTTAAACTGAATTGTCAATACAGAAGCATAAATTTGCTGAATATGACTCCCCTTTAAAAATCACAACACACCTTCTATACAACCAGACTAATGTCCAACATGAAAGTATTTGCAGATCTTATACTTGATTCCAAGCCATGGGAGGAGGGGGGGAAGAGATAAGGGAGAAGGGAGAAAATTTGAAACTCAAGGGACTGTGAAACTGAATCTTGTAACCTAAAAGTAAATAAACAAATCAATTAAAAATGACAACACATACCCTCTCCTCTCCCGTTCTGTTACACCCCTCTTCCCCACATACTCTTCACTCCACTGATACTGGTCTTTTTGCTTTTCCACAGACAAGACAGTCCATATCCTGACTCTGACTCTCTCGTGCCTAGAATGCTCTTCCTCCTCATCTCTGCCTCCTGGCTTCCTTCAGCTTCCAGCTAAAATCTTACCTTTTGCCATAAGTTTTTCCTGATTCTCTTTAATTCTCATGGCTTCTTTGAATTGATTATTTCCAGTTTATCTTGTAAGTACACAGTTGTCTGTATGTTCTCCCATTAGACCATGAGCTCCTATAGATCAGGCACTGTTTTGTGCCTTTCTTTGTATCCAAAGTATTTAGGTCAGTACTTGGCACAGAGCAGGTACTTAACAAATTGACTGATAAAGTTTTCTGGCATTAAGTGTTTAGCTGTCATATTTTTATGTAAACACACATCTGTATGTATACATATGCATAAAACCACAATGTTCTTAAAACAACAATGTGATTATATTATATACAACAAACATATGATTTTTATTTAGGATAATAAGCTGGAAGCAACCTTAGAGATCATCTCATCCAAACCTTTCATTTTACAGATGAGGAAAATAAGATTCACACTGATTAAGCAACTTTGTTCAGAGTTTCACAGTCAGAAAATCACAGAGCTGGAATTTGAACCCAAAATCCAAATCAAGCACTCTTTCTAGTACCTCACACTCCCTCTTCCAGTTATTATCTCTGAACTTTGGGGAAAAGCTCCCAGAAAGTCGAGCATAATACAGAAATCTGAGAAGACTAAACTATAACTCAGGTTTTTAAAAAAGGCAATTTCTTGTTTCAAAAAAAGTCAATTTATCCAGATACTCTTGCTCTAATTCACTTGCCATCTACCTCCAAAACCCCTACTACCACTTCCAGGGGAATAGGGATGAAGGGACTTGAAGCTTTTCAATTAATCTGAGAATACAAAAGTAGAGAGAGGAAAGAAGTTAAGAAAAACAGGAAGAACTTAGGAGAGTTGGTCCAAGGGACTTTCAGTAGGGGGTAGTATGACTATAAAGTGCTTAGTCTTCCCCCAAGTTGGTTCTCTCTCCTTTCCCAGACTAAATTTATCACTTTAATTCTCTGATTTTTTTTACCAGAGATTCAAGTTAGTAACTGAGTAAGAGGATGAATTGCTCATCTTCTTTTAAAAAGATGTAGGATTCCAATTGGGAAAAGGTCATATTACACAGTAAGAATTGAAAGCCATAAACTTAAACACTGTGAAAGGCAGAAATCCAGACATGATAACCTGTTTAAAAAATCATAATTCAGACACGGAGTCATAACTCAGATACTGTGACCAATGAAAGTTATAACATACACACAGTGACCTGTTCATGACCCATACATGATCAATACACAAACTTGTGTTTGGGCATTTTACCCAATAACATTGGCTTAATGCCCAAGCTCAGAAATGAGCTCATTAGTAAGCAGAAACTCGAAATATCCACCAAGCAGTGGTAAAGTGTTCTATGGATCCATCTCTTTTTGTTTGATTTCTGTAATTACCACTGGGCTTTCCTGCAGTCTTTGCAGGGATCCATCCATTATTGAGACTGTTTTGTCTGGCAGCTGCCCCAGACTGGCCCCTATTGTAAATGATCCATTATGATTATTAAAACCATTTATTAAACTCTACATTTAATCATAATGGAGCCCTCAGCCTCTTTATTCAGCACCAAATTAGCTCCTCTGATTGGGGAAGATGAGAATATCCCAGTGCACAGGGATATTCTCTTGGAAAGGTACAAAGTTCCCTAGCCAGGGGAACTCTGGACCCTACAGATGAGTACTTCTGAGAAACTTAGTAGGAATTGAGTGTCCAAAAGTTGACACTGTTGAGTTGCCTCCACAGGTAGTGAATTTCTCTCACTGAAACTTTTCAAACAGAGGTTACATCACTACTTGTTTGGGGTATTGTAGCTAAAATTCCTATCCATTGTTGCTGTAGTAGACAGACTTGGAAAAGGTCCTTTCTGGCTTGGGTAAAGGGACAATCAGTCCCTTACAAGTGTAAGGGGCCTTCGGAACATGTCCAGGTTGCCTAACATGGAGGCTTCCTAAAGGCATTTATCTTGGTATGCTCAGATCCACCTAACATGGAGGCACTCTGCATGGATGAGCATAGCCTCCTTTGATTGACTGTGTAGCCAGAGAGGCTGTACCTTTAAAACTGGACCAACTTACAGTCTCTTTTCAGGTTCACTCTTTCCTCCTGCATCCAGAGAGTGAAGATGAAAGTTTACTCAGCGTGGGTACCATTGAACTCAACTGATAAGAGGGGGAAGGACTTCCGTACCCCACTCTCAACCTCTTTTCATCTTGGCTCCAAGAAGTGGGTTTAGGGGTATATGTTTCTATTTTATTTCATTTGTCCTTCTCAGTTTCAGGTGCTGGCAACAACCTAGACCTGTAGATCTTAGAATCAGGATTGCAGAGAAATCAAGGTGACTTGAACTTGATCCTGAGAGGGTCTTCAGTCTTGGAACTAGGACTGTGCACTCTATAGGAACTGAGCTAAACTATGAATTGAATCCTCTTTCCCTTCACAGAGATTGACTTGGTGTAGAGGGGGAGTTAAACCCATCATGTACTCGAAGGTAATTTTGTATATTTTCTATTATACTTTCAGAGTAAATATTTCTTTATAAAAACGAATTTGACTGTTAGTGACTAAATGGACCTGGGATGCAAGTGACAGTCCCCTACACTTAAGGGGACACCGTCAATGAGGGCTGGAGTCAATGGCAGACAGCTTAGACACCCCAAGTCCCATTAAGGACACTGCAAAACTCAAAGGGAAGGGGAAAATGTAACAAACCTGACCTTCAGGCAATGGCAGCTAGGGTAGTCACTATTACATAAAGAACAAGCAGTCAAACCTTAGTGTGACTTGTTTCATTTGGGTTAGTCTTTGAGTCAGAAAGTCCATTCAAGTACTGCCTCAAACATTTTCAAGCTGTGTGACCTTGGGCAAGAGCAGCGGCAACCACACTGGCATACCCAGATGGCTGCTAGCATAGGTTCTTAGATCTTTACTAGGAAATATAGCTGTTTAAGGGGTCAATAATCTTTTTTTTTAATTACATTCACTGGTTCAAGGGAAAAGTCCCTGAACTTCATAGCAAATACAGAGAAAATAACAATCAGAGAAATAAAGACCAACGGACAGGGGTCTGACTGCCTGAATCAACTATATACTTTACATACATCCCTGGATCAAGAGAGACTTTACCTCTGAGCAGTCAGGGAGCTCTAACTATATGGCCACTCAGAATCTCCACCAAGGAATCACAAGATCCTTCTCATAAGCAAGCCCCCAAAACAAAATACAAACTCAGAGTCTCTCTATATATAATTCTCAGAACCAGAAGGTATCACAACTCCTGACTCAATGCCTAATTAGAAATTAGCAAAAGGTGTGAAAGCCTTCCTACAAGCAAGCCTCCCCCAAGCAAACTTCCCTTAGTGGGCTCCACATGAGGTCTGTTAACGGGTGGGAAGATCTTAAATCCCATTAACATTACAGCAAGTCACTTAAGATGCAGAATCCTCATGTGTACAGTGAGCATAACTATAGTACCTACCTCCCAGAGTCAAAAAGATAATTAGATAAAGTGCTCTGAAAAGCATTTAAAGTACAATATAAATGTCAGCTATTATTATTCCTGTACTGTTCAAGAATGAGAATTGGAATGGGGGATAGAAAGGGGATTTCAGAGTTGGATGTACTTGCTGGGGCCAGGGGCAGTCATAGAGAAAGTGCTGTTAGCTTTAGGACACTGGCACCTGGCACCTAATAAATATTTGTGGACTATATTTTTGTGGACATTCACACAGAAACTGCTCCAAATCTTTACCCTCTCCTCTGTAATCCCCATACCACACATACCCGACTTGACAAAACTCAACCAACTGGAAACCAGAATCATGGAAGCTTTAAGACTATCTTGTCCAGCCTAGGTTTGATTAAAAGTCCCTTCTACAACCAGAATCCCACAAGTAGCCATCTTGCCTTTGTTTGAAGACTGTCAACAACAGAAAATACACAATGTTCTAAAATAGCTCTTTCAACTATCAAATAACTAATTTTTTAAAAGTATTTCTTTATATCAGGTTTGAACCTTCCTCTCAACTTTCCACCATTTGCCCTTTTGTTGCCATCTTAAATCAATCAGAACAAGCCTAAACTTTCTCCCACATAATGACCCTTCAAATACTCTAAGACACCTGTCCTATCCCTTCCCCACCTCAATTTTTTTCTTTTTCTAAATATTTTATTCTTTCCCCAATTGCATGTAAGAAAAACCATTTTACCATTCATTGTTCTTTTTTTAAAGTTTTGAGTTCCAAATTCTATGTCTCTCTCTCCTCCCTATTCCCTTAGAGGGCAAGCAATCTGATATAGGTTATAGGTGTGCAATCATGTAAAAAAATTTCCGGCATTAGTCATTTCATGGAAGAAAAGTTAAACTGAAAAAAAAGTAAAAATATCAGGACTTGGACCAAAGTCAGACACCATCGGCTCGTTCTCTGGAGACAGATAGCATTTTTTCTCATGAGGCCTTTCAGAATGTTTTGGATCATTGTATTTCTGAGAACAGCTAAGTCATTTATATTTGTTTATTGTACAACAATGCTGTTTTGGTGTATAATGGTCTCCTGGTTCTGCTCATTTCACTTTCCATCAGGTCATGTAAGTTTTTCCAGGTTTTTCTGAAATCGTTCTGCTTATCATTTCTTACAGGCAGGCTTATACCACAGCTTGTCCAGCCATTCCGCAACTGATGGGCATCCCTTCAATTTCTAATTCTTAGCCACCACAAAAAGAGCTGCTATAGATACCCTGCCCCAATCTTCTCTTCTCTAGGATAAAAATTTCCAGTTCTCTGAGTTGATCTTCATGTGGCAAGGCCTTAATTTCCTTCACCACCCTTTTTCCTTTCTCTGGTTGCTCTCCAACAATAGTAACAATAACAACAATAACTCTCGTATAGGTATCATCTCATTTGATACTTACAACAACTTTGTAAGGGTTATTTTATCCCCGTTTTACTGTTGTCAGGGAATTGTATGTATGTGGGCAAAGACATGCACAAATAACTACGATGAAAGGGAAAATATAATCTATTCAAAAGAGAAGTCCAAGGACAGTAGTCTGGCAGAAACTAGACTTAGACTAACATCTTACACCACATTCTGCAATAAATTCAAAATGCATACATGACCTGAGTATTAAAGATCATACTACTAAAAAAAATAGAAGAGAACTAGATCATAATCCTTTTATAGCATAATCCTTTTATAGCCTTGGATAGGAGATGAATTCTTAATCACTGTTATGACAAAAATCAAGGTAAACTGAGATACAAACTTCCAACCATGATCAGTTTATTGACAAAGCACAAATTTACCCCAAAATAGGGTTTCAGTCCTCTTGAAAAAGCTAAGACCCTGAATGAGGGGAAGAGCTCTCTTTGTTAGGAGTATCACAGAAGGGGAAAACAGTATGATTCGTTATAAAGTGTATAGCATCATAGGCATGAGCAACAATATGATTGGCTGAAATGAGGGGCTAGCAACAACCCCTCCTTCCATCGTGTTGCTAAGAAGATGGTTTAGTGATAGTGGGCAAGACTTGGACTTTCTTGGATAATAAACCAGACTGCTACGAGTCCACCTGTATCCTTCAAATATAGCAGATTTCCTTGAGGCAAGAATAGAACAGTGATTAGCAGGAGATCTGAACTTCTAAACTCAATTCAGAGACAATGAGTGATTTACAGGAAAGTTGAATTTCCGAACTTTACTCTGAGACAAATGAAGCATGACTTTGGTAGTTACGAAAATGTCAGCAGTGATAAAGAATGAAATCAATAACAAAATAGAATCAATTTGAGTTTCACCAGACAAGAAATGAAGGCAATTACAAAAGATGAAAAGGGAAACTTTGATTACATGAATTTGAAAAATGTATAAATAAACAAAATCAACACATCTCAGATAAGAAGGGAAGTAGTCAAATGGGAAAAAATGTTTGTACCTAATTTCTCAGGTAAGGGTTTGGTATCCTAGATATATAGACAACTACACACATATACATATAATACCCAAAAGCATTCCCCAATAAATCATGGGATATGAACAAATAGTTCTCAAAAGAAGAATTGCAAACTACTAATAATCCTTTGAAAAATGAACATTAATAGTAAGAAAAGTGCTAATTAAAACAACTGAGGTTTTACTTTACACTCAACAAATTGGCAAAGATGACAAATGGTAGAAATAGTCAATGTTGAAAGGGTTGTGAAAAGACAGACACAGCAATGCATTGTTGGTGGAACTGTGAATCAGTACAAAAGTAATTTGACATTATGCAAATCAAGTGGCTAAAATGTTCATAATTTGACCCAAAATTCCACTTTTAGGCATATACCTAAAGATCTCATTAATAAAAAGTAACTCTCTATGTACAGCAAAATACTTATAATAGACTCTTTGTGATAGTAAAGAACTGGAAACAAATAGATAGGCATTGATTGGGGAATGGCTAGACAAAATGATATATGAATGAAATAGAATATTACTGTGCTGAAAGAAATAATGTATGTGAAGAATACAGAGAAGCATGAAAAGATCTATATGAACTGACACAAAGTGAAGTAAACAGAGCAAACACACAGACACATAATGACTATAACATTGTAAATAGAAAAAAAAATCTGCAAAACAATCAGAAGTGGATTCTGCAAAATTACAAAGAACAACATGATTTCAAGCAAAAATATACTAGAAGACATCCCCATCCCACTCTTTTTCAGAGGTGGAAGGTGCAAGGGTCTGAAATATTGAAGGTATTGTTCTAGGGTATGGAGGGGCAATGGGGTTTCTATCTGTATCAATCTATTTTACTGATTTTTTCCTCTTCTTCCTTTTTTCCCTTTAAAAATTTATTTATTATAAGAGGGAGTATGGGGGAGGGATGCAAGGAGCAATATAAAAACAAAAGATATCCATATCAAAAATTTGTTAAAGGCAAGGTCTAGGTGATGCCAGGAGAAACTGGAGGGGGGGGAAGAGAAAGATGCCTATTGCTTTTACCTGGTGGGAGAGGGGAGGAGGAAGGCTTTCATGGAGCAGAGGGCACTGAATTGGCCCTTAAAGAGAAAAGTGTACTTCAGCATTTTGAAAGGGAGTGGAGGAGAAAGTCCATTGCAGGTGATGGCATGAACAGAATGGTAGGATCACAGATTTCTCAGTTCTTGGAGGTCATTGGGTCCAACCCCCTTAATTTACAGATCAGGAAACTGGAACTGAAAGAATCATTTAATCCTCCCTACCCCAGCCCTCCATCCTTTGACTTCCTGTTTTATATTCTCAGGGATAGGGGATTATGTATGCCTATAGTAACAGCACCAATGCAAAATATAACTAACAGAATTAATTACAAAGAACAATATGATACAAGAGAAACAAGTTTCTTAAGGAATGGATTACCTCAAATGTGTAATGTCTAACTCAAATGGAAACGGGGACTACTAAAGCATAGATAAGGATCTCTATGGGATGCATATTAACTCAGAAAGCCACATATTAAAATTATCTATGTTTTGTTGTAATTTTATTTATTTTATTAAATATTCCTTAAGTACATTTTAATCTGATTTGAGCCATACTGGATGGGGTGAGTGGTGTCTGTTTGTTACCTCTGCTGTATACAGTAGACTCTAATAAATATTTGTTATATTATATGTAATATAAGGCAAGATAATTTCTGATTAGTGGAAGAGAATAACCATCTCCTTAAGCATTTATATAGCACCTACTATGTGCAGGATCTCATTTGATCCTTACAACAACCCTGCAAGATGGATACTGTTATCATGCCCATTTTACAGTTGAAAAGATAGTGGCAAACAAAAGTCAAGTGACTCACCCAGGGACACACATCTAGGACATGTCTAAAGTGAAATTTGAGCTTAGGTCTTCCTAACACCATTATGCCACCAGCAGCCTAAAGTGGTGGCGTTTGAGTTGAGGTGATATTTATTTATAAAAGATAGGAAAAAATTTTTAAAAACTAATTTTCATCATAAATAAGAGCAACCTCTACAAACACGTAAGAAATCCCTTAAGAAAATCATATACTTGGAACTATTTACAAAAAAGTAATTTAAGTTTTAATAACACGACAACAATAACAACTTTCCAATGTCTTCCATCTGTGTCAATATGTCTTAGTGTTGTTTATGTAGTCCTAGTCGATGTGTATCTTATTGCTATGCCTGTTTGTTTGAATCATTCCATTTAAGTCTTTCAATATTACTTTCTATTTCTTATAGTGCTAATTTTGAACAAAGTAATGTAATTCCATTCCACAGATAGGCTGCAATTTATCTAGTCATTCCCCAGTCATTGGATATTCAGATTATTTCCCATTTTTCTCTATAAGAAGTAAAGCCACCATGAATATATTTGTACAGATAGTGTTTTTTCCCTATCTTTTTAATTACATCATCTCACTTTGCAGTGATCACAAAGAGCAAAGGCAAGCAGACCACTATGAAGATAATTGTAGCTTTTTCTTAACATCTGTTTCAGAGGATGAAGTAGAGAAATTCTATTTCTATTAAGAACTTGATGGTATCCTCCAAAAATAAGTTACCGTGTACATTTATACTTAGTGAAGTATGGGAAGGTGGGCACATGGAAAAATGGTGAGAAATGAGTTAGAAAATGATTTGAGATCTAGAAATGAGAGAGGTCAAAGGTCTGTACACTACTCAAAAGCCTAATGCCTGTAAACCATAAATAATCATTGCTAAAAGAGAGGCAAAAGATGCTGAATATGGCTAGTGCCAAAAATTACCAAAACTGAAATTCACTGTATCATTACAAAGACGACACTGGTTACTGATGTAATGGTAATTTCACAATCAACTACCTGCAGAAAGACTTGTGACAAGTTTTTTCAAAATGGAAAATAGATAAAAGTCAACTATTAAACATTAATTATTACCATATTAGAGAGATTTTATCTCATTGATTTAAGGAATACCTGGTGAAGGAAACTCACTATACCAAGACAGATCAGTCACCACTGATCTTATTATTGGTTGGTTCAGACAAAAGGAAGTGACTTGCCCAGGGTCATGTGGCCAGTGTCATAAGGACTTGAGCTCAGGTTTCCTGGATTCTGAGAATCTCTCTTCAACCACTATGAGGATCAACCTCAGTACCATTTCTTAGGAAAATATAATGTTTTCCTGAAAGAACCCAGGAACCAATTTCATCAGCAAAAATGTGATCTCCCTTGTCAAGCAGAGAAAGTTGTGAGCCAAAGGCAATGCAGTTATAAAAGTATAAGTTATAATAATAGCTAATTATAATAATGGTGATTAATAATTACATAACATATCTAGTAATGCTATTTAGCTAATTTAATATGTACTAATTAACCCATTTTTAAATTTTGGTTTATTTACTTTTATTTACAACATTCAGTTCCACAGTTCCTTGAGTTTCATATTTTCTCCCCCTTTTTCTCTTCTCCCCCCCTTCCGATCATGGTAGCACGCACTTGGATACAGGGTCTACAAATATCTTCCCATTAAGGGTTAGTCAGGTTGTAAAGAAGGATTGTAACTGATGGAATGATCAGTGGGAAAGAGGAAACAAAACAAAACAAGAAAAAGAAACAGAGCAAGTAGTTTGTTTCAAACTGCATTCAGACTCCACATCTCCATCTCTGGATGTGGATATCTCCTTTAATCTTGAGTCTTTGGAGTTGTCCTATAACATTGTATTGCTAAGAGGAGCCCAGTCTATTGAGGTTAGTCATCACACGTACATTGTGTCTGTGATTGTGTGCAAATTTCTCCTAGTTCTGCTCTTCTCACTCAGCACCAGTTTATAAAAGTCTCTCCAGGTTATTATGAAGTCGTCTGCTCCTCATTTCTTATAGCACAGTAGTATACCATTACATTCATGTACCACAACTCGTTCAACCATTCCACAATTGATGGGTATTCCCTTGTTTTCCAATTTTTTGCCAACACAAAAAGAGCTGCTATAAATATTTTTGTACATATGGGTCCTCTTCCCACTTCTCTGACCTCTTTGGGATATAACCCTAAAAGTGTTATTGCTTGGTAATTAACCCACTTTTAAAAATTATCTATAATATCTATACTCAAACTAGACAGCTCATTCTAATTTTTAATTGATAAATTGTCTTTTGATAAGCAACTTATCACAAATTCGTAAACAAGCCCCCCATAAAGTACATTCCCTGAAAACGTTTCAACAAAACTGCATAAAAGAGTGATTGTGAAAAATTGTACTATTACATGTAACTTCATACTTCTGTAGTTTACTGTTTGCTGATAAAAAAAAATAGCATGTACTATAGGGTGATAGATTCCTAGGGGGCTGGAAGGGGTCTTGGAGTTCATCTAAGATTCTGATTGAGTCTGAATCTTTATTTTATAGGGGAGGAAATTAAGACCCAGAGAGACCAAGGGATTTCTTCAGTGTCCAACAACTAGTAAGGAAGAGTATTGGAATAACTAGAAGTACTACAAGAAACCCAAATTCTGTGAGGGAAATCCAGCATTTCATCTCTATACCATGATACCCTCTTTAAAATTAATATCATGGCATGTGGAAAAATTGAGACACTAATACACTGTTGGTGAAACTGTGAAGTAGTCCAACTATTTTGAAGAATTATGACCAAAGAGTAATAACATTGTGTATATCCTTTGACCCAGAAATACCACTGTTAGATCTGTTTCTCAAGATGATTACAGCAAAAAGAAAAGAACCTATATTTCTAAAATATTTACATATGTAGTAGCAAAAAACTGGAAATTGAAGGGATGCCCATCAATTGGGGCATGGTTAAACAAATTATGGTATGTGATTGTGATGGGATACTACTATTGTCTTTTGTTAGAAATGATGATTATGTGGGGAGTGGAGGGTTACTTTTTTGGTTTTTAGACGGGGGAAGGCAGGGCAGTTGGTGTTAAGTGGCTTACCCAAAGTTACAGGGCTAGTAAGTGTTAAGTGTCTGAAGCTGGATTTGAATTCAGGTCCTCCTGACTCCTGGGTCAGTGCTCTATTCACTCCACCACCTAGCTGCCCCCGAGTTGGTTGATTTTAGAAAAACACGGAAAGACATGTATGAATTAATGAAGAGTGAAATGAGCAGAACCAAGAGAATGTTATTGTTTGAATAACAACTGTGAATGTCCAAGTTATTCTGTGTATTATAAATACTAAAATTGTCTCCAAAGGACCTATGAAGGAAGACGCTGTCCATCTCCAGAGAAAGAACAAATAGACGCATGCATAATGTTTTATGTGTGCGAGTGTGTGTGTGTGTGTGTGTGTGTGTGTGTGTGTGTGAAACAGTGACCTTCTCTAGGGCAGGGTTGGGAGGAGGGAGACTGTTCAAAACTTAAAATGTAACCAAGAAACTCCTTAAATTAATATCAGTATTATCCATCTTAGGTCAGCTGACTTTTGTTGCCATTAAATATTAATTTGCGTTTATAGAATTGTCACTGCTGCATATATTGTCC